>OX101784.1:12853319-13442171 GCA_944452715.1 Ophion slaviceki | reverse complement strand
GAAAACCAAAAACCCAAATATTTAAAATTATTTACCTCTTCTCCTTTATATTCCCATTTTTCCTCTTCCTTGATCCTTCCTCCATTTCTGAATATCATTATTTTCGTTTTTTTTGCATTTACTTCCATCATATTTTCTTCTGCCCAATTTTCCAAGTCCTTCAAAATACTTCTTAACCCATCCGCCGTCTCCGCTATTGCCGCCACATCGTCTGCATATTTTATTGCAAAAATCTTTTCCCTTCCTATCACAACTCCACCTTTATTTTTCTTTTCCCACTTGTCTTCCAGATCATCTATATATAAGTCGAACAGCACTGCACTCAAAGCGCATCCTTTTCTAACTCCCCTCTTTGTTCTAAAGTTTCCTGTAATTTTTCCTCTAGCTTGCACCTCTGCTCTCGTCTCCCTATAAATTCCTCTTATCGTTTCCAACATTCGACCCACAATTCCTTTTTGCTTTAATTTTACTATTATTTTTTCGCTATTAACCCTATCAAAAGCCGCCTTAAAGCCTATAAAGGTGACATATAGCTTTCCACCCTTTACTTTCAATTTCTTGTTTATTACTGCATTTAACGTAAATATTTGGTCCCTCGTGCCTCTTCCCTTCCTGAAACCCGCCTGACTCTCCTTCAGTTTACCATTTTTCTCTATCCATTTACTTAGCCTTATCGTCATCATTTTTATCAAAACTTTATACCCCACATTCAATAGTGATACGCCCCTGTAGTTTACTGCCTTTTCCTTTTCCCCCTCCTTATAGATTGGCACAATTAGCGCCGTTCCCCACCCTTCTGCTAATATTCCTTCCCTCCAAATACAATTTATCGCTTCTCTCAGTTCCTCCCTTTGTGTCTTCGGGAGCGCCTTTAAAAATTCCACTCCTATTCCATCCTCCCCTGCAGCTTTTCCATTTTTCATATCCCTCAACGCTGCTTCCAATTCTTTCATTGTAAACTCCTCATAAAACTCTTTTGCTTTCTCCCATTCTCCTTCATTAACAACCTGCTCCTCTTTGTCCCATATCCTTATATTTTCTGACTCCCCATTCTCTTGCACCCTCTATCCACTCAGCAATCTCTCAAAATGCTCCTTCCATTCCCTCCTCGATATTTTTTCCACAACCGATCACAAGCGTGGTCGAGAAAAGAGTTTATTGTTTAAATGATTGATTGCAAATTTCGTCACTGCATTTTTCTGCCAGCCGCCAGCGAACACTCACGGTGTGTCATGATTTACGTCAATATTTGGCGACGGGTTATACTCGAGAAGAAAATGCAATCAATTATTTAGATAAGTGAATGTGTACTGTAACACTAGATCGAACGGAAGCGCTAATATCTTCATATGAGCGCAGTCGTTCGCATCGGGGTACCAGCACAGAATTGCTGAGCGGTGCGAAGCTCTTCGCACCTACCGATCACAAGCGTGGTCGAGAAAAGAGTCCATTATTTAAATTATTGATCACAAATTTCATCACTGCATATTTCTGCCAGCCGCCGGCGAACACTCACGGTGTGTCATGATTTACGTTAATATTTGGCGACGGGCTATACTCGAGAAGAAAATGCAATCAATTATTTAGATAATTGAATGTGTAATGTAAAACTAGATCGAACGGAAGCTCTAATATCTTCATATGAGTGCTGCCGTTCGCAGTGCGTCACCAACAAAGACTTGCTGAGCGGTGCGAAGATCTTCGCATCTACCGATCACAAGCGTGGTCGAGATAAAAGTCCATTGTTTAAATTATTGATTGCAAATATTGTTACTGCATATTGCAGAGAGCCGCCGGCGAACACTCACGGTGTGTCATGATTTACGTCAATATTTGGCGACGGGCTCCGTTCGAGAAGAAAATGCCGTCAATTATTTAGATGATTGAATCTGTAGTATAAAACTAGATGGAACGAGAGCGCTAATATCTTCATATGAGCGCTGTCGTTCGCAGTGCGTCACCAGCAAAGACTTGCTGAGCGGTGCGATGCTCTTCGCATCTACCGATCACAAGCGTGGTCGAGAACAACTGCAAAAACAATTGTTTAAATAATCATTTTTTGCGAAATCTTTACTACACCATTGTTTTTTGTAGCTCGTAAGCAGCAATCTTTATTTACGGAGAGGTACAGAATGTACCGTATCTACCGATCATACCCGTGATCGAGAATAAATGCAAAAATAATTGTTTAAACAATTATTTTTACGTATTTTTTCCGTTGTTTTTTGTAGCGCGTAAGCAGCAATCATATTTGCTGAGAGGTACAGAAAGTACCGTATTTACCTATCATACCTGTGTTCGAGAATAAATGCAAAAATAATTATTTAAATAATTAGTTTTGCGTAATTTTTACACCGTTGTTTTTTGCAGCGCGTAAGCAGCAATCTATATTTGCTGTGAGGTGCAGAAAGTACCGTATCGACCGATCATACCCGCCATCGAGAATTGATGCAAAACCAATTGTTTAAACAATTATTTTTACCGTTTGTTTTTTCAGCGCATAAGCAGCAATTGTAATTGCTGTGAGGTATAGAAAGTACCGTATCTACCGATCATACCCGTGATCGAGCATAAATGCAAAAATAATTGTTTAAATGATTATTTTTACGTAATTTTTACACCGTTGTTTTTTGCAGCGCATAAGCAGCAATCATATTTGCTGAGAGGTTTAGAAAGTACCGTATCTACCGATCATACCCGTGATCGAAAATAAATGCAAAAATAATTGTTTAAATAATTATTTTTACGAAATGTTTGCACCGTTGTTTTCGCAGCGCGTAAGCAGCAATCTATATTTGCTGAGAGGTACAGAAAGTACCGTATCTACCAATTATATCTGTGATCGAGAATAAATGCAAAAATAATTATTTTTGCGTAATTTTTACACCGTTGTTTTTCGCAGCGCGTAAGCAGCAATGTATATTTGCTGAGAGGTACAGAAAGAGAGGTACAAAAATAATTGTTTAAACAATTATTTGTTGTTTTTTGCAGCGTTGTTTTTGCAACGCGTAAGCAGCAATCATATCTGCTGAGAGGTACAGAAAGTACCGCACATTTGTCAATGTGTCAATTGTTAAAAAAAATTAATTGTTAACAATTATCTCGCTGCAGAACAGCGCGAGCCGCCAGCAAGAACTCTTGCTGCGAAATTGACATTCTCGATGACCTTGAATTTCGTGTGTAGTCGGCGTTGACGAAGAAAACAAAATTCTTTGTCCACACCGACCGTGGGTCAGCGTGTGGCTATATACGTGTAATATACCCACACGAATTGTGTACTCGCTGCGAAGGGATAGCATGCGGGAAGAAAACAATCTTCAACCGTGTGCGCCCGACGTAACGAACGCACACAGACACACGCGCACACACACGCTGCGTCGAAGCATACATTGTTATGCCTCGACGCAAGAAGGCCCGCGGCCCCGTCGCAGCGTGCGTTCGGAACGAACACGCCAGGGAGACTAGAGAGAAGGAGTGGACACAGCATAGGCCAATACGTAGTTCCAGCGTCTTAAAAAGTCCGACCTTCAATAGTTCCACGAGCAGCTCTCCTGACGATAACGTCTCAAATAATTATAATAGTCCAAACTTGACGCATGCGCACAAATAATAAAAGAATTTGATTTCGATGTGTTTGTATGCTCTGCTTTGAGGCTCATTTTTAATCACATTGTGCCGATTCCCCACACCAAACTCGGGCCCAAGCATTTGTAACGGAATAGCAACATTGTACGCGACAGCAAGCTGATCGGCGCGTGGTCTGGGAACTCGAAGCGTTTTTTTTTCCCGAGTTCTAGTAATTCTGAGACGGATGTGAAATAAATTTATTGTGCAAACAGATTTAATTTGTTCAATTTTTGCATGTATTTTCCTTTGTGACAGCGAATACAATTTAAACTGTCGGCAAGATGTTGGAAATCCACGATCCGACGTCCTTCGACAGCGATTTTTTGTTGCTGATCGTTGAGGTTATGATTATTCTCATCGCGTTTAGCCGCATTTGCTTGACACATGGCTGCCACAGCTTTCAGTCTTTTAGCAAGCGCTGTTTTTCTTGTAAACTTTCTTTTGTATCGCATTTGGGTTTACATTTTCACGCTTTTAAAAAATGTATATAAAATATTTCGCGAAAGACGGATCGTAGGAAGCTTAGCGCCGCTTTCTATACGATTATGAGACCTATCTCTGTATGAGGTGCGAATGTGTGGGACATATAGAGGGTACAAGCTCTGTCAAAAATTTACAACCAACAGCGTCGCATAGGCATTCGATGTTACTATACGCTTCGACCGTTTTATAAAATTATTACCTTATGCTTTTTTGGGTGAAACTGAATAAAAATGCACCGATCATTTGAATTTAATTATTTTTAATTGGTTTGTTTTTGGGGGGTGGGGGGCATTCCAGTCCCTTCCTAGCTACGACAATGCTCGTGACAGCTCTTGAATAGAAATGCTCTTGAATATAACTTACTTACATCCTGCCCTGGTTTCCCGTGAAAAATTTGCCGGCGCTTTATGGAGATTCAGCACCAACTACTAATACCCAGTGTTGGTCCACTATACGGGCCAATGATTTGGCCATGATTCTGCCAGTGCTCATTTGAAGCATGGCAAACCAACGCACATCCAACCTTGGGCAAAATATCGATTACCAACTGTCAGCCAACTATTGGGTCCCAGTGTTGGCCCCGAACATGGGCCAATCGGTTGATCATGGGTTCGCCAGTCTCGAATTCAAGCTCGGCGAACCATCGAAAAGCCAACGCTGGACCAGTACTAATTAATGACCGTCGGCCAATTGTCGGGGCGAGCGCAGGCCCTGAGGCTGAGCCAATCGTTTGACCGCGGTTTTGCCAATGCTTATTTTTAACATGGCATTTTTAGCATGGCTTAAAGTTTTGTGGTGTATTAAAAAATGCCGAGTTATTATGATAGTATTAAGAAACGTCTAGTGTTAAAACGACGACAAAAATTAGAAGACTCTTTACAGCAGGTTAGGATCAGAGGCAACGAAACGAAAAGACAAGTAGATAGTGGAACAAATTTGGAAACATTCCACGAACAAGTGATTGTGCATAACGATGTTAGTGAATCTAATAATTTTTTCGATGAGCAATCATCGAGCACAGAAACTTGTGAATCTGATCGATTGTTGGCTAAGCGTTGGGTTGTTTTGACAGCCCTACACTCGGCCAACACTAGCCCGAATGTTGCGCCAACAATATGAAGCCGACCTTAGCCCTACTGTGGGCCGGTGATCACGCCAACCGTCAGTTTAGTGTTGCGCCACGGTAGGAGTGATCTCTTCGGCTCAACGCTGGCATGTGCGGTTGGCCAATAGTAGGCTTACCCGAAATCCTAACAGTTGGCCGGGTATTGGCCCAACATTGGGCCCGTGAAAAACGACGCAACCGACCCAACCTCGAGCCAGCGTCACGCCAATCACATTCTACCATTGGCCGATGAACGGCAGCACTACTGGCTCAGTGTTGCGCCGCGGTAGGAGTGATCTCTTCGGCCCAACGCTGGGATGTACGGTTGGCCAATAGTAGGCTTACCGGAAATCCTAACAGTTGGCCGGGTATTGGCCCAACATTGGGCTAAAGAGATCACGATCATTGGCTGACGGTTGGCGTGATCACCGGCCCATAGTAGGGCTAAGGTCGGCTTCATATTGTTGGCAAAATATTCGGGCTAGTGGTGGCCTAGTGTAGTGCTGTCAAAACAACCCAATGCTTAGCCAACAATCGATCAGATTCACAAGTTTATGTGCTCGATGATTGCTCATCGAAAGAATTATTGTGTTACCTCGGTTCGAGTACCTGCAATACATTCGTAGAAACCGAAATACCAATCACAACAACAACACACACACTTATATCCAAACAAACCTACACAGACACCATTTTCGCCGCTTTCCAGTCTCATCCTTGAAATTATACATTTTGACAAACTTTCAACGAGGGCAGAGGGGCTGGAGAGGGAAGTGACCGCGCCGTTTTTTCTTCGGCATCGTGCTCAGGAGAGCTTTTTTGACAATTCCCCCTACATCCCACTTTCAGAGTGCATGTGTGTGTGTAGGTGGGTGTGTGTTATTTTTATTCGTTTAAAATCTAGTTTTTTCTGCATTGGTGGGGCTCCGCCCCCCAAGCCCCCCCCCTGGAGTTCGCCCCGTCCACCCCCACAAGGAGCTCTGCCCCTTCACCCCGCCAGGGGGGGTTTACGCCCCCTGGACCCCTCCCCGGTCCTGCCCTTCGAGTCCGCTATTCTGCGACGCACTTTTTCAAACTTTAAAACCCCATAACTTTTTTTGGGGGGGGGGGGGGGGGGGGTGACCGCTGCGATTTCTCTTCACTATCGTGTTCAGGGGGTCAACATCTATTAACCCCCTCACCTGCCACCCCCCTCCGGGGTGGGGGTCATTTTCCGAATAATTACCATGTCTTTATGGAGTTTCGGAACAAAAATATAAATGCTTAGATTTGATTGAAATTTATATCACCGAAAGATTCATTTATGATGCAATAACTGTCCAAAAATCAATCAGTTTTACAAAATAGTTTCGAAATGATTTAATGTTCTAGTTGAACCTTTATCCATTTGGTAATACACATGGTACCTCGTAAATACTAGTTATGGAGGAGGTAGAAACTGTCGCTGTTGCCAAGTAAATTGGTTATTTTTTCTTGAATTAAATTACCATTTATTTATGTTTAATGGCACCAATGATAACTGTGAATACCATTTCCTGAAGAAATGTGATGAGCGTGAGAGAGAGGGGGGGGGCTGATTCTTTCCCTTTTTTCCTGTTTTATTTTCGCCGGCTACTCTTTAATTTTAAAGAATAAAGAAACAAAGATTCAAAATTTTCAAACTCATTAACGTCTCGTTACACGCCTGAGGCTTTAACACCTACTTGAAATGTTTGAAAATATTGATTTTCAGTGTATGACGCATTGTCGAAATATAACTTTTCAAAAATACTTTCTGACGTTTTGAGATCGATCTGTTCAAAATTGAGGGAGTTATCGGCGTTTATAGGTTCCGCGAACCGGCCGTCTAAAGTATAACGGAGGAGCTGCGCGCTATAAACAGCGGCCCCCTCTATACAAGCACATCAGTAACACGTTATGTAATGTGCTCGTGAAAACATCGGTCATGTGAAAAAACTAATGGGACGTCAATTGCGTGAGTACGTGAAGAAAAATAAAGGAATCTTGAGCAGCAACAAGCCGACCGGAAAAAATGATCGACACATTAACGTTTCTTATGGTTCAGCTATATGTTATAACCATAATTCAGTCGACGATATAAAAAAGGCGATATGAGCAAACTTCGATCGTTACAGTTCAACCGATGAAGATCCGAATGATCCGACGGGAGTTGAGTCTTGGTGCTCCTGGCTGCGCGCACAGAGAGCTTGATTCGTATAACGATGAATATAATAGTTTACCTCCCAATGTCTGGGAGGTAAACAAACCGATTTACGAAAACCTTAGCAATGGTAACTTATTGGAAAGATGTAGTGGTGGTTTCACACAAAACAACAATGAGAGTTATAATAGGCTCATCTCGAACATGAGTTCAAAGATTCTTCCGAGTGGGTCCATCCCACATACGTGACGCTCCCACATACGTGGCAGAAGACGATGACAAGCGCGTGCGAACGGCCGAGCACCGTGCTCAATATAACACGCGCGAAGGAAGAATGCATCGCAGACACCAGCAAATTGGAATTCTGGAGGCTACTTATTACTGCAGAAGGCTTATTGTATGGGCCTGGCATCGATGATCCTATGTAAGTTTCTTAAATGATATTTTCTCCACGTATAGGCCGGACCTAAGGATTTGAACGCGTTTTCTGGAAATGGCTTTTTCAAAATCGGTGACCACGATATCTCGGAAATCACTGCTCCGATTAACTTCAAATTTTACAAGCTTCATTTAGGTATCAAAAAGCAGTACTTGAACGAGGGAATTTTTTTTCGATGCATAGTTTTCTTTTTAATTAACGACAATAGAGCGTTTTTGTCAGCTAAAATCCATACTTTCACTTCGAACTGCGGCCATTTATTAAAAAATCCATATTTGATTGAATCCTTTGTCCAAGCACTTGATAATTTTATGTAAAAACAACATGCGATTGATTTTTTCAATTCAGATTATTCGTTTCCGAGCAGCAGTGGCCACCAAGAAAGACATTTTTCAAACGGCGGTCTGCACAAACCATTGTATGTGCCACACTTATGAATATCTTTCAATTCCAAAGTTGTATTTTTTTTATTATTGGGTTTCTTCCAGCCGTACAGGGTCTTCCCCTTTTAACGAGCCCCAATCCGCCTCAACTTCTTTCAACCTCCGATTCCACCACTACCCCCTCCTTATATCATCTGTTCCTCATCTCCTCTGTCCACCACCAATTCCACCCCCCCCCCCCACCTGCGCCCGCAGCCGACTTTCCCCTCTGTATCGTATTCACCATGACATATCTGTCATGGGTATAGGGAAACTGCGGAAAACCTATACCAATACAGCCGGTCATCAAGTTCGCCGCCCAGTCGTTCAACTAGTCTTATTTCGCTGCGAAATGCCGAAGAAAAACATTTCACGACGAAATGTACGCGACTGGGTTACGAACCCGGGACCTCCCGGTCCGCAGGTTTAGTGGCAAGCACGCTAACCACTAGACCATCGCACCGGCTCCAATTCCAAAGTTGTATTAAATCATACTTTTTAAGTAAAAACATTTTTTAGAAAACCTGCACACGTTGTCCCAAAAAAAATTCACAAAAATTCTTTTTTTTTTCGGGCCACGAGCTAGTTGTAATCCGTTAAAAAACTTAAACCCAAAGGCACCCAATAAAAATATGAAGAAACAAAAGTAAAAAGTTGTAGAAGTAGCAAACTTAAAAAGCCGAACGAATACTTAAGAAACAAAATTTAAAAAGTTGCAAACTCGTGTGAATCAAAAGATAAAGAAACACAACTTAAAACGTTGCTCATTGCTTCCTCGTGATTTTCTCCAGCTTGCAAATTTGCTTCTTCCATCAACGGGAGAAGAAGCTGCACGATCGAAATGAAATGACGAGGAAGCAAAGCGCATACTCTTATAACTCGCCCAATTTTTTTTCTCGTCTTCGATGGACCGCAAAAATTGTAAAGTTAGGAGGAAACAATTTTTTTTTAAATAAAAAAACGTTTATTTTCCTTCAAACGTAATTTTTTTTCGACGTTGCAAACAAGTCCAAAAGTCCAAAAATAAATACTAACTCATTTTCGACGAAAATTCAGTTTTTTCTTGTTTCCGAATCATTTTCGAAACGGCGTGTGTTTGTACCTGTAACTTGCGCTGGAACTCCCGCTGAAGCCGCTGTCGAGGTCGCAGCCGAGAGGCGAGACGAGCTCGTCCGTTGGCCCGATCGAGGCTAGAAGGAGTTGCTCCGTCGAGGCGCGACCGTCCTCCGTCAGACAATCGGCAGCCTCGTCATCCTCGTCTCCTGCTGTGTTATTCGCTGTCTCGCCGTTCATTACGTCGTCCGAAATCGTCGGCATGAGCATCGCCTCGACGCTCAAATTGAGCTCACCAAGGACCCGACGATGACGGGACTGGACGCGCCGCACCTCCTCAGCCACGAGGGAGCGACGGGACCCGTGGACGACTACCGGAGCCCGACGGCATTGTCTCCTGTGTTGCAAGAACGTATTTCCGTATCGCATTATCCACTTACACTTATAGCTTAAAGAACCTGCGATATTTTCAATTATTTTTTTCACATACTGATCATGTCATCTATCTTATTATTATTCTTTTATAATAGACTTTATTGCTCCGGGCAACACACTTCCTCAGTTTGCACTGGGAAACATTCACCTATCCCCAGGGGTTAGGCTCGGTCTTAATATAGACCGGAACAATAACGCTGGGCGGCACTCGAGGGGTCCGAACCCACATCGGCTGCCGCCCATTCGAAAAAAAATGCGCGAAAAGTCCAATAAATCGCTTTGCGATAGCCGCTGCCTCAAGCCAGAGGGTGAGCGGCTACCGCAGTCCACAATCGTGTTGCCTGAGTAAACGCAGGGACTCAAGTATGACCGCCTTCTGCATCCGACCCGCTAGCAACCGGACACCGGGTTTGCAAACCGGTATGCCAGCGAGGCTTGACATAAAAGACTCTTTCATCCCCCCAAGCGCGCCGATGACGAGGACAACGAGAGTCACCCTAAATCCCCGGTGCAAACGACGTAGCTCGGCCAGGAGAGGCTGACACGTAAACCGTTTCTCCTCTTCCTTTCGCGGCACGTTCACTTGGGCCAGAGCCGAGAACTCAAGGACATATATCGTCTTGTCGTCGAAATCGAAGAGGACAACATCAGGCTTAGTCACCTGAAGTGGCCCGATGGTCGCGTACGAGAAGTTCCAATAGATCTTGCACCTCTCGCCCACGACAACGGACTCAATATCTCCTGGCAAATAAGGCGGCACGGGCCTATCCCTATACGGGTCTATCCCATAAGAGCGCCGCAGATGGTAGTACAACATCCTTAGGGCCGCGTTATGGCGATGGATATAGCCGGAGACTGCATATACTGGGCAGGCCGACAGTAGATGCATCATTGTCTCCGGCGATTGTTTGCATGCACGACACAAAATGGTCGGCAGAGGCTGACCCATAACACAACAGCGATATACCAGGGTGTTGACGACTCCGTCTTGGTAGGTGCAGATAAACTCTTAGGTCTCGGACATCAGTCCAGCCTACCGCAAGAAGGAAAAGGTCAGCTGGGTGGACAGCCCTTGCTCCTCGATGTGGTGGAAAAACATGCTGTGCATGGGTTTGTCCACTGCTGCCGAGTCAGGACAGTCTACTCGGCAGCCTTGATTGTCCGCCGACGTCGGGACTTGGGCAACCGAGCGACGGAGTCTGTTGGCTTGGAGTCCGGCGCCGGCGGAACTCCAAGCCGAGGGTCTCTGTAGCACGATTCGTTGCCTTCTAAAGAAAAGCTCCCGCCACATGAAGCTCATGCTTATGCACAATCTCCAGGAGCGGGTCCGAGCTAGTTATTATATCGCTTGCTATTCCGAAGACCATGCGGTCGTGAAGATACTCCAATCCCAAGAGCCCACGTCCGCCGCTCTGACGCAGCATATAAAGGCGCGGGATGGAAGATCGAGGATGCAGACTTCGCTGGATGTTCATTGTCTTGCGTGTGCCGATGTCCAGCTGTTTAAGGATGTTGTGTCTAAAATTGAAAGTGGTAAGAAATTTTTTTTAATTTGACAGGTCATTATGTAAAACATTTGAAAGGAAAGTAGCGGGAATTTCCCGCTACTTTCATTTACTTCAAGTACTCATTTTCGTTCACGGACGACGTCGTTTCTAGCTCCATAAAGCCACCTTTGTTTTTGATATATTTGAAATAAAAAAACGATCATTCATAAATGTTTGCAAAGTTACTTCATTCATAATAATAGCAAAGTTACTTCAGTTCCTATAAGGCTGCGTGTAATTTGTGAACTCTAATTTCTCAGTAGCCAGCTTCCTAATCGTCGTGAAATTTTTACACAACCTTTCAAATGTTTTACATAATGACCTATCAAATTTTTAAAGTTTTATTACCATTTTCAATTTTGGACACAACATCCTTAAGCTCATCTCTACGCCATTTGACGACGACAAATGAGTAGAGCAGAACCGGGAAAGCAAGCACATTGGTGGCAGTGATCTTATTTTTCCCAGACAGATCTGATTTCCAGATCCGTCTGAGACGCCGCCTACACTCGCCGCGGAGGGTCCCCTTGACACCCTCAGCGTCTTGTACAGAGCGCTGACCGATGCCAAGGTACCGATAAGACCCTACGTCGTCCAGGTGTTTGAAGATGCTCCCGTCCACCAGCCGAACATCAGCCGCGACACCCTCTGCTCTCCTTCTCCTGAGATGTAGAACAGCGCACTTGTCCAATCCGAAGTCCATTCCCGCCGCTCGCGTGTACGTCGCTACGATGTTCAAGAGGAGCTTAAGCCCCCCCTCACCGGGAGCATATAGCTTGAGGTCATCCGTATAAAATAAATAGGTGATCCCTCGCCCACGCTCCCCGGGGGCCGCCGCTTCGTACCCGCGTGCAGCCCGCAAGGCGATTGATAGGGGTAATAGCGAGATGCAAAATAGGAGGGGGGTGAGAGAATCTCCCTGGATAATCCCCCTCCGATACCCCACCACTGCGGTCGACATGTTGCCTTTACTAGTCTTAACTGTGAAGCGTGTCTTCCACAGCGGCATGAGGTGTTTAATGCATCCCACTATGTAGGGAGTCACCGAAAGGCGTTCGAGTAGGTGTATAATCAGTTTGTGACTGGCAGTGTCTGGCAGAAACGCCTCACAGTAGTCTATCCAAGCGACTGAGAGGTTACGCTTGTGCTGGACCGCGTCTTGCGTGATGCAGCGGTCCACCAGCAGGTTCTCTTTACAATCTCCCAGCCCCCTCTTGGATCCTCTTTGTTCGTATATCTCCCGCCATGCAGGCTCGATCTCGCGCAAAACACGCTCATACACGCTCGATCTTTGTGAAGATCTTACAGAGCGCGTTCAGACACGTTATCAGGCGGTAGTTCTCCGGACGAGACAGATCCCCTTTTTTGGGGAGTAACACCGTCCTTCCCCCTGTCAGCCACGTAGGGATTGGCACCGTCTCATCGATGATCGACGAGAAGATGCGGGCCAGATGAGTATGGGTGCACGTGAATTTCTTCCACCAGAAGATGTTAATCCCATCCGGCCCGGGACCGGCGTGGTTCCTCATGCCACTCACCGCCTTCTCCACTTCACCCTGCGTGAGTGGAAGACAGTCGCCACGCTGACTCGGCTGTTGCCGGCAAAACGTGTCGAACCGCCCCAGAGCTGGAGTCCTTTCATAAAAATAACCTGCCTCGCTATACAGTTTTCCCCAAAACCATTCCACCTGAACAGCTGTTGGCGCTTTGTCGGGGGCGGCGTAGGTGGTTGGAACCAGCGGCCTGGGCCAGAGCGGAAGAGGGCGTTATCTAACGCCCAACCCAGCCGCCTCTCTAGGGATTGCTTCGCAACCCCCAGGTTCCGCACCTTCTTCACGTAGCGTTCCTTCACGATAAGAAGGTTAGCTTAGTTCAATGTGTGATGACGGCATTTCAGTTCCGACCTGATTTTTCGGATCATAGGGGTGAACGCCCTCCCCGCCGTAATGAAGTTTAACACACATTGAACACGGGATGCCCGCCTCCCCGCTTCATTGATCTTATTCTGGAGCTGTGCAACGCGCCGCCGAGTCTTAACCACGAACGCCGCCTTATCATTGTGGGTCTGAGGTTTCGCCCCAACAGCCGCGTGATACACAGCCCAGTTCAAGCTGAGGAGATCAGCAGTCTCAGGGATTGCTGCCGCAAGGGACTTATTTGCCGCTTCTAGGCAACCAGGCTGAAGAGAAAATTTCCCAGTTATTCTCTCCCTCCTTTTTTCCCAGTTCTCTGTCAAATCGACACGCCAACGGGGGGTTCCGACTGCCGGGGGAACCGATCTTGAGGCTGTCCGGCAGAGTTCCGTATTGAACGCGCGGAAGAGCCCCTGCCGGACAGCTCTGGTGATAGTAACAAGCGATCGTAGCCTTGTCGTCACAAGTGGGCGGCCTGGTCTCGCAGATGTTGTTGCGAGAGGTGTGCAAGCTCTGGGTGCACTTGGCTCCACAGGGCCTGCAACCTCGCCATGTCCTCCGTGAGTTCCTCAGTCCACTCGAGGCGCCGATTTCGAGCCATGGTCATTACCGTGGATCCTGTACGGGTGCCCCTCCCAACTGATCCTTGGTCCTCAACCTAGTTTTCGGGGTGCTAGGTGGTTAGCCTGGCACGTCGGTGGCTATTGCGAAGGAGTTGTGTTCCCCCGGGCGATGGGAACGCCAGCTTCCCTACGCCAATCCTACGTCTTACTATTATTATTATTATTGTTTGTAGTCGTACATTTCATTATACAGGGTCTTCCTCCTTATTACATTCCCCACCATATGCCGCTTTACCATCTTGCTATTCTTATTGGGTGAAGTTCCGAAAAGATGCCTTCTCGCATCGGGCGGAAATTTTGCACACACCTTCTTGTTGATATTTTAAAAGATCCCCTAAAAGGAATTTTGTTATAGTTGTTCTTAGTTGTGTATGTTTTTGTTATTTGTGATATAATATTCATCTAGTGATATTATTGAACTATCAACAACACACTACCATGAACACTATGTTAACACGAGCTGAATTTGCGAGGTAAGCATAATTTCGTATCATAATTTTTCAAATCACGATATTTTCCAAACATATTATGAGTTGCTTCAATTATAATATTACATCAATAATAATTCATTATTATTTTAGGTTGAGTCGTAGTGACCAACAGAAATATCTGGGAAGTATTTTTCGAAACAAAGATGAAGACTCCGAACTCTAAGACGACAGCGACGACGAAGACTGGCTACCAAGTCAAGCGTTGGGAGACGAAACTGAACAGGAAAACGAAGCGTTCACAGAAGAGCAAGAGAGCAGCAGTGACTCAGAAGAAAGAGAAAGCGAGACCGAGGATGCAGTTCCAGGTACATTTGTGAGACGGGAAAAAGCAGGTATCGGAAAAGGTGACGAATATATTGCGAAGGACAAAACTGTTTGGAAGAAGAATCCGCCTGAAATTCGTCAAACTGCTTCCCATAACGTTTTGCGACAAAGGAGTGGTCCACACAGATGCACTGAAACATTGTCGGTAGTGCACACATTCAAAAAAATGATGACGGTAGAGTGATCGATATCATCATTCGCTACACGAATAAAAAAGCTGAGGAGGTTTATAGAAGATTCAACGCAGAGAATCCCAATTCGACTCGATCGTGGCGACAGGTAACAGTTCAAGAAATGTACTGTAACGGGTGTTAAATCGTTACAAATAAATTTATAGGTTCGGGGACTCGAACAGGGAAGAAATTAATTGAAACTCAGGTGTTTTGGGTATTTTTAACAAAATATGATTTATTCAATTTTAATGGCTCGATATAAAAAAATAATAATAATAACGCTATGTATGAGTGTACTGTGTTGTTTGTGTTGTTTTATAGTGTGTTTCGCAAGATTTTTCTCGGTCGGTCAACTACTCATTACTCGCATGGTATAATGAAGTCGGGCGGGATCATTTATCATGGATCGATATCGATTACCCCTTCTCTTCTAGTTCTGTGGCTTCGGTCGGCCTAAGTTTGCGACGTGCTTTCGCTAGCGGCGCGATAGGTATCGGTGCTTGACCAATAGCGACGCGGTATTTCCCTTTGTAGCTTTCCCTTAGGGCGCGTCGAGTCGCGGCGCGCTCCCACCCGTAGCGCTAGGACTCGCGATCGACGGGTCGTAGGCGCGCGCTCTCTCTCGCCACGCGTCGAGATCTATTCCCCTACCCTGGCACTGCCCTTCGCGTAACGGTGATCGATGCTCTCTCCCGATCAATTATCGCGCGTCGATAATGGATCGCCCGGTCCTTGATCGTGACGTACGATGTCGCCACCTACCTGTCTACGATAGTTTAATCAAGCGATGTGCCGCGAGCACTCGAATGACACTTTTTTGCATAGGTTTCGGTGCTCCCGTAATTTCGAAATACCTACTTGCCCTTTCTGTGATCCTGATCCGTATTAATCGATGATCTCGGTGTGTGTGTGTGTGTGTGTGTGTGTGTGTGTGTGTGTGTGTGTGTGTGTGTGTGTGTGTGTGTGTGTGTGTGTGTGTGTGTGTGTGTGTGTGCATGTGTGTGTGTGTGAGTGTTTCGTATGACTGTAGCGTATGCTTTCTTATCTCCTAATATAATATTTCTTATATTTTCCAAATTTCATATTTTTCCTTATATCTATTCGTAACGCTCGCTCGTTATGATACCTTCTCGCCTCCTATTTTCTCCTACTATACTTTTCCTACCTATTTAGCGCTAATTGTTTGCTACCTTTAATTTATTAACTCTCCTTCTTGCTCTTTTTATTTTTCCTTGATTTTCCAATCTTTTCTCTTTGAAATAAATTTATCTCAAATCTTCTTCGTTTTTTATTCCTGAACGTTCCGTGTTCCAGACGTTTCCGATCCACGAGGGATGTACTTGGTCCAGCAGTACTAGTTCACTTTAACAAAAAATGAAGAGTTGTCCAATGCTTTTACACGCAACTCCGTTTTTTCCTTATTTCTCAACGTTCCGTGTTCCCAGCGTTTCCTTCCACTAGGGAGGTACTTTGCCAAGCAGTACTTGTCGATCCGCGAGGAATGAAAGAAGTGCTCTTTCAACTGTTTTTTAGGCGCGACTCCTTGTTTCTCTGGTTTCTCAACGTTCCGTGTTCCCAGCGTATCCTTCCACTAGGGATGTACTTTGCCAAGCAGTACTTGTCGATCCACGAGGGATTCAAAGAGTGAGCACCCTTCCTCCAAAATTCTCGTCCTTTTATACCCGGATTTTACCGCTTTTTCTTTCCCCTTCTTCTCCGTCTTCCCTTAATTAGATTAGTGGGTTATCCTGACTTTACCGCTTCTTCTTCCTTAATTCAATTAGTAGGCTTGTCCGGTTTAGACCGGTTTTTCTTTTCCCATCTCTTTTGTATTCCTCTAATTTAATTAGTGAGCTTATCCTGATTTTACCGGTTTTTCATTCCCCTTCTCTTCTGCCTCCCGAAATCGGATAATTCTTTGAAATTGTGGTGGGGTTATTCGTTGATGAGACGGACTTGTACGTCTCAGTACGCTTTTATTGGGATTTTGTTTTGTTCTGGGGCCAACAATTCGAATACGGATCATGCCAGTGAAATGTGGAAAACAACTTCATATCCTCTTTACCGTGCGGCGATGAGTTACAACAGATTTCGTGCGTTATTACGATTCATTCGTTTCGACAATTCCCAAACGCGTGAGGAACGAACACGATAGGATAAAGCTGCACCTATACGCGATACATGGGTAATGTTGAATTCGAATTTCAGAGAGATGTATAAACCGACGGAAAATTTAACGATTGATGAGCAACTTTATCCTTATCATGGACACAGCAAGTTTACACAGCACCATACGGCATCAAAGTATGGTGGATTTGCGATGCGGTAAATTCATATCCCTTATCGGGAATAATATATACGGGTAAAATTGGCAACGTTCGTGAAAAAAATCAAGGAGAGAGTTGTAAAAGAACTTGCAGCTCTATTCAAAGGAAGCGGCCGAAATATCACGATGGATAATTTCTTTACTTCTCTACCTCTCACTAAACACTCATTATCTTGGAAATTGACAACTACCGGTACTTTGAGGAAAAACAAACCATACATTCCCAAAGAAATGTCTGCCAATAAATCTAGGGCAGAATTCTCTTCTCTCTTTGGTTTTCACGAACGCGAAATCGCACTTTGCTCTTACGTCCCAAAAAAAAACAAAGCTGTGATCTTATTTTCTACAGTACATTGCGACACTGCTGTCAACAACGATGCAAAGAAAAAACCGCATATGATCGAATATTACAATAAATATAAGATTGGCGTCGACAAGATGGACCAAATGGTGACGCGACACGACGCATAGGCGCACTCAAAGGTGGCCTCTTGCATTTTTTTCAACATAATTGATGTCGCTGCTCTTGCAGCATGCATTATTTTTTATGAAAATAATAATATGCTCAAGAAAAAAAACGAAGGAGCGTCCTAGTTCCTTGTGCCAATTGAGCGAAGAATTTGCGAAACCAGTGATTGAGGATCGCTCTTCGAACATTCAAATCATGCGACATCACCCGGCGAGACTCGCGATTGAAAGCATGATAGGATCCTCAGTCTCTGTTTCCACTGCTGCGATTAGAGGAACTGATGCTCGCGATAGTTCTGGGGGAAAAGTTATTACCGGTTCATGCCATATTTGTTATAAGTTAACAATTAAAAGGCGCAGGAAAACTCGCAAGAGTTGCAAAAATTGCGAGAAACCTGTGTGCGATGAACACTCGGTGACTCATATTACATGTTTAGATTACGAAAAATAAATAATTTTTTATTGTATTCATTCCTTAAATAATTGTATTTGTTTATTTATAAACCTCTATGACCCCAATACAACATTTATTAACATTAACTTTGATTTACAGGTGAATATATCAAATTTTTCTCTAGTCGGTACCCGGGTACCCTGGTTGCACCCTGGGACTACCCATACTTCGAGGTCATTTTTCTAAAGCAAAAATTTTTTTTTTCGAAATATAGCAAGATTAAAACTTTCTAGATCCGGAGGCGTAGGTCGAAATTTTTTTTTTATTAAAAACGACGAGCAAAAATATGGCGAGGTGGGTACCCGGGTACCGGGTCGCACACATAAGGGTTAATAAAAAAACATGTTCCCATTTGAAAAACCATCGATGACCTAAAGAACGCAAGAACTATGACCTTGACAAAAACGATTTTTTCACCACTGTATTACCGCTTCGAAATCAATCAAATTACCTCCTGATATTTTTTTCACCACTTTAAAGGCAAGGGAGTTATTTGGGGTGGTTACGTTAAATGGTCCACCCTGTATATCGCAAGCACGTCCACCGCTACGTAGTACGAGAAAATGGAGGCGCTGTGTATGTCCGGGCTATGGCGAGGCCGCGCTGAGGGTCTGAGACACATCTACTGCGCTGTTGAGAAAAAGTGTTAAGTGATACTTAAAAGAGCGTATGTACTATGTTTACGACACGGCAGAATGACTTTATTCGATTCACCGAACCGACGAGTGTGGAATCATTTGCGTGGTAAAAAAATCGTTATGGATAAGTTAAGGATATTATGGGATCTCAGGATTGAGTGAACGGATCGAAAAATAACCTAAACAAAGCCGATTGAAAAAAAATCACATCACATTGATGAAATGTCATAAAATTTTCGATTTGTCGACGCGATTTCGCGTGACGTCGTTTCAAAGTTTAAAAACGCCCGGCGGCAGGCCATCTTACTGTGTAAAGAGTACGCGGTGTGTTCGTCAATCCGTCAGTGGCGTCGAGATCAGTGCGGTCGATTTTTTTGTATTACACTGGAACCTCTTTAATCGGCACAGCGGCGGAATCGGCTACGGTTCGCACTTGCAAAAACAATGGTTGCGCACCATTCACTCAAGCGGATTCTGCGTAGCTGGGGTAGCTGATTGCAGTACCCCTCAAGCCCTCTCTTATTGTCTAGCGTGCTTCGAGCCTTGCGCTAGGTCCTGGTGCTTCTCGCACCATCGATATTCGGCACATAGTGGGGGCGATTGCATCTGTGGAGGTCCGTTTACAGAGGTTCGCGTGTACTTAGCGTCTACACGCTGCCGCGTCTTTTGATACGCTATCGTGCTCTCCAATTTGTGTGGATCTTCGTCAAGTTTGGGGCGATAGAAACCCTCCTTCCGTTGCTATCGCGGCCGGTTACTAAGAATTATAAGGAGGTAGCATGTAAAATAAAAGAAAATGAAAAAACCCCACAAAATCTAAAAAATTAAAAACGATCAAAAAACAATCACATATAATACAAAAAAAAAAAAAAAAAAAAATCTCAAACAGGTATAAAGCTAATAAAATAATCATAGAAATTTATTACACCTAAAAAAACCAGCTCGCATATGTCAGTACACGTGATAAAAGAGAAACATCTTTGGCGGTCTTTGTATGTCTTAATTTTAAATAAACAGTAATGTTTTCGATTCTTGGGGAGAGAGAAAGTATTCTAAAAGGCATACAGTATTTAAAGGATGTATATTTTGAAAATAAGAAGACCTTGAACACAATATCAATAATATTGAATTTATTTCGTTTATTTCCATAGTTTCGTCTGGTGGTGCTTCAATAGTTAAAGCAGACATTATTCAATGGGTACGAGTAGTGTGCGGCCGTATTGATAATACGTGTTGTTGAGGAATCGGCTTCGATTCGAAAGTGATTAAGTGAATCGAAGCCGATTCCTCAACAACACGTATTATTCAATGGGTAAAGCAGCCTTATGGTAATTAAAATATGAAACGTATGTTCTCGATTCTGTATTTTCCAGATATCGCGAAAAAATAGTGTCTATCGTAATTCCGGATGTCGTTGTTGCGACATTAGGATCGTTGTTCATGTGTCGATCAAATTTTTCGCGAAGAAAGTTGTCTATTGATATCCAATCATTTGATGCGAAATTTAAATTAAAATCATCACCGAGAATGAGTGATATTTTGTCTTCTCCCCTGCTAAGAGCAGCAGCACCTTCGTGACTGTATATTAGCAACGAGGGGTGTATAAATTGTATGATGTCATCGAGTTTTTGATTAACAGATATATAGATGGCTACAATGAGAATTATTTTTCCATTTAGCGTCTGATGTGTAGAAGTGGGATTGCACTGCAGTTGTCTCTATATTTGGCGTGACAATGTTCACCGTATTATATTGATTATGGTAGATTGCCACTCCTCCTGCTCGAACATTTGGTCGTTTGTATTTGATCACACAATTAAAGCTGGGCATGCCTCGCCATCATTTAACCAAGTCTGGGAAAGAAGCATAATATTTGACTTGCGTATGACAGCGTCTGTAAGATCCTCGGAATAATCTCGATGTCTTTGGCAATTGAGAATGTATGTTGATAATCCATTCCTCTCACGTATGAAATCAAGCATTTGTTTGTCAATGGTTTCCAAACGATTTGTTGAGAGTCTTCGGAATTCGTCTTGTAAATACATATATACAATACATACAAAACATTCTTACTCATAATATAATTTGACATTGTACAGTGGAAAAAAGTTTGAATTGTACTGCGATACAAAGTATTGTTAATAACATCCTGTTATCGAAACAAAATGTATGGTTAAATAGGCTATGCGTATTGCTATATCATCTATACTCATAGTTATTTTCAATCACAGTATGGCCATCACAGCTATACTGTACAGGTTATAGGTTATGTTTATACCGCATGTCTCATCTCGCCATACGGTATAGTTCTGACAAGGAAACGTTGCGAGGTCGATGTCTCCGATTTCGATGAAATTCGGCATGCTTGTAGAATGGGTAAAAATAGGCGACACGTATTTTTTTATATCGGCGGAACCCGATTTTTAAGGGTTGAAAAACACCCTAAAAAATTGGGTTTTTTTTCGTTTTTCGTCGATAACGTTTTAACGGTACGAGATATGAAAAAACATGAAATTGCAACAATGTTTATTTTTTCGTGTACTATACATTGGAGATGAGAACGATGCAGATAGCAATAAATTTCATATTGTTTATTGCAACAATGCAATTTTTTCAACCGTATCTCCGAGAATTTTTAATCGATCGGGATGTGAATTTGCATACATGTAGAGAATGGAAAAGTGCGGATACGGATTTTTTCTTTTTCCGATATCTCACAATTAAGGGGTTGAAACTGTCCGTCGATTTTTTTGCCGAGAGCATCGTATAATCAGCTAGCCTTTTCGCATTTCGGTCTAAATTCACATCAATATATATTCGTGTTATGACGCAATTGCATATTTGTAACATTCCAGCCCCCCCCAACGGCCCCCCTCGCGAAAGGCAAACGTTCAAAGTTCTTACCGTGCGGCATGGACGAAAATTTGTAGAAATAAAAATGGGTTACAAAGAAAGTACAATCAGTCAAAATAGTCGATACACATTTTTTCGTTTTGGCGAAACGACACTCTTAAGGGGTCAACGCACCCTTAAAAATTTCGTTCTTTCTATAGCTCGTGAACTGGCCGAAATAAAAATAAAGTTCGAGAGGAAAAATGTTGTATTCTTCGACTACTAGACGTTCATGATGATAATGATGAGTATAGCAATAAATGGCGTGTTGTTTATTGCAATAATTCATGATTTACTTGTGAAAAATCACTCTTCAGTTTTCCACTAATATGGGCAGAGGCAAGGATCGCAATCACGGACTGACTTCGTGCTTCGGGAAGCAACTGGATTACAATTGTATATTTACGAAGAAATTCTCCCTCGCCACGTACTGCTTTTGAAGATCACAACACAATAAATGATTAAACGAACCTTGGTGAGGTTCAATCATGATTATATGATACGCCTCTTCCGAAGAGATCATAGATGTAGTACCCCCCACTTCCCACACGATCGTCACAAATTTTAAAGTTAGAGAAAAAAAAACACGACGTCCCTCTCGACCGTTGCTATGTCCGTCAAGTCTGACCCGCGTCCCTCTTGAACCTTCATTTTTTAAAGTCACTGCCGTAACTTAACGCCTGGGCAACTTATCAAAGATAAAAGGGCGGGGGGGATTGATCTCTTCGGAAGAGGCGTATCATACAATCATGATTGAACCTCACCAAGGTTCGTTTAATCATTTATTGTATTTCACGCCTCTTCCTCGAGATCATAGATGTAGTTGTTTAAAGACAGTTACGGCAGATATGTTTATGTTACAGCTGTTGTCTTCTTTTTTTTTATTTCATCCCGATATCCATAAAAATACAGAGACAACCTCGTAATGAACGATCATCTTTTATTCGAAGGCTTAGCAATTTTCCTACACCTTAAATACAGCTTCTGCAAATTTGCAGTTTTCCGTGGGAACAGAACGATCGTAAAACCGTGCAAATGTCTCTGATTCTTTTGACCAACCGGCCGTTTTTCTAATAACGTCAATATTTACGCCCTGCCGTTTTGCTGCTGACGTTGCCGCATGGCGTGTACTGTACGCCGAAAACACGTTTGTATCGATGCCACTTTTAGTCAATACTAATTTTATCCACCGGCTCAGGGTCTGCGCGCCGACGACTTTGTATGGTTTTTTAAAAGAGATAAACAGTTTTACCTCTGAACCTCGTAAATCTTTCGTTTTTTCTATATACGTTAATAGCACTGAGGCCACGCAGATCGGTTTATCCTCAGTAAAAAACGGTAAGCGTAGAGTAGGTTGTTTTTTTCCCGGGACCTGAGGTTTTAATTGGATCGGGAATTTTTATTTCTAAAACGCCTTTACTTGCTTGATAAATATTTCTGGTATCAATAAAAGACAGAGTCTGCATTCGATGTCCCGTAGAAAGTGCCAATAAGGTCACTAGTTTTAAGGTTAAATTTTCTAAACTGATTTCTTCATTTGGATAAAACGCCGATAAATATTTAAGGACAATTTTAGGGTCCCAGGTCGAATCATATCTGGGAGCTGACGGTCTCAGCTTTGCTACGCCCTTAAAAACCGTTGCATTTTATCATTTTTCCCCAACTCAGGTCCTTTAATTAGCGAAATCGCGGATCTGTAGCAATTTAGTGAACTATATGAAACTCCTCTTTCGAATTCCTTCGTGAGAAACAATAAAACGTCCTTTTCGGAGAAGCTAAACGGATCGAGTTTCTTCGCAATACAAAAGATCCACCATTTTTTGAAACCGGAATCATACTGACGAAGCGACGATTCCGATAAGGATGCTATGGAAATATCCACTGATTCCACAGGAATTCCCCTCCTGATAAACGCCTCCCGGATAATCTCGCGGCTACCAGCGTAAGGTGGCGCCACAACGGATGTGCCTTTCTGCAGGAAGATTGAATTAATTCAACATTTGGCTTGAAAATAATTGGTTCCGCATCAAGCAAACATAGGAATAAGGGAAACCACGGTTGGGCTTCCCAGTAAGGTACGACTATTATCCCGCAAGATTTTTCACTCTCGATCTTTTTGAGCATTCTCAAAATAACAGAAAAGGGAGGAAACGCGTAGAAAAACCAACGGCTCCATTCGATCGTGAAAGCATCGATTGCCATTGATTCAGGATCTCTACGCCACGAGACATAATTTCTGCATTTTTTATTTGCCCATGACGCAAATAAACCAATTTCTGGCTTGCCAAAGGCTTTTACTATTATTTGAAATGCCTTATTGGAGAGTTCAAATTCAGTCTCGGGTTGTAATCTCCGTGATTCTCGATCGGCTTCGACGTTTTCACAAGATCGAATATACGACGCTGAAATCCATATATCTCTTCTCTCACACCATTG
This sequence comes from Ophion slaviceki, assembly GCA_944452715.1. Lineage (NCBI taxonomy): Eukaryota > Metazoa > Arthropoda > Insecta > Hymenoptera > Ichneumonidae > Ophion > Ophion slaviceki. Next base: position 13,418,161 of record OX101784.1, on the reverse strand, counting down.
CCAAATTTCTTTGGTCAGGGTGCTGAGTCTCTCGTATTGACTGTCTCTCATTCGGTTTATGTATGCAATTGCGGTCGTATTATCTATGCGTAATAAAACGTTACTATGTTGTATATCTTTTGCAAAATATTTTAACCCGAAAAAAGCTGCTTTTAACTCTAATTCGTTTATGTGTAGCGATGAATCGTTTTTGCTCCAAAAACCGTGATTTTTACAATGTTTGCAAAAAAATGCCCAGCCTGTACGCGATGCGTCGGAAAAAATTTCAAGCTCGAAAACTGGCTCGGTTATCGGTGCCCAAGCGGAAACAATATTCTTTTTCCACCATGCAAAGTCGTCAGTCAGATTATTTGACAAGTACATCTTTGCATCGAAATTAAAGCCGTTGACTTCGAGCGCCAAAGTTCTTTCTTTTTCAAAACCTCTCACATAAATCATCCCGTACTTTATGGCTGGACACAGAGAAACAAGGGTACCGACTAGACTTGCAAATTCTCTTATTGTGCAATGTTTTAATTTGTCGAATTTATGCATCAATTCGAGAGTCCTTTTAACTTTATCTTTTGGTAATTCAATCATCATTTTGGTGGAGTCAAAAATCAAATCCAAGTATTTGCAACGTTGTGTAGGTACCATGAGACTTTTGTCTTTGTTAATAATAAAACCGAGCTCTTGCAACAGAGCCGCTGTTTCTTGAATATTATAAAGGCAGCTCCCGTACGATCTACCGATAATAAGAATGTCATCAAGATAGAAAACAGAAGCTAGGCCCCTCTTTCTTAAATATGCGGCTACCGGTTTCAATAGTTTAGTAAAAACATGAGGTGCAACGTTTAGCCCGAAAGGTAAACATGTGAACTCATATAACTCGCCCTTATGAGAAAATCTCAAAAATTTTCTATTTTGTTTTTCTATGGAAACGAGATAATAGGCATCTTTCAGATCTAATGTAGCTATAAAATCTTGCGATCTTATCAATCTTTTTGTTACTTTCCAGTCTTCAATTTTGAAATGTTCTGCGGTAATGAACTCGTTAAGTTTTTTAAGATTTAGTATCAAACGATACGTCTTATCTGGCTTCGGAACTAAGAAGATATTTGACACATATTGATCATTAGAACTAGAACATTTTTCAATGGCGCCTTTAGCGATTAGCTTTCTAATCTGACTACTAATTAGCCAGTGCTCCTGATCGCTCCATGTGGGCTCTACCGGAGGGCGAGCTTGAAATGGGTACGATGAAAATGGTATTTTGTACCCTCGCACCCATTCTAAAATTACCGGATCATTGGTCACTTTTGACCAAGCACCCACGAATAAGGATAAACGGCCTGCTGGTTTGCCTACGTTTGCTGCCTCGCTTAACGGCGTTTCCTGTGGATTCGGGACGATCCTCGGGGATTCAATGACTTCTTCGAATCTGCGTTGTTGTACTGGCTGCTTCTGCCGTTTTCCCGGTTGCGGTTGTTGTTGTACTGTCGACGCCCGCCTGACAACGTGAATCGATTCTTGTATAAAGGTTGTCGAGACGGGCCCTTCCAGTTTTTTGCGTTTTTCTGGGTGATCGACTGTTGTGCCGGTTTATCTGATGGCTTGAGCTCGTTCAATGTTTTTTCTAAATTTTTTGCCCTCTTCAATTTTTCGTCCAAATCTGTTCCGAATAACCATTCGTCGACCATTGTGTTTGTCAATGTTGTCTTCAATGACGAGTTTAAGTTAGACAGAATAAGACCTTTTCTTGCTAGAGACTCTTCACGGTGAATTGAAGCGAGAAGTCGACTCCCATCAGTCAGTTTTTCGAGTAATTTTATCTTTTCTGGACCCTCGATTTTAAGGGCCATTGTCAAGGCCTCACCCAACGCTGCAAGACACGCCGCAACCCGTTCTTGCTTTTCAACAATACGTTTGTCTCTTTTTAACGTACTTTCCTGAACTGCAGCAGTAATTTCCGTGTTCAATTTTGGAACTGCGATACAGCTGCAATTCTCCGGCGCTGGATATTTTTCGAGTATTGTCTTAACTTCGTCTGCTGGGAGCCCTTTTTTTACGATTTCAGACCAACGGAGAGCTACATCTTTGTGGATTGCTGCACCGATTTTCGTTTCTGACTCGAGGCGTGATCCAATAACCTCCAAAACGTCCTGTTGCAGCTCCATTTCGTGCTCCGGAATTTCTGGTGACGGTTCATCCGCTTGCTTCGCCATGGTCACTTCCTGACGTGTAGGAGTGACTGCAAATGGTGTTGTTTCGGTATGCACAACACTTTCTGCGCGTTGAGCCTCGGACTCTGAAATCGGCCCTCCCAAATTTTTTGGCACGGGGCTTTGCGAGAACCTCTGATGTGACGAGCCACGGGCTAGCTCATCCTCGAAAAATATCTCGGTTAAGCGACTTCTAGATCGTGAGTGTCTCGAACTAGATCGAGTTGACGAACGTCGGATTTCAGTTCGATCTGATCGATAGTTCCGTGTAGGCCTCCTAGTTTTTGAACGACTCGTCCAATCTCGAGTTGACGCAGGAGACCGCGATCTGGCGTACGAACTCCGCAACGTCGACGAATTCTGAGATGTCAAGTGCTTACCTGTAAAATATTTGTTGTTCGTTGATATTTCCAGTCTATCTCGAAACGGAAATCTAAGCGTGTCAATCAATGTCACGCGTTGTTGAGTCAAACTCTATCCTTGCCCGATTCTCGCGTTTTCTTTCGTAAAACGAAAGACGTACATTGTGGTAAGAGCCAGAAAGACGACGCACAACGATAAAATCGTTTGCGTGTATTCACCTGTACGTTGTTTCGGTACCCGGCCACGTAAACTTTAAAAAAAAGTGTAGTGGACCGATAGCGCCTTCTTTTTTCGTCAAACGAAAATTTTGGTCTACGTACGCTGATTTCTATTTTTTCGGTCCAATTCTTTCTCCAAACGTCGAATCTTCCGCCTTATCCGTCGACTTCCTTCGTCTTCTTCTTCATAAGAGCTCTTTTTCTTTTCTTTCTTGCCCATAATCAAAATTATTGATGTACTTGGTCAAACTGCGTGTGACGATACCTGCACAAAGCGAAAGAATGAAGGTTCAAGAGGGACGCGGGTCAGACTTGACGGACATAGCAACGGTCGAGAGGGACGTTGTGTTTTTTTTCTCTAACTTTAAAATTTGTGACAATCGTGTGGGAAGTGGGGGGTACTACATCTATGATCTCGAGGAAGAGGCGTGAAATACAATCGGAAAAGTGTTCTCACGCTTACTCATTTAGGAAACGTTTCAACTCTATGTTTTTTTTAAATTTTTATTATTTTTTTTTACACTTCCATCTGTACAGGGATCTTCCCCCTTGATACATTATCCATATTCCAGTTTCCATATATCCCCACCTTGCGGCCGCAGCCGACTTCCCCCTCTGTATCGCATTCACCATGCATTTCTGCTTTGGGTATAGGGAAACTGTGGAAAACCTATACCAATACAGCCGGTCCCGAGTTCGCTTCACAGTCTCGGAGCTAGTCGCGTTTCGTCGAGAAATAACTCACAGGCTACAGTGACACTCGCACGACACACACACGTACCGGTCCGTGTGCGCGACACGCGTGTAGAACTGGAGCTAAGTCACGCCTCTGTTTTTATTTCTCTCCGAAACTACGAGACGGTGATTCGAACCCGGGACCTCCCGATGTGTTGATTCCAGAGGAAAGCACGCTAACCACTAGACCAACACATCGGTTCAACTCTATGTTTTTTATGGATTATACTTATTACAATAATGATAGTCATGATAAAGGTGTTTAAAACAAAGAGATTACTTACACCACGCACAAGTCATAATAGCTGCTTCGCCACATGTATCGCATGTCGGTACATTTTGTGAAAAGCAAAATTCTACCGGATTTTCGAAGTTTGGTGGTCTTTCTTCTTCGCACCCGCTTTTATACCACGCATATTTGAAAAGGTTTGTAAACCGTGCAGAAGAAAACTGGTTGTGTGTAAGAGATTGTAATTTAACAATATTGTCTCTGAAATGCAGATTGACGTCGTAGTTGTGTAATATTACTGCGTGAGAAAAGTGTTTGACGAAGTTTTTCCATACACGGAAGCCATAAACATCAAGGGGCTGTATCATTCCAGCCGTACCTGCAGGAATTACTACTTATCATATGGACTAATTGCCTACAGAACTAATGAAACTCGTGCAATATATTTACCTGCTGGAATGGTTAAAACTTTAATATCTTTCCCTTTAATATCTTTCCCATTTCTTTAAATGCAGTTGGACATTGACCGCTCCAAAAATACAGAAGTATTATCGATTTTGGACCCGTATTGGGAATATATACTTCTTGGAACCATCGCTTGAAATGATTAGTCGTCAATTTTCCAGATTTCGAAGCCAATAGAAATAAATTTTCGGCTCTGAACATAGTTTGTTCCACTCAGGACCAAATTTGCCAGTAGATTTGTTTAAAACGATCAACATAGGCGCCAAAAGCTTGCCACTCGCAGAAATCAAAGGCTGTATAGTATAACTTTGTTTTGTTGATGTTTTCGATTGCATGACTGTCTCAACGGATTTCTGCCCTTCTTTCGCCAATGTGCGACTTGTATGGAACTCTAAATTGAATCCACTCTGATCAGAATTAAATGTGGTTTCAGTCCCAACGTTGGCTATGTTGACTTTCACCATTTCTATAAATTCGATAGCTTTGTTTTGAAGCGTATCAGCGTTTAATAATTGTCGTTTTGTTACATATTTAGTATTTCGTGACACAATTCCATGTTGGTTTTTGAATGTCCTTAGCCAACAACCGGATGCTTGGAAATTTACAGCTGGTATTTCTACAATTTCTCGTGCACGTAAGGCCCATCGTCGAAGATCTATATCATGGACAGGCAGCCTTTTGTCCAAAGCATCATTAAAATTGTTTAACGTGTAGTGAGCTATCTTTGTTAACTTTTCTTTGTAGGTGCCACCCGTATTTATACTGTGGACCCATCGGCGCAACTGCGGCTCTGATTTCACCTTTTTGAATTTTGTTTGAACAGACGATAACTTTCTATTCCCATTTGTCCCGGATCTCCAGTAATCTACAGCGCTTGTCTTGTATTCGTAACTCAATTCTTCTATATATTGGGTACACACATTTTCATCAACTTTTGGATCTAGGTATCGTTGTCCGTGCCAATCTCCTTCACTGTCATCTTCTATTGCGGCTGCTTCATGAATTTCATTTGGTGACAGAAAATCCAAACCAGTTTCGACTTCCATTTTCACAGGTTGATCCATCGCTTCAATGATCATGTTTTCTAGATCCTTACTGAACTGTTTTTCCTGTTCGGTGATTGGAGTGCGAGGCAAATTCATAGCACTTATCGCTATGGATAGAAGTTGAATAACATTCACCGGATTAATGTACATTTTTATTTGTATTTCGAACTCAAAATGTATGGCTGGCTTCTCCGTCGTAACTGCAGCAATAATGATCGTTGGTCAATTTATACGACTTGAAACCCAATTGATAAATACACACGAAAAAAAACTACGACACACGCTATTACCAGAACTGCTGTTAATCTTTAATAAGGCGATTTCAAGGTTATCATGAGAGCCGCTCTTTGCACCGTAGTCGCTCTTTGCGAAGATTAATTTCTTTCGTTCATTGGTTCTGCTGTTTGTGAAATTAAAGTTAAAGATAAAGATTAAATTATGCTGCGTTATAAGCTGATAAAAATGTTTGCATCATTCTGTTCATGAGTTGCAGCGGCAACCCAAAAACGCTGTAATCTCTGCAGATAATGCCTTCGATACGGTGAGCGAAGTGGAATTTCTTCGTAAATATACAATTGTAATCCAGTTGCTTTCCGGAGCACGTCAGTCCGTGATTGCGAGCCTTGCCTCTGCTCATATGAGTGGAAAACTGAAGCGTGATTTTTCACAAGTAATTCACGAATTATTGCAATAAACATCACGCCATTTGTTGCTGTACTCATCATTATCATCATGAACGTCTAGTAGTCGAAGAATACAACATTTTTCCCTTCGAACTTTATTTTTATTTCGAAAACGAGAAAATGTGTATCGACTATTTTGACTGATTGTACTTTCTTTGTAACCCATTTTTATTTCTACAAATTTTCGTCCATGCCGCACGGTGAGAACTTTGAACGTTTGCCTTTCGAGAGGGGGACCGTTGGGGGGGGGGGGGGGCTGGAATGTTACAAATATGCAATTGCGTCATAACACGAACGTATATTGACGTGAATTTAGACCGAAATGCCAAAAGGCTAGCTGATTATATTTTTGCTCTCGGCAAAAAAATCGACGGGCAGTTTCAACCCCTTAATTGTGAGATATCGGAAAAAGAAAAAATCCGTATCCGCACTTTTCCATTTTCTACACGTATGCAAATTTACATCCCAATGGATTAAAAATTCTCGGAGATACGGTGGAAAAAATTGCACTTTTGCAATAAACAATATGAAATTTGTTGCTATCTGCATCGTTCTCATCTCCAATGTACACCAAAACATAAACATTGTTGCAATTTGAAGTTCCTTCCATATCTCGTACTGTGAAAACGAAAAACACCCCAATTTTCAAGGGTGCTTTTCAACCCTTAAAAATCGGGTTCCGCCGATATAAAAAAATACGTGTCGCCTATTTTTACCCATTCTACAAGCATGCCAAATTTCATCGAAATCGGAGACATCGACCTCGTAACGTTTCCTTGTAAGAGAAACTTTTAATATACAGAGTGAAATGTATAATAAGGAACTGACCAATATTGTAACAAATAGAATTATACCATACATATCAGACACAGTGCAGGAAGTTGCTCCATTTGTTGAAGAAAGTAGATCGCGGAAATGGGTAGTTAAACCTTGGCTAACTGAAGACAAAAAAAAATCGAGATATTTTGTATAAAATAGCTGTAAATACAAATGAATGGAATGACTGGGATATATACAAAACGGCAAGAAATAGAGTAGTGAATATAATTCGGCATAATAAAAGACAATATTATGAAGAAATTATAGACAAACAAAAACATGATGCGGCAATAATGTGAAAAAATCTAAAGCAATTAATAGGAAGCAAAAACACCATTGAACAAACAAATGGGAAAAAATGTTCAATGGAGTTGAAGTGACGGATTGCGAGGAAATATCAAACAAATTTAACACATTTTTTGTCGAAAGCGTTGCGCATATTATAAATTAAATTAAAGTAGAGGAGGAAACCAATGAGTACGAAAGATATGACGTCGCACAGTGGGGCAGAATCCCAAAAAGCGGGCCAAAATTCGGAAAGTGTCCAAAATGATCTCCAATTCTCTTCTCGGGAGTTTTCGGGGTCGCTGAATACGAATCTGTTATCAGAATTACGATTTTCAAAATGGCGGACCCAAAATGGCGGACATAATTCAACCAATTAGTCAAATAATTCAGTAAAAAATACCCAATCATATTTCTTAAGGGTTTTTGGGATCGCTGATTACGAATTTGTTATAGGAATGTTAATTTTCAAAATAGCAGACGCGATATATAGACGATTCCACAAAAATTTTCAATTTTTAAATATTTTTTAATAGAAAATGTTTCATAATATTTTTAGGTTTAAATGAGTAGAAAATCTCTTGAGGCATGTTTTTATTTTTGAACAATTTCTTGAGTACAAAATTTGCAATAAATCAAATATCTGTTATTTACTTCTAGTAACAAAAATCTTGTATGTCATCTTCAATGTTGGAATCATTCGATTCGGATTCTGATGTTGACCCACTTGTATCCAAATCGGAATCGTTCCTTATCTCTTGTCTGGTGACTTCAGGTTGTTTTAACATTTCTATAGCTTCTTTATGTAAAGATTTCGCCGGTCTCTGGGGCAATTTCCTGATGCTTGAGAGAAATGGATCTGATGATACTAAGAGCCTATAGAAAATGTCTCTCATATTCGATTCTCGAGAGCATTTTCTTGAATGATGTAACCTGTAGTTCTTTATGTCCTTATTGCGTGACTCTTGGGCCTCTTCAGAAAGTTGTCCGATCGGTAAAAGGGCATATTTTACAATTTCTGCTCCGTGCATCAACACTTTGTGCACAGATGTTGGCATGTAATACCATGGATATAAAGCAACGAATAAACGGGCAGTATTTACACAATAGTCTTTGAATTTTTCTTCGTCTATATCATACCCGCTCGAAATTGCCTGCAAAATAACATGAAATCGGTGAATTAAATTTTCATCGACTCCTGTTATTTCAGCAGATATATTAGCATTTTCGAAAAAGCGGCGGGCGGTATTTCCATCGTTTGAGCTGCCATATCCTGGCTTTGGTCGATCAACGATAAGCCCCAGTGTTGTCTTAAATTGAGTCTGTATGTCTTCCTTGCGTACTTTCACAATCTTTTTCACTTCCTCTTCACGAGCTTGCCACTTTTGAGTTGTGAGCTTATACGACAAATGCAAACAGCACTCGAAAAAACGAATCCACGCATGTAATGTAGATATGGCAAATCTTAAATTATCTGTAGTAATGTCCATTTTTATAATTTTGTCGATGTTATTAAAATCTTTAGAGGTGGCTTTGCACAGGAAGCAGCGTTGTGCAGAAGTGGTACCGGTTACAGCGTTACAGACTTTGCCGTCTATCATCGTAAACGACATACAATAGGTTACTGAAATTGATTTTTCATTTTGTTCAGTAGTGTATGGTGCAAGACCCGCAATCTGCTGTTCAATGTCGGTAACTTCTTTCAATGTTGATTGTACATCTTCATGTACAAACTGCAATCGTATTGGTCTGCAGAATCGAGGAGATGAAGGTCTAGGATTTTTCCACACAATAGTTCCTTCATCCGTCTCGTGATTGTTGTAGATTAATTGCAAAGGTACCAGAGAAGTATAAAAAATGCTTTCATCAGATTTTCCAGCCTCATCAAATTTTTGCTTATAAACACTTTGACCGCTGCTTCCATCACATCCCCATTTACAGTGAAGTACTAATTTTTGCAGAATTTCAGAATTTAGAGTATCGATGACATCAGCCTGAAGTTGTATAATTCTGTATGTGGTATGATCAAGTAAAGCCTGTAGTTTAATTTGTGCGCACGACTCAGTAATATTCATGTACACAACTGATGGATAACAACGATTTTTTGCTTTTTCTACTTCATGGTATGATGGGTATAATTTGCATTTACGTGCTCTAGCTGCATTTCTTGACAGCTGATAAGAGCGCTTTGATTCTCCTTTCTCGATCATCAAAGAAAGTGCTTCGTCTGGGGTTAAAGGTGTCTCATTTTTTGACCGAACAGCAGCTATATATTTTGAGGCTCTTGTTGGGCTGGTTAATGTGACATCTTTAAGAACTTGAGCAGCATCCACTTGACCAGAAGTCCTTAAACTCATTTGAGCAGCATACGTCAATTCTTCTGTAGATAAAGTAGAACGTATTACTTCAGTCTTTCGCCTCTTAGATCTATCGCTGGATGAAGCAAAGGATTTCGAAGGTCGTCCAGATGTTCCTTTTTCATCATTCTTCACAATCTTCTCAGATGTTGATGTTGTGCATTCAGTATCGGATAATGTTGAAAAACATACGGTGCCATTCAACCATTCTTCATTATTTTTTAGAAACTTTTCTTGGCCTCTATTTGCTGCTTTCCATCTGGATCGAAAATTTGCAAATAACAGTCCTAATGACTTTTCATCCTCGTCTACTTGTATCACATGTTCTGTTTTCTTGAAAATTGCATCTTTCAAAACTCCAATAACGAATTTCTGTTCGTTTTTTAAACTGTCTTTCACCATGAAAAAAACATCTCTTCTTGATAATTCCATATTTGAAGATTGGGAAGACTCTGTAAAATACCAATATAAACATGTACAAAATTGAATGACATTATTTTGAAATCATTTTATACTTAACAAAACTATATACGGTGTTCTGACTCGAAATGTACAAAAATAATTTATTACTACTAAAAATGATTTTATATTTATAAAGAAAACGAATATTTATGATATAAATGATTAACAAATATATTTACATACATTCTGCACGAAAAAAAACCGAAATTACATGAAATCTGTCTTTACGAGAATCACCTCTGTGTCAGTATACAACAGGTATAATAAAGCCTGAACAGCAGGCGGGCTCCTTTCTTTCATACATGGCTGCTCTAGGAGCCCCTCGTCAGTCCTTGCCGAATCGCCGTCTACACTACGTATACACTATGTACATATACACTAATACACCTTTACTGCCGAAAACCGTTACGCCGTACAAACATGGGGAAACACACTTCTAGCTACTGAGAGTTCTTGCAGAAATATTTTATAAAATGTTGAGATTTTCGTAAAGCGTACATTTAGAATAATAAATTACTGTATTAAAATTTAAATGATCTATGAATATTAATCAATAAATGAACATACTACAAATGGAATTGATAAATAAATATTAATCTATGTTAATAGACAGAAAATATACCAACGCGCTGTAACGTAATAATCAATGGATTACATTCACACGTCCGTTAATGTCGCGCCACGTATTTCTCCCTAAAAATTAGTCTAACTATTCGTTGAGCACTCCTGAGCAGCCAGTTTTTTAATATATTATATTTAGTACTGTACACTATCAGTTTCTTGTTGAAACAAGGTCGAGACTCGCGAAGACATTTTTAAAACTACTTTAGAAAATCGATTTTCGAAAAAAATGTATAATTTTTTATGTTTACTTGTTGCAAAATTTAGATATTTCAAACATAAAATAAGCAATAACTGTGCATAATTATATTTTCTGCATACCTTCAGAAAGTTTTTCCATTTTGCAGAATTAAAATTGAGACAGTTTCGTCCGTTTCACAGCACTTCGAAACAGGCAAGAATTTTTTCGACGCGTACGCTTGTTTAATGCGTACCGAACGGCGGCTGAATGTCGACTGATGTCGAGGCGACCCTAGAGCAGGTATAAAACTGCCCGGTCCGCAATTTCGTCCTAGGACTATCAGTAAACAAGATCTGAACATATATAGACGAATATATACAACTCAAAAATTTGACTTTTGGCCAGCTTTTTGGGATTCTGCCCCACTGTGCGTCGCGGGGTTCAACCGTTTTAAAGAAATCGATAATAGTGCACTGGAAAAAATAATTCATTATCTCGATGATAGGAAAGGCACAAATTATCTAATTGCAGCGATGACCCTTAAAATCATGTAGCAAGGCATGAATAAAGATATCATAACAGACCTAATAAATAAACTGATAATGGATGGTATTATGCCGGACGAGTGCAAAAATTCGATTATTAAACCAATACCAAAAATACGGCGAAGTAAAAAGGCAGAAGAATTTAGACCAATAAAAACTCTCCCTGTATATGAGAAAGTTCTAGAACTAGTAGTAAAAAAACAACTTATCGAGTAAATAACTAAAAATAACATCATGAAAACAGAACAGTCCGGATTTCGTGGGACGCACTCCTGTGAGACTGCGTTACAAAATACGCTCATCGAATGGAGAACGTTCTTGGATAATAGTGAAATAATAGGAGTTGTTTTTATAGATTTCAAACAAGCATTTAAAACCACGAATAGAAGAATATTGATAAAAAAATTGGAAATGTACGGAATAGGTAGGCGCGTGCTTGATTGGTTTAAATCTTATCTCGAAAATCGCACACAAGAAGTGCAGTATGAAGAATCGATGTCGATGAAAATAGAGAATAACCATGGAGTGCCACAGGGATCTGTACTCGGACCTCTCCTTTTCATATTATATATAAATGACATAAAAAGTGCTTGAGAATTGACAATGTAGTATTAAATTATTTGCTGACGATATGATTTTGTATGTAAATGGCGATGATGAGACTGTAATACAGAACGAACTAAATGATCGCTTACAAATGTTATTGAAATAGCTAAACCGGAACTCTTTAAAAATTAACTATATTAAAACTGTTTTTATGGCTGTACACGATCCTAGAAAACGAAATATATTAAACCAAATTCACATAAAAATTGATTGTAATGAAATAAAAGAAGTCGAAGAAACCAAATATTTAAGGGTAATGATAGATAATAACTTTAATTTTGAGATGAACGTATGGTTCGTTGGGAAAAAAGTTGCTGAAAAAATTTCGTTTTTACATCGTATGAAGAGGAATGTTTCAGGGCTTACGAGAGTAACGACATACAAAACAATCATTGGCCCGTATCAATTGAATACTGGATCATTATGCTAAATTACAACAGCGAATGCATGGATATGTTGCAGAGAGCACGGACACAAAAGAGCGACCGGCATAAAGTTCAATTAAGTAGGACTAGAACTCGATCAGCGGAAAAAACAATCACGTATCGGGGATTCCAAGCATTCAACGACTTACCGGAAGCAGTAAAACAAGTACAACCACTTGTGCGTTTCAGAAGGGTGATAGTCCTTCTTCGAAAATAACGGTATTGAGGCGATGTGCCACATGCCTCCGACCGCTTCGAAATTTTGAAAAAAGAATTTTCACAAATGGAACACTCGATTGGAATGAAATTTGTTGTGTGCATGCAGGACACTTGCTCCGAGGGGATGATGCCCTCCGTTATCCAAAATTTCAACAAAAAAAAATGTACAGTTTGTGGTTACCCGCGAAAAATGGTGAATTATTAACCATTGCATCGCATTTTCGGTAATTTTCTGAGCGTCATTCTCTGGACCGTGAAAAAGCAGACATTTTAAGCTTTGTTTCACCTGTTTTCATGAACAAATGGCGGAGAAAAAGCATTTTGAAATTTTTACATAAATGTAGCAAAAATGTATGAACTAAGCTCAAAATATCAGGTACCGGAGCGTGCGTTCAGTTCATCCGTTTTCTCACTAGCGGCGCGCAGCTCGCTTTGTCCTCTTTTTACCGACCGCGCTCGCCTCATTCCGGAACAATTTATTTTTGACAGGTCGAAAGCCTGAGCTATAACCTCGCACATTCGTTCGAAATATATTTCAAACGATGTGTAATAGTGTGTGATAGAGTGAAGTTTGTTTTCGTCGCGTTTTGGTGAGTTTCCTTTTGACGTGAAGAACGAAACGAGCCCGGTGGTCGAGGGCGTCGCCTCAGGATGCCGGCACATCACCGACGAGAAATCCCGACAACGAAGCCCGACAAAGAAGTAATTGACGAGAAAACGCCGCGGCCGATAACACGAAGAAGATCGAGGAACATAGTGACAGCGGGAAGCCGAAGGAGAAAACACCGGAAGTCAAGGTACGTACGTGCTAGAACCTCATAACCTCAATTTACGTACTTCGTCATTTGCTACGATCTTCCCTCGCATTGCTTTCCCGCTCGCCGATGTGTCAAACAGCCAACGGCTCCGATGCAAGAAACCTTTCATCTCCCATGAAAGAGATAGTACCCTACGGTGTACCTGTACGGTAGTACGTCGCTACACGCAAATGTACGTGTTACTAGTATGGTACCGGTACACTTGTTAGCCAGGACGCGGGTCCCTTGGTCGTGCTGGTAGACGTCGCCGCATCGCGAGGCGTGGGTCGAGGGGTCTCGGCACCCTCTTCTCACGAGACATGCCGCTCCGAAGGAATCTAGCGCAAATAGCGCTAAGCCCCGAAGCGCGTATCCTGATGGAGGCCCGGGATCTCCGCTACTCCTTTTCCGCTCTATGTATTTTTCCCATAGCCGAAGCGATAACCTGAGCCTCGGCCCGGTTTGTCAGTATCGCTAATGGGAAAATACAGGGTATCGCTTTTCCGCCTTCCCGATCCAAGCGGTGGAAAACTACCCCGCGATAATCGGAGGAACACCCACGTGGAAGGGGGTCCAAGGGGAGACGAGGAACACCTTGGTGAGAAGAAATGAGTCAGTCAGGGAAGGACCGCGAAGACGGAAGGTTTTGGGACCGAGACACGCGTGTGTAACTCTACGCCTTGCGAACCGCTGCGAATAGTAGAGTAGGAGCGCGTATCGTTACTGTAGAGTTTACTCCCCTTGAAACGTAAACCAAGTTCTATTCTCTAAATTATATCGACATATTTCTGTAACGAGCCAATTCTCCTTGTGTAATAAACGACTATTTGTCAATTCAGCATACCCTTTCGACTATTGATTAAAGTAGTCTGGCGATCCGCGACCCATCCATTGGTCCCATGAAACACACTGTGCAATAGTAAGATATACTGGTTCTATATCCTCACCATACTAATACTAGTACCGATACCGTACGCACACACGTGGTCGTTACGGTACCTGGGCTATCATGTAGGAACCAGAACTAATGTAGCGTCGGATTTACCATCTAGATGGACCATCGGATTTATCCAGGGCAGCAAGTACATACTGCCGAGCATAAGAAACCGTGTTAATTGTCACAGCCACAATATACAGTCCCGGTGTTGCGAGGATATCATCGCTGTCTCCAATCTCTCTGAGAGCACCAGCGAGGATGACCTCAAGGAACAATCTCTTGCCATGGATCGGACCACCAATCTGTGCAAGGCCTTTCGCTTACTTATGTATGCTTCCAACAAAGGGCGAGGACGCTAGGGCCTTCTTGCATCTCAATGGTTACGGCTACCATCATCTCATACTCGGAGTCGACGGGTCCAAACCTTCAGCCCAACAGAATTGAATGGTCAATGGTTGAATGTGTTAAGGTAGAACAAGCATGCGCTCTTGATTTTTATAGACTTTGTTCAAATGTTTACCAGACATTGTTCGTATAATTATGCATGTTTCAGTGAAATTTCAGAACAGTCGACTATTCGTCGACAGAACATATCGACAGAACAGTCGATTCGGAGATAATGGGTTTTAAAATTGCAACTTTTAACACTGCAGGGTCTGCATTGAAATTTAGACAGAGTAATTTTTCGTAACAAATATTTGTCCTCTATAAAAAGACACAAGGCTATTGCCTTGTGTCATACATGTGTTACATAAGCAATATACAATATTAATGTTTGCAACGCAAATATTTCTTTTCACGTTATAACTTTTTAACATTAGGAACACGATAATTATCTTTTTTCTCGACATATTGAAAAAATACTCTTCTACGGTGTTGCATAATGTCTTCTTATTATAGGGGACAAATATTTTTTACCGAGATTTATTCTGTGGTTACTGAACGTCTTTAGCAAAACTGAATAGTAAAGACAATCCAAACTTTTTTCACTCGTTCCCAAACTAGTTTGTTATCTAATCATAATTTTCTTTCAAAATGAATAACCCAATAGAATAGTACGCCGAATTGTGTGACCTGACTTTCGGCCAATGCAGACCCTGCAGTGTTAAAAGTTGCTATTGAAAAATCCATTATCTCCCAATCTAAATAGTCAACTGTTCTGAAATTTCACTCAAACTTGCATAATGATATGAACAATGTCTGGTTAAAATTTGAACAAAATCGATAGAAACCAAGAGCGCACGCTCGTTTTACCACAAGGGCTTACACCACTGTAAACGGCCAAAATTGAGTGATATTTCGCGATTTTTTTTGTAGGACAAATAAGAGACTATTAATGTTCAAGGATGTTATTAGTCATATCTTCGAGTGACCAAAATGAAATTTATATTAAAAAATTATGCCAAAAGGTGACGCTGGAGCCATTCTGGCGAGGCATGTTGAATTTGAGACGCTCTGCAGCACGCAGTATAGCTGACGCAAATTTGATTTTAGAACAAAATTAAAAATTTCTATTAATTTACACGAGTATAGCTGGAGAAATACGTAGAGAATTGTGAAAATATTAATTTTTGTGTAATTGGGGACCATTAAGGAGGTACACCAGCTTCATACAATGTTGCCATGCTAAACCATGGTCAAATTTCAAAATGGTGATAGATTAATAAAATTTGGTGAGTATATTCTTTAGTATTATATATGTCAATACAATTTTTTTCAGATTTTTTCATTGTGCCGTTATCGAATAATTGAACATTGAAGTTCACGTGTATAAGCATAGGGTTTTTATAGATATAGGTATATATTCCGGGTATAAGAATAAACGCTTGTGAATTATTTGTAACAAAACGGCACAACCAAAAAATCTGAAAAAAATTGTATCTACATGAATAATACTAAAGAATATATTCACCAAATTTTATTGATCTATCACCATTTTGCTGAAGCTAGTGTACCTCCTTAAACCAAAAACTTAATTTTCGACAGAAAAAAAGGACAATCATTTGGTAATTACTAATGTTATAACTAACTCATAGAAAGTCCCGTACGTATCTCTCTTTGGAATGTCATTTTAAACATGTACTCAAAATTTGGAGTGAAAATAATGAAAAGTTTTGGAGTCATGTTGCGTGCTGTTTTGAAAAATTGTGTTTCGAGATAAACCAGCCTAACGCAGAGTTTCTTCTCCGTTCCCTGGTGGACTATGGACAAAATATTTCCGATGAAACTTTTCGAGGAGAATAAGCCACTGTCCGGGCTGAATCTCCGTCGTCTGATGACATCAGCACCGTATCCATACCTTCGTGCGGCGAGCGGTGGACAAAGTGTATATGAATCGTGGTCGAGGTATTTGTTTAAATTTATTAAAACGGACGGTATGATGTCACCACCTTTCCACAGGGCAAGTCTTTAGCAACTCGGAAAGCCTAAAGTTGAATTGTTATAAAAAATTATTAAAAACTTCCTATTTTGGGAAAGTCAGCATTTTATTTTAAATTCGTTCAGGTCAAAATGACGCAGTGTGTCAAGGAAGGAGAACACCACCGTCACTGCCCATTTCAGATCGTTTTTTTAGATTTTTTAAAGAAGAAACCAATAAAATAGTGGTCAAAAGTTCTTTTAGGCTTTATCAGGTATATATTGAAGTATGTAAAAAGAGTTTATTTGTCAAAAGAACAGAAAATCGCGGTGCACGAGTTGCTATAGCACTACTAGTTTTCATTCAACCCTCTCCATAGTGTTGAAGTTTGCATCGTTGGAACGCAACGAAAGCTCTTGCTTACATTTTATTTTTGTATATCTTTATTGTTATAGAAAATCTTTTTTTTAAAGATTTATATTGTAGATCGCTAAATAAATATCTTCAAAAATAGTTTGAAGATTTTGAACCGATGTGTTGGTCTAGTGGTTAGAGTGCTTGCCTCTGGAATCAACACATCGGGAGGTCGCAGGTTCGAATCACCGTCTCGTAGTTTCGGAGAGAAATAAAAACACAGGCGTGACGTAGCTCCAGTTCTACACGGATGGCGCACACACGGACCGGTACGTGTGTGTGTCGGGTGTGTATGGCTGTAGCCTGTGAGCTATTTCTCGACGAAACGCGACTAGCTCCGAGGCTGGGAAGCGAACCCGTGACCGGCTGTATTGGTATAGGTTTTCCGCAGTTTCCCTATACCCATGACAGAAAATGTCATGGTGAATGCGATACAGAGGGGGAAGTCGGCTGCGGCCGCAAGGTGGGGATAGATCAGGGATGTGGATTTGGAGAAAATGGTGGGAAATGTAAAAAGGGGAAATCCCTGTACATGGAAGCTACAAATGGCGAAGCGTTCGCCGTAGCAGATACAATAAAAAAAAAAAAAAATAGTTTGAAGATTTTTGTGAGCAAAGTTTGCCAAAATAAATTGAAGGAATTCACGAATATTAATTTTCGTTGCGTTCCAACGATACAAACTTCAACCTCATACTCTCTCCGCGGAACGCAGTAGAACTATCGTAAATTTAATCTTGGAACTAAGAGCGAAATATTTTCGTTGATTATGTTAGTTTTAGAAGTCAAGTACGGGGAGAAATTTTAAAATAATTATTAAAAAATCGCAACGAGTTTGAAAAAAAGTTCGTGTTTTCGACCATAATTTTTATATACTACTCCAAAACAAAGGAACAGAAAATTTATTCATTTTTTGGAGTGCTTTTTGAAGCGCTGTATCTATGTGAAAAGTGGTCGCATCGAGATAAAAAAAGCCTTCGAAGCTTCAAGTTTCTAGTTTCGCGATTTTTTGGTAATTTTTTTTGTGCGTTGCGGTTTTCGCTCTATCATAAGAATAGCGGAGGAAAAAAATTGCCAAATTTATTTGTTTTTTTTTCAAGGTTTCACGGGCTAGTTAATTTTTTTCCACGTAACTCAATGTATAGGTCAGTTAGCTTGTTGATTCAGCTTTAATTTGGTTTTTTTGTCTCTCTACGTCAATTTTTTGCTGAGATATCCGACTTTAAATGAAAAAAGATCCTTTTGTCTTTGATCATCGATATCTCAGCAACCAATGATTGCAACGGGAATTAAAGGGCAGCTTTGAAAACTTGAATAAATTTCCTCCCAGCCTCTTTTGTTGATCTTTCAGAAAAACATTTTTTCACCCTTAACATTAATTTGAAAAAAAAGACAAAAAGTGACTTTTTATAGTTTGTCAGTAAATCTACTACTACCTTACAAATATTGATGGAAACACTAATGTGTCCGCGTTTTTTTTCAAACGTAATGTAGCCCCAATAGCCCTGTCAATTTTCAAATTTATCCATCGAACCGTTCTTACGGACTGATTGATCAATGTTTTACAGAACAATAAAAGGCACAAGTGTATTGTTTCTAAACACCGTGTAATCATCATCAAAATGGAAAGACCAATTTTCTTCGACGAAATTGTTCGAGTTCTGCTGCGTCCCGATTTCGAAAACGTGGTTTAGAGAGAAACGTGTGTGAAGTCAACGGTTAGACGATAGAGCTGAAGAAGTTTTGTTTCCGTAATCTAATGCCACCTTTTGGTCGAAAATAAAACTATTTTTAGTCGGTGAATTTCTCCCCATAGATAATAGGCTTACAAGAGTTGAGAATTGCGACTACCGGCATGGCATCGCCGAAGACGCCGAACGCCGGAGACTCCCCTATAAAAATAGTTCGAAAACCACTTTAAAACTTTTTTCGGCTATAAACGAATATTCATCATATTTTTGGAGGTTATAAGGAATTTTTAAGTGTTTCCAAAAAAATGATTTTTCAAAAATTTTCCACCGGTGTCGTCCTTTAAGCATATCGCGATCGTAAAATTTCACCGCTCTTCTGTAGAGCGAGACTCCTGCGATCGTCATTGCTAGAAAATTCGATCCTTGGAGGAACCTGCCGAAGATAAATCCCGGCAGAGAGAAAAAATTCTAAACGTATTTATTTTAGCAATAATTATAAAATTTCACCACTCTTTCGCAAAGTGCGACTCGGTCGATCTCGTTCGCTCGCGAATTTGGTCGGCCGCAGCCAACCTGCTGAAGATAAGCCATGGCAGAGAAAAAAATGCCGATCGCAATTGTTTAAACAAAGAGCATTGTAACATTTTTTAACTTTCCAAGGATTTTTTAAAAGTGCTTCCAACAAAACGATTTTTCAAAAATTTTACACCGATGACCTCTAAACAATTCGCGATAGTAAAATTTTACCGCTCTTCTGTAGAGCGAGACTTCTCCGATCGTCATTGCTAGAAAATTCGACCCTTGGAGAAACCTGCCGAAGATGAATTCCAGCAGAGAGAAAAAATGCTAAATGAATTTTTTTAGCATAATTAGTAATAATTTAGTAATAATAAAAATTTTCCACTCTTTCGCAGAGTGAGACCCGGTCGATCGCGTTCGCTCGCAAATTTGGTCGGCCGCAGACAACCTGCCGAAAATAAGCCATGGCAGAGAAAAAAATGCCGATCGCAATTGTTTAAACAAAGAGCATTGTAAAATTTTACAACTCTTTTGTAGAGTGAGTCTCGAGCAATCTCGGTCGTAACTCGAGATTTTAGCAGAGATCGAATTCGTCGACGATGAGCGACATCGAGATGCCAAATAGTCTTCGAGCTTATTTGTTTAAATTAATTAAAAAGAATGGGGAAATGCTAGCACCCTTCCACCATAAGAGTCTCTAGCAAACCCCGGTTGCTAGAAAGTTCAACCATAAAGAAATTTCCACCGATGACCGCCGTCGGGAAAAAAATCGATTCGAGGGCATTTGTTTAAACAATGCGCGATCGCAAAATTTCACCGCTCTTCCGTAGAGCGAGGCTAGCGATCTTGATTGTTCGAGAAGCTAACCAGCAAAAATTCTGTTAAATATGAACCCTGGCAGTGATAAAAATGCTGAACGCATTTGTTTAAATAATGAGCATTGTAAAATTTGACCACTCTTTTGTAGAGTGAGTTTCGAGCAATTTCGTTCGCTCGAAATTTTGGCAGGGATCGATATCGTTAACGATAAGCAGCATCGATGTTACAATTTGTGCTCGAGCTTATTTGTTTAAATGAATTAAAAAAGTATAGGAAAATGCCTGAGACTTTTAGGTGTGGCCGTCGTCGAAAAAAAATCGATTCGATGGCTGCATATACAATGTAAAATGCAACAAAGTTTCACTCTCCTGCCGAGCGAGCGCATGCTTCCAATACAAGCGTACCATGGTCGCTACGCATAGTTGTGTGAATTGTGTGATGCACACATAGATGTAAGGTGCGTGCGTACGACCGAACGGCGTGCGAGAATGGATTCGTTCTTTTTGCACGCGGTCGGCATAGCAAACACAAACACACACATACACACACGCGCGCGCGCGCTTAGCGATCGCCGTCTGTTTGGCTTCGACTTTTCGTCCCAGTGCGAAGCATCGAGACCGAATTCGCGATCGCTGCGCTGTCCGTCGATAGCGACTCGTAGCTAAAAACTACGAGATCTGCGCTACAGACGTAATGAGCAGTGCAGCCAGATCGCGCGCAAAAGTTAGCCCCTCTCTCGTCTCTTGCGCGCCCATTACACAATCATAGTAGCGCGTGTCCGTGAGCGAGCGACGCTCGGACATCTTCGGAAAGAGCCGAGCACCGTCGGAGTTTCCCGACCGCGCCTTCGGCAGCTACACCAATGCATGGACGCTGGGAACGTTCATGTGCGGCCAAGCCAAAACGAAGGCTTCGAGGGAAAAGCAATGTGAGCACGACTCGCGCGTGACGTCACCCGACGACACGCGTGAGGCTTTTAGATTATTTCAATGCTTATTTAGCTCTTGATTCTCTGCGTTATTAATGTATATAAAAAAAATGCATCGCGCACTCTGATCGCTAATTTTTTTAGTTTATACGTTAATTTAAACATAATAATAAATCTAAATTACAACTTATTTATCTTCTAAAAAATTGTTTACGCTTTACTCACACCCGTCCTTATGCCGAATAAATTATAATTCATAAAAGTAAGAGGAAATATATTTATATTCGTATTATTATATTAATTCTCATACTTTCATCAAACGATAAAGCATTATCCCCAAAAACAAGCCAATCATCCATCCGGCCGCGAATCGTCAGTACCAGAAAGTGCACATATTCAACAAGCGATGAGATGGTCCCGTTGGTAGCGTTCCTGGCTTCGGTCCGCAGGGGCGCGCGATCGTACCCCGCGCTCAGTGCTTTTTTAAAATTATTATTAGTATTAATTCTTATTTGATTAGTTATTTTTATTAGTTATCATTACTATTTTAATTAGTTATCTTTTAGCGTCGAAAAATTTATCGCGCACGCCGACCGCTTATTTTATTAGTTTGTACGTTAATTTAAATGTAATAATAAATCTAAATTACAACTTATTTATCTTCTGAAAAATTGTTTGTGCTTTACTCACACCCGTCCCTATGCCAAATAAATTGTAATTCATAAAAGTAAGCGGAAATATATTTATAGTCGTATTATTATATTCATTCTAGTAAGTTACGATTCGCGGCCGGATGGATGATTGGCTTGTTCTTGGGGATAATGCTTTATCGCTTGATGAAAGTATGAAAATTAATATAATAATACGAATATAAATATATTTTCGCTTACTTTTATGAATTATAATTTATTTGGCATAGGGACGGGTTTGAGTAAAGCGTAAACAATTTTTTAGAAGAGAAATAAGTTGTAATGTAGATTTATTATTATATTTAAATTAACGTACAAACTAATAAAATAGGCGGTCACAGTGCGCGATAAATTATTCGACACTTAACCCTTTGACTGTCAGTGACACACATATGGGCAAAAAAAGTCGTGCCATTTTTGTGTCATGACACACATTTGGGCATTTGAAAAAAAAACATATTTATACTACAGCGATTTAACTATAATTTGGTAAAACATAGGTTTTGAGGTCGCTGAATCGGAATTTGAAATCAGATTTCCAAAATTCAAAATGGCGGATTCAATATGGCAGACACAAATTCGATAAGTAGTTTGATTTCGACAAAAATTTGTATCTTTAGGATGTTTATGGTCAGGAATTTCGAATTTGTGTCCTAACTTCAAGTATCTGACGCTCGGATGCAATATGATGAATAAAAATTTAGCAAATCATGTATGACAATCTATCCATAGTAACAAATGTAAAAAAATACTTTTTTGGTTTTATATCCCGCTCTCTGCCGAACTCAGAGTCACGAATCGAGGACGTGGCGGTCATTGACTCCAATTATGTATTTTTTTGTACTTTTTGTGCTTTTTGTATTTTAATTTTTTATGTGCTTTTTGTATTTTTTCAAATTTCTTGTTACTATTCATATTTTCTTTTTCTTCTCGTATTTCTCGTATTCAATTTTTTTTGTATTTTTGCAACTTAAAAGTTTGTATTTGTTTTGTAGTTTTAATTTTTTTTCGATTTTAATTTTATTCTTTTTTTTTGTTGTCTGTATCTATTGCTTTTTTTCATTCTTCGTGGATTTTTTTCATTAATTTATATCTTTTATTTTATGTTTGGACAACATATGAAAAAGAATTTCGGTATTTCACCTGATCATACCGTTATTCGTGGTACTTTTGGAAGCAAGGTACCACACAGTGGAACGTTACCACAATTTTTGCACATAAAGAATGTTGCCTTCCTTTGTTTTTGGAATAACATTCAGTGCAACGCTTTCTTATCTACTTATCGTCTGAAATATAGAATGGATAGTGACGTTGTGACGAGTGCAGAGGATTTTTGGGTTTACATTCATACTCTTTAGATGATGTGTGTTGATCACAATGATCTTCTAACAGCTCTGTTGCCAGTGCACAATGAAACTGTAAAGAAGTCATTTTTTTCGAGTCAGTTTAGAGATGATTGTAGGCGACGGAAGCATTATAAATTGCAGTATCGAATAAATGAAAGTATAATTTGTGATGCCACTTGACGGTCATGTGAATTGTTTCGTACGAAGAAATAGACTGATCTGTTTTGTCTACATCTCCCATATTGTTATTATAAGAAATAACAACATTTGGCTTCATGATCTGTTTCTTCGTGAGCTTAGTCTTTAGTCCACGTCAAAATTCTCGCTAGACATTCACATTGTTTATATTATTATTAATATTATGTTAAATGATTTATCGCATTTAGTCGCTCGAATTCAAATCAACTCAATCATACTAAAACTGAAAACCTTTCCTGTCATATTGGAGCCACCATTTTGAATTTTGGAAATCCGATTTCAGATTTGGATCCAGCGACCTCGAAAACCCTGAGGTACTCACTTTCGTCAGAATCAAACCATTTTTCAAATTTGCGTCCCCCATATTGGATCCGCCATTTTTTATTTTGGAAATCCGATTTCAGATTCAGATTCGACGACCGTAAAAACCTTCACACTGAAATTTTAGGGTAAATCTGTGAAGATTTTTTTCCAACACAAAAGTGGCACGAAAATTTAATTTTCGCCTGACTGTGACGGGGTTAAAGATAACTAATTCAAATAATAAGGATAACTAATAAAAATAACTAATCAAATAAGAACAAATAGTAATAATAAATAAAAAAATAAAAAATACTGAGCGCGGGGAATATGTGCACTTTCTGGTACTGACGATTCGCGGCCGGATGGATGATTGGCTTGTTTTTGGGGATAATGCTTTATCGCTTGATGAAAGTATGAGAATTAATATAATAATACGAACATAAATTTATTTCCCCTTACTTTTTTGAATTATAATTTATTTGGCATAAGGACGGGTGTGAAGTAAAGCGTAAACAATTTTTTAGAAGATAAATAAGTTGTAATTTAGATTTATTATTATATTTCAATTAACGTGTAAACTAAAAAAATAAGCGATCAGAGTGCGCGATACATTTTTTGTATACATTAATAAGGCAGAGAATCAAGAGCTAAATAAGCATTGAAATAATCTAAAACCCTCGCGCGCGCCGTCGGGTGACGTCACGCGCGAGTCGTGCTCAGATTGCTTTTTCCCTCGAAGCCTTCGTTTTGGCTTAGCCACACATGAGCGTCCATGTATGGGTGTAGCTGCCGAAGGCGCGGTCGGCAAACTTCGACGGTGCTCGGCCAGGGCCGGTTTACAAAAATTGACGCCCTAGGCCTGAGAAAGTTAGCGCCCCCCACCCCTCCACTCGCCGGCCATAAGGGAGCGAGATAAGAAGGGGCACGCGTACTTGCGGATCCCGCCGACGCGCGGCGCCCGCTTTGCCGCGGCGCCCTAGGCCCGGGCCTCGCGAGCCTAGTGTATGATGCCAAAGATGTCCGAGCGTCGCTCGCTCACGGACACGCGCTACTATGATTGTGTGATGGGCGCGCAAGAGACTAGAGAGGGGGTAACTTTTGCGCGCGATCTGGCTGCACTGGTAACGAGAGGCCGCGTCGAAATTTTCTGGCGTGTGGCACATGGCCTTAAGGAAGAAAAAAAAAACAGAAAGCGCGATGATCCGAGATGTAAATGGTGAAGAATAGTAAACCGAAGTTAAGCGATGGTTGTGAAATTTACATTGTAAGGAGTATTGGAGTTCAATTGTAAGTGAAGTAGCTTAAAGCTAAATAAAGTTTCTCTCTCTCTCTCTCTCTCTCTCTCTCTCTCTCTCTCTCTCTCTCACACACACACTTTCTCTTCCGTAGAAGCGTGTGAGGAAAAATTAGGTGATCCGCCAAACTACAATGGGCTCTTCTTTATTTTCTCAGCTGAAAAATCTATGAACCAATTTATTATACACAACAGACAAACGCGATAATTTACAAACGTCGTTACTCACAGAATTGATTATTTGCAGAATAAGGTTTTTTACAATTATTTTACAAGATTATTTACAATTTAAAAAATACACCCTACGATTGTATCCTATAATGCCCGCACAGCAACGTTTTCGTGGTAGTAGTAGGGCTGTAGCAGTTCTAAGCCACTAAGGGGTGGCGGCGTCCAGCGCGGGGAAGCCAAGTGCGCGGTTACGGCGGAGGTGTCGCTGGGCGCGTGTGACATCACAGAGGGGCCTCGGTGGAGAGGGTAGCCATATGGTCCGAAGAGTGACTACTGCGAGAAGGAAGCCGCCGTCGACGAGTTTGGGGGGGGGGGGGAATAATGATTTTAATCAAAGCACAATGAAACAATAGTTTATCAATAATATTCAAATTTTATATATCTATTGCGCGCACGCGCGTGTGTGTGTGTGTGTATGTATGACGACAATATATGGGTAGAAAAATTTCGGCAATTTGAAGACGCGATGTGTTACGTGAAGGACGTCTTTTCAAAGCCCCCTAATTTATGACATGCAGGTGTGGTGCCTTGGTTTCGTTTCCGAAATCCTTAAAACGTTTGTATGTGTGTCCACTGTCACGAGTCTCGCCAACACTTTAGACACGTCGTGACATGTCAGTATTTCTTGGAAAAAACTATCAATTTGAGGGATCTATCATCAAAGGCGGTGACCGCGGATGGACCACTTGAGCACAGCTGCACTCTTGAAAAGTCTCATCGAGGTCTCCATTTCGAAATATAACATCAAGATTTTCACATGTGCGAGTATGTACGCAGTGCATCCAGCCAAGCACGTGTTCTTCGAACGTTTTTCATGATTGGAGAAGTTGGGGAGAAGTTTGAAAAATTGAATGAGAGGGTTATGACGATCTATCGTCAATGGCTTTGGCTGCGGATGGACCACTTCAGCACAGCTGCACTCTTGAAAAAAAGTCTCAATACTTCTTGATTGCATTCCGAAATATAACGTCAAGATGTTCACATCCGAAAAATATTTTTTTTGTAGGGGGAGCCATATGGATCTGCTGCGCTCAAATGTTTGCATGCGTGTCCACTCCTGTCACGAGTCTCGCCAACACTTTAGGAAGGTCTCGACAAGTCAGGATTTCTTAGAAAAACTATAAACTTTAGGGATCTATCATCAAAGGCGGAGACCCCGGATGGACCACTTCAACTGCAGGACCCATAAAATCTTTTGACCCGATGCATCCCGACTTCCTGTTTTTTGTCTCATTTTCCTCGAGCAATCTACACCGACGTGTTATCGGAAAAAAAACTCTGTTTTCCCGAGAGAGAGCGCCGAATTTTTTTTCCAAAGGAAGAGCCTTTTTAATGATCCGTTCCGCTCAAATCTGACCGGAATTTGCATGAAGCAGTCAGTCTGTTAACATCGTGGAAGTTTTTTCGTGCTTGTCAATATGAAGTAGAACATGGAGCAAATCTTGCATGACAAAGCCGGGCTTTTACGTTCGTTGGAAGATTTTGCTGCGTGGGAGCAACGTTGCGTCGAGTTCATCGAAGGGGTGGAAACGCAGAGTCGGATTAAGCGCTTATATTAATTGGATATCAACACTCACTAATAGCCCAAATAGCGCGTCTGGAAGGATTGAGAAATTCTGCGCGGAGTCGTTTCATACACGGGCGCAGAACATGGTGACCATGACTTAATCGGGCGCGAGATTGAAACATCCTTCGAGAGTTGGATATTGACCGGTTCCATCATCAATCGCAGCCACATCGAGCCCAGACACTTTCTAACTGATGCTCGCGTCCTAGTGCTCCATCATGTGCAAAATATTATCGGCAAGCACAACAGCATTAAAATTAATACAGTGTTTAATGGTAAATTCGCGAGTGGTGACAAACATGCGAATAAAAGTGTCAACACGCGAAACTGCGAACTATTTATCACAAGCGATTTGAACGAGTCGTATGAACAGCGTCTTATGGAGCCCACTTTAACATTACTCGATGTATTTCAAGAACATGATAGTGGCTGGGCTCTGCAGAAAAAACTTAACCTCACGATAAATGTGAATAAGTATAACCTGATGCGTGCCGGGTGCTCCATATCATTGCAGCGGAAAATAATTATGAAGAGGGCTGTGGTTAACGTCAAATCCAAGGATAACGCATGTTTCGCATGGGCAGTTATCGCTGCTCTATACCCAGAACAACACAATGCGCGTCCATCTTCTTACCCTCATTATTCGACAGTACTGAATCTCCAGGATATCGAATTCCCGGTGACGATACATCAAATTAAAAAATTTGAATTTCATAACAATGTTTCGATCAATGTGTATACCACCACCACCATAAAGGACATTGTTCCAATACGCATAACTCAACACGAGGAGGAAAAGCACATCAATTTCCTGTATATGCAAGATACTGATGACAGCAATGTGGGGCACTTCGTATGGATCAAGAACCTGTCGAGACTCGTGAGGGCACAATTGACGAAAATGGAGCATAAAAAATATATCTGTGATCGGTATGTAGTTACCATAATATATATATATATATATATATATATATATATATATATATATATATATATATATATATATGAATTATGAACGCCATGGTTTTTACGACCGTTTATTATATTTTCCAAATGACACCGATGCGACTGTGTCGTTCGGCTGTCGGCGACAAACTCCCGTTGCTAACATCTCAAACATAACAAATGATAATAAATAAAACAGCAACTGATATCTTGCTATCGATCGGGTCGGCTTAGATGCTCGTAGCTACAACTCGGCCAGCCTGACTGAGTTTGTCCTCAAACTCTCGGTACTCAGGGGTAAATAGGGGTAACAGCGGTAAATGGGGTAACATCATGAAACAGACCGCTGTATGAGTTGTGTACTTTTTTCCCCTTTTTTCGCCAGTCTTGCCATTATTGGGAGGAGAGACTACCTTGATGGTTACGCCGCCTTTTTTTCGAGCGAGGTACTCTCGGGTAACCACGGACGCATATTGTTGGCTTCCCAAATACCCACATATGGTTTTTGGGTATTCTGGAGCCCATCGACATCGGCAATTTTATATCGGTCATTTTCAAGAACCTCGGTTACTTCGTACGGACCTTTGAATCGCGGAATCATTTTTTTTTAAATACCGGGAGCGTTATCAAAATTCTTGATCGAGATCAGATCGCCAGCCCGGTATTCGTGCGCCTTCTTATGTTTTTTATCGTATCCTTCCTTTTGACGATTCTGAGCTTGGGCTATCTCTTTT
This sequence comes from Ophion slaviceki, assembly GCA_944452715.1. Taxonomy (NCBI): domain Eukaryota; kingdom Metazoa; phylum Arthropoda; class Insecta; order Hymenoptera; family Ichneumonidae; genus Ophion; species Ophion slaviceki. Next base: position 13,389,933 of record OX101784.1, on the reverse strand, counting down.
TCCGCTTGAGAACGATCTTTTTCGAGGTCCCGAGTGTCCTTGCGTACATGGTTACATACGAAATCTTTGATCACATCAATATTGGGACCACGCTGGTCGATTCCGAACAATAGTTGACTAGGAGTTTTTCCAGTCGATCGGTTGACTGTGTTATTCATCGCGTACTCAACCTCGCCTAGCACCTTGTACCATTGCTTACCGCTTGAGTTGTTGATCAATTTAGCAAGCATTGGCGCGAGTACCCGATTCATCCGTTCGACCTGCCCATTTGCTTGCGGAGATCCGGTGGCTATGAGTACATGCTTTATTTTAGAATCCTTTGCAAAATCTTTGAACTCTTGCGATGTAAACGCTCTTCCGCGGTCCGAGATGATCGTCTGGGGTCGGCTATAGTTTTGGAAATATTGTTGTAGATGGGCGATAACTTCTTGAGTGCACATGTTTTTTGAAGGGTACAAACGAATAAACTTCGTGAACCCGTCGACTACTAGCAGAATGTATTTTTTTATTGTCACCCGATGGTCTATTGGCCCGAAGTGGTCGATGTGTAATGTTTGACAGGGGATGTTACCCTTTGGTATAGGATGTAGGAAGCCTTCTTTCTTCCCTGACGGAGGGGAGAAAGAGATGCATTTCAAACAGTGACGTACGTGTTCCTCACATTTCTCTCGAATTCGAGGGAACCAATAGGTGCGTCTGATTATCTCGATCATTTTTCCAGCGCTTACGTGGCCTGTTTCATTGTGGTAGTGAAATAGCACGTTGATTTCCATCTGCTCTGGGACAACGAACAGGAGAGCCTCCCCATGTTTTTTATAAACTAAACCATCGCGTAATTCGAACGTGGAGTCCTAGCTTTTCTCTAGCTTCTGGAGGATGTCGCGTACTTTAGGATCCTTGTTCTGGCATACTATGAGATTCCATTCGAAAGGGTTGTCCTCTACTACCAGAATATTGAATGCTCTGCTCAATGCGTCGACGTGTCTCATGCCTGATCCTGGTCGATGAACGATTTTGAAGTCGAAGCTTTGTAGCTCTATACTCCATCTGGCGATTCGGTGATTTATGTCGCGTTTCTCCAATGTCTGGGTTACCGCACTGCAGTCAGTGACAATGACGAAGGAAATGCCTTGTAGGTATATCCGAAATCGGCGTAATGCATATACTATTGCGAGAGTTTCAAGTTCGAAGCTATGGTAACGAGATTCAATCTCCGTGGTACGTTTGCTAAAGTAGAAGACGGGATGCATCGTTGACCTGACTGGAGTTGCATTAATACCGCTCCAAACCCGTGAGCACTTGCATCGCAGTGCAGCTCGGTAGGTACATGTGGGTTGTATATGGCCAAAATCGGGGCCTCTGTGAGCTTTCGTTTCAGCAGCTCGAACGCCTTTTTTTCCGCGACGCCGAAGACGAAAGTTACGTCCTTTTTTAATAAGTTGTACAGCGGTTTCGCTATGATTGAGAATCCTTCGATGAATTTTCGGAAGTACGATGCCAATCCTACAAACTATGGGCTTCCTTGGTTGACCGAGGCTCCGGGAAATTTTGAACTGCCGCTATTCCGTTTTCAGTCGGGCTCAGTCCCTCCTTCGAGACTCTGTACCCCAGGTAATCAATTTCGGTGTACAGAAAAACGCATTTGTCAAGTCGCAATTCTAACTTGTTCTCAACGAGCGTGTCTAGTAGGCGTATTATTGTTTGTAGATGGTTTTCGAAAGTTTCAGTAGCGACCAAAATATCGTCCATGTATACTATGACGTTATCTGTTGTTATCAGGTCAGCCAGAACCTCGTTTATGAATCTCTGGAAGCATTGCGGACCTATCTTCAGGCCGAAGGGCATCCGTAGAAACTCAAACTGTCCCATCGGGGTTACGAACGACGTATATTTGATTGAATCGGGTGCCATGGCGACGTGATAAAACCCATCCTTCAGATCGAGCGCGCTAAAAAATCGTTTGCCCCGTAGTCCGTCCAATTGATCTTCGATCAATGGTAGAGGGTAGTTATCGTGCGCGATAAGTTTATTCAACGCTCGAAAATCAATACACATTCTGATCTCGCCGTTTTTCTTTCTTGTTATTACTATCGGGGATGTGTATTCGGACGTGCTTTTTCTAATTATCGTTCTGTCAATTAGTCCATCCAATATTTTCCTGATGTTTTCTTTATCGATATATGCGAGTCTTCGTGGCCCAAATTGGACTAGCTGGTTACTTTTTACGATAATATGAGCCTCCGCTTGCACTTTTGGTTTGCGTGGCCGTTCCGGTTTTTCATAGCGTTGCTCAAAGATTCTCTCGAATTTCTCGCGGTCAGATCGTGAAACGTTTGGATCGATACGGAGTTTGTCTATAGACGACGTCGGGTCGACCTCGATGTGTAATATTTCTGACACGGCTCTGTCATATACCGGACTCTTGCTCAATTTGTACCCAAATAGTTTCAACGTATCCCTTCCTAAAAGTACCGGAGTGGACATCGTGTTATTGGCCACGACCCCCAGCGTAACGATTTTGCTGTCGTTCTCCAAAGTAATGCGAGCTGCTACTACTCCGATTACCAGTACGGTGGACTTATTTAATCCATAGTACCGTTGCCAGCTGCCATCCGGCGGTTGTACGCTTTGCCTATTCAATAGATGGTCTTTGATCAAACTGACTGGGCATCCGGTATCTATTCTCGCAGTCAAGGAGAACTTCTCTGTGGTTTTATGTCAAATTCCGCGGTTCTTTGGTAGTCATCTTCTATCCCTGTTCCCAGGTCAACAAAACAGATTTCGTCCTCATCCAGCTCTACTTCTGGTTGACATTCTTGTTCTGTCTCGTTGTCGATACAGGCGATCTGTCTCTCGGTCCTGGACATACTGTTACCTTGGGGACGACCAACCTCTTTTCTTTTTGCCGAGACTTCACAGTCTCTTGCAAAATGACCGATTCCTTCGCATTTATAGCACTTAATGGTGCCTCGTGCCGTCTGTTTGGTTCTGTCAACGGTCTCCTCACCCGTGGTTGTTATCAGCGGTTCTTGAGATAGTTCTGGTCGCGGCTTCAATTTCATGTCCTTGACTAATGTAAAATCCCGTTTCAACGCCAACTTTGGTGCTTCGAGCTTGATTTTTCTGAAAGCCTTGAGGAGCTCGTGAGTCGTGTTGAATGATTGCATTCGCGCTTGATCTCTTAGGTAATCGTACGGCATTCCATCGATAATGTATTCAACCATTTCTTCCTGTGCTATGGGAACCTTATTGCCAAGGATTAATTTATCATGGCAATAGTCGCTAAAGTTGTCACCGCGGCGCCATTCTCGAGCCTCAAACGTTCTTCTCAGCTCGAGCTTACTTGGTCGCTGGTCAAACATTCCTTCCATTTCCGTCACTACTTCTTCGAAAGTCATTAGAAGATGTTCAGCTCAAGAGTGGTACCAATTAAATGCCTTCCCGCATAACTTGGAGCCCATCATTATTCTTGTCGAATTTTCGTCGAGCTCGTACGTAGACCGAAGCAAATTTATTTGAGTTCTCCATCGTTCGAAATCTTCTCCGGACCCGTTGTATTCGCTGAGTAGCTCACTGACACTCTTTATGCTAGGTGACACCCGGGCTCCTGTCGAAGATGTGCTCGGTCTCAGTGACGCCCTCAATAAGGCGTTCTCACGCCTTAACACTTGAATTTCTCGTTCCATGAGCTCCTTTTCTCGTTCCATTAAATGTGCCAATCGTCCTGCGATGTCTTCACGATTATTTGGCGACCGAACGATATCGTCGTTGCTTTGGACTTCTCGTCCGTTCGGGTGTATGATGTTGTCGTTTGGTGACGCCTCCTGGTTGCTGCTATTCTCGTCGGTACGATCGTGTTCACCTCCACTGTCCTCTTGTTCGTTACCGATACCGATAAGTTGTGCCTCGTTCACCCAGCCGCCTGTCGGGTCCGCCACATCTAATCGCTGGATTAACTCGGCCTTTTGGCCCCAGATTGGCAAGCCTCGTTGCCGAAATACAGTCTTCAATTGTAAGACTGATAATTCTATCGGGTTCATTTCCGACAGGCGTAATTGTTTAACGCAACGACACTTATAATGTTATTCACACACACGTATCCGGTCTGGTGAACTCGTCGAAGCACAAAGCTAGAGCGACGTCACCGATTGTTGCTTCGTGGCACACAGCTCAACGAGAGGTTTGAGATTTGTCGCAGCACTCAGCTCAAGCGGCTCCTCGGATTTATATTTCGTGGCACACAGCTCAACGAACAGTTCGCGATTCGTCGCAGTGCTCGACAATACGACTCCTCGGACTTTTTTTTCGCAGCACCCAGCTGGACGAAAAGTTATCGTTATGTCACAGCACGAAGCTAACCGACTGGTTAATCCCACTTCTGATTTAGTATGCTCACAAATGAATTCTGAACGCCATGGTTTTTACGACCGTTTATTATATTTTCCAAATGACACCGATGCGACTGTGTCGTTCGGCTGTCGGCGACAAACTCCCGTTGCTAACATCTCAAACATAACAAATGATAATAAATAAAACAGCAACTGATATCTTGCTATCGATCGGGTCGGCTTAGATGCTCGTAGCTACATATATATATATATTTATATAGGTAATTATATATGCTAGACGAATTAAACAAAACAATCTTTATTTTCTTGCAGGTGTTTGCACCACTTCGGATCAGAGGAAAAATTGCGATCGCACGAGGTCGATTGTGGAGCGATAAACGACTGTGCGATCCGACTACCAAACGACACCAATAAGTGGCTCCAGTTCAGCAACTTTAGCCGGAAAGAGCGACATCCCTTCATTGTGTATGCTGTTTCGGAGTGTGTGCTGGCAAAGACTGATGGGGAAAACCTAGCGAAAGATATGTATCAACACCATGAAGTGTTTAGTATCGGATATTACGTGTGTTGTTCATATGACGATTCATTGCCTTCATATCACTTGCATCGCAGTGCCGATTGTGTATCATGGTTTGTCGAAGAACTAAAAAATCTAGCACTGCGGATAAAAGAAATATTCTATGATAATGTCCCAATGGTATATTTAACACCGAGTGAGGGGGCTAGTTTTCGAGCAGCGATTGAATGTCACATATGTGACAAACCATTTGCGCAAGAAGATGTACGCGTTCGAGATAATTGCCATCTGACTGGGCGCTATAGAAGCCCTGCCCGTTCCAACTGCAACTTAAATTACAAACAGTCATTTTTCATTCCAGTAGTTTTCCACAATTTATCCGGTTATGATGCGCATTTTATAACCGAGTAAGTAGCCACAGCGTTCGAAGGAAGAACCAATGTGCTTCCAATCACAATGGAGAAATACATCTCCTTTACGAAGCATGTTGAAATGGAAGTCGATCAAAAACACAAGATTCAATTGCGCTTTATCGACTCATACAAATTCTTCAACACCAGTCTCGATAAATTAGCCTCATTTTTGACCGAGAACAAACTCAACATTTTACGCACGGAATTCCCAACTCTCTCGACAGACGATTACAGTTTGCTGACGCGAAAAGGGGTCTTCTCTTATGAATATATTGATGACGTGACCAAGTTAGACGACACTCGCCTACCTCCACGTGACACATTTTACAGTTCCCTGACAGATGCTACAGTATGCGAGAGCGAGTACGCACATGCTGAGAACGTTTCGCACCGGTGATCTATTGAAACGCTTGGTGACCATAGCGATTTGTACCTGAAGACAGATGTCTTGTTATTAGCGGACATTTTCGAAAACTTTCGGAATACATGCGTTGAGAGCTATGGACTGGATCCCGCGTATTACTACACATTGCCGGGGGATACCTGGGATGTAATGTAAAAACACTCGAATGTCAAGTTTGAAGTACTAACTGACATCGACATGGTTTTATTCGTTGAGCGGGGTATACGCGGTCGTCTGAGTCAATGCTCAAACCGATATGCACACGCTAATAACAAGTACATGGAGTCGTTTGATCCATCGAATGCATCATCATACTTGATGTATTTTGATGTCAACAATTTGTATGGATGGACAATGTGTCAACCCTTGCCAGATGCAGATTTTCGATGGGTCAACGACGTGTCCAATTTTGATCCATCATTCATCGCGTTAGACTCATCTATAGGCTACATTCTTGAAGTCGACTTGGAATATCCCCAATCTCTACATGATGCGCACAAAGACCTGCCGTTTTGTCCAATACATGAAAAACCGCCGGGTAAGCAGGGGGAAAAGCTGTTAGCAACCGTTTGCGATAAAAAGCGATTCATCATACACTACCGGAATTTATAAGAGCGCTTACGCCATGGACTTTGCCTCACGCAGATGCATCAGGTCTTACAGTTTACACAATCCCAATGTCTGCGTTCGTATATTGAGTTAAATACCCAGTTTCGAACGTGTGCCACAAACAATTTCGTAAAGAATTTATTCAAATGAATGAATAATGCGGTCTTTGGCAAAACGATGGAGAATGTGCGCAATCATGTAGATGTAAAGCTTTTAACAAAATGGGAGGGCAGGTATGGCGCAGAGGCAATGATTGCGAAGCCAAACTTCCACAGCCGAAGTGATTTTTGGGAAAACCTCGTTGCCATGAAATTGCGCAATCTCGAGGTAAAATTCAACAAGCCGATATATGTGGGTATGTGCATACTCGACATATCCAAAACGTGCTTGTATGGACTTCATCACGAGTACCTCTATATCGAGATAAATGTAAGGTCATGTATACCGATACGGATAGTCTCATATATGACATTGAGAGCGATGATATATATGGCGACATGAAACGCGACATTTCAAAATTCGATATAAGCGATTATTCAGCAGACAATAGGTATGGTATACCGCTCGTCAACAAGAAGGTGCCCGGTCTCATGAAGGATGAATGCAATGGAGCAATTGTGACCGAATTTATTGGACTTCGATCGAAAATGTACGCGTCACGAGTCGAGGGTAAGCAGGACACTAAAAAAGTTAAAGGTGTCAAGAGTAGCATTCTGGCTAGGACAATCACGTTTGACGATTATGGTCGATGCTTGAAGGAAGAAGTTAAAATGGAGCGTAGTCAAACTTGCATTCGATCAAAGTTGCATAAGGTCTACACCATTCGCGAGAGGAAAATTGCTCTGAGTCATCATGACGATAAGCGGTATATCATACCTGGGACCTCTGATACCCTACCATGGGGGCATTATAGAATACCGTCGTAAAAAATTATGTATATATATTTTTTTCTACACCGTTGATTTTTTTTGTAAAATTGTACACATTTTTGTGAATATTGATATATAAAACTTGTGAAAATTATATACATATTTTGTTCACTCGATGTAAAATTTGTTAAAATTATATTTGTCGTCGTAAATATTTAATCATGTAAGAACGGATTTATTATTTTCTGTAAATAAAGAAACGTCCTTTTTATAATCCCATGTGTTTATTCTCTCCATCCATCTCCTCGTACTCACGTTCCACGAAAAAACATGCATGAGGGGTTCAAAGAGCTTCCAGCGACTTTTTACGACGTTAATGAGATGTTTGAAGATGTTCGTGAGACGTTCAAGAGACTTTCGAAAACGTTTATAAGACGTCTGAAGACATTTATAAGAGGTTTGAAGACGTTCAAGAGATCTGTGACGATATTCATAATACGTTTGAAGACATCGCCGAGGGGTTCGAAGACGTTTAATAGACTTTCTAAGACATTCACGAGGGGTTTGAAGACGTTCGAGAAACTTTCGAATACGATCAAGAGACTTTCGACCACATTCATAATACGTTTGAAGACATTCATGGAGGGTTCAACGACGCTTGAGAGACTTCCAAAGACATTCACGAGGGTTTCGTAGACGTTCAAGAGGCTTTCGAATACGTTCAAGAGACTTTCGACGACATTCATAATACTTTTGAAGACATTCATACGGGGTTCGAAGACGCTTAAGAGAGACTTTCAAAGACATTCACGACGGGTTAGTCCGAAGACATTAATAAGACCTTTGAAGACATTCAAGAGGCGTTCGACAATATTCATAAGACGTTTGAAGACATTCACGAGGGGCTCGAAGACGTTCAAGAGACTTTTGACGACATTCATAATACGTTTGAAGACGCTTAAGAGACTTTCAAAGACATTCACGAGAGGTGCGAAGACGTTCAGAGACTTTCGAAGACATCCAAGAGATCTTTGACGATATTCATAATACGTTTGAAGACATCGATGAGGGGTTCGACGACGTTTTAGAGACTTTGCGTCCCATGAACGTCGGAGAAAGTCTCTTGAAACTCTTTGAACCCCCTCATGCATGTCTTCAAACGTATTATGAATGTCGTCGAAAGTCTCTTGAACGTATTCGAAGTGTCTTGAACGTCTTTAAACCCCTCGTGAATGTCTTTGAAAGTCTATTAAATGTCTTCGAACCCCTCGTCGATGTCTTCAAACGTATTATGAATATCGTCACAGATCTCTTGAACGTCTTCGAACCTCTCATGAATATCTTCAAATGTCTTATGAACGTTTTCGTAAGTCTCTTGAACGGCTCACGACCATCTTCAAACGTCTCATGAATGTCGTAAAAAGTCGCTTGAAACTCTTTGAACTCCTCATGCATGTTTTTTCGTGGAACGTGTGTGGAGGAGATGGATGGAGAGAATAAACACATGGGATTATGAAAAGGCCGTTTCTTTATTTACAGAAAATAGTAAATACATTCTTACACGATTAAATATTTACAACAACAAACATAATTTTAACAGGTTTTATATCGAGCGAACAAAATATATACATAATTTTCACGAGTTTTATATATCAATATTCAACAAAAAATCAACGTTGTAGAAAAAAATAAATGTACATAATTTTTTACGACGGTATTCTATAATGCCCCCATGGTAGGGTATCAGGTCTCAGGTATGATATACTCCTTATCGTCATGAGGACTCAGAGCAATTTTCCTCTCGCGAATGGTGTAGACCTTATGCAACTTTGATCGAACGGACGTTTGACTACGCTCCATTTCAACTTCTTCCTTCAAGCATCAAGCATAATCGTCAAACGTGATTGTCCTAGCCACAACGCTACTCTTGACACCTTTAACTTTTTTCGTGTCCTGCTTACCCTCGACACGTGTTGCGTACATTTTCGATCGAAATCCAATAAATTCGGCCATAATTGCTCCATTGCATTCATCCTTTATGAGATCGGGTACCTTCTTGTTGACGAGCGGTATACCATACCTATTGTCCGCTGAATAATCGCTTGTATATGGCATATGAACATATCATAATGTCATATATGAGACTATCCGTATCGGTATACATGACTTTACATTTATCTCAATATAGAGGAACCATATACTCGTGATGGAATCCATACAAGCACGTTTCGGATATGTCGAGTATGCACATACCCATATATATCGACTTGTTGAATTTCACCTCGAGATTGCGCAATTTCATGGCAAAGAGGTTTTCCGAAAAAACACTTCGGCTGTGGAAGTTTGGCTTCGCATTCATTGCCTCTGCGCCATACCTGCCCTCCCATTTTGTTAAAAGCTTTACATCTACATGATTGCGCACATTCTCCATCGTTTTGCCAAAGACCGCATTATTCATTCATTTGAATAAATTCTTTTCGAAATCGTTTTTGGCACACGTTCGAAACTGGGTATTTAACTCAATATACGAACGCAGCCATGGGGATTGTGTAAACAGTAAGACCCTATGGATTTTCGTGAGGCAAAGTCCATGGCGTGAGCACTGTCGTGAATTCCGGTAGTGTATGATGTATCGCTTTTTATCGCAGACGGTTGCTAACAGCTTTTCCCCCTGCTTACCCGGCGGTTTTTCATGTATTGGACAAAACGGCAGGTCTTTGTGCGCATCATGTAGAGATTAGGGATATTCCAAGTCGACTTCAAGGATGTAGCCTATAGGTGAGTCTAACGCGATGCATGATGGATCAAAATTGGACACGTCGTTGACCCATCGAAAATCTGCATATGACAAGGGTTGACACATTGCCCATCCATACAAATTGTTGACATCAAAATACATCAAGTATGATTATGCTTCCGATGGATCAAACGACTCCATGTACTTGTTATTAGCGTGTGCATATCGGTTTGAGCATTGACTCAGACGACCGCGTATACCCCGCTCAACGAATAAAACCATGTCGATGTCAGTTAGTACTTCAAACTTGACATTCGAGTGTTTTTACATTGCATCCCAGGTATACCCCGGCAATGTGTAGTAATACGCGGGATCCAGTCCATAGCTCTCAACGCATGTATTCCGAAAGTTTTCGAAAATGTCCGCCAATAACAAGACATCTGTCTTCAGGTACACATCGCTATAGTCACCAAGCGTTTGAATGGAGAACCGCACCCAAACGTTCTCAGCATGTGCGTACTCGCTCTCGCATACTGTAGCATCTGTCAGGGAACTGTTAAATGTGTCATATGGTGGTACGCAAGTGTCATCTAACTTGGTCACGTCATTAATATATTCATAAGGGAAGACCCCTTTTCACGTCAGCAAACTGAAATTGTCTGTCGAGAGAGTTGGGAATTGTGTGCGTATAATGTTGAGTTTGTCCTCGGTAAAAAATGAGGCTAATTTGTCGAGACTGGTGTTGAGGAATTTGTATGAGTCGATAAAGCGCAATTGGATCTTGTGTTTTGAATCGTCTTCAATTTCAACATGCTTCGTAAAGGAGATGTATTTCTCCTTTATGATTGGAAGCACATCGGTTCTTCCTTCGAACGCTGTGGCTACTTCCTTGATTATAAAATGCGCATCATAACCGGATAAATTGTGGAAAACTACTGGAATGAAAAATGACTGTTTGTAATTTAAGTTGCAGTTGGAATGGGCAGGGCCTCTATAGCGCCCAGTCAGATGGCAACGATCTCGAACGCGTACATCTTCTTGCGCAAATGGTTTCTCACATATGTGACATTGAGTCGCTGCTTGAAAACTAGCCCACTCACTCGGTGTTAAATATACCATTGGTACATTATCACAGAAAATTTCTTTTATTCGCAGTGCTAGATTTTTTAGTTCTTCGACAAACCATGATACACAATCGGCACTGCGATGCGAGTGATATGAAGATAATGAATCGTCATATGAACAACCCACCTAATATTCGATACTAAACACTTCATGGTGTTGATACAGATCTTTCGCCAGGTTCTCCCCATCAATCTTTGCCAGCACACACTCCAAATCAGCATACACAATGAAGGGATGTCGCTCTTTCCGGCTAAAGTTGCGTAACTGGAGCCACTTATTGGTGTCGTATGGTAGTCGGATCGCACAGTCGTTTATCGCCCCACAATCGACCTCGTGCGATGGCAATTTTTCCTCCGATCCGAAGTGGTGCAAGCACCTGCAAGAAAAAAAACATTGTTTTGTTTAATTCGTCTAGCATATATATATATATATATATATATATATATATATATATATATATATATATATACATATATATATATTATGGTAACTACATACCACAGATATATTTTTTATGCTCCATTTTGGTCAGTTGTGCCCTCACGAGTCTCGACAGGTTCTTGATCCATACGAAGTGCTCCACATTATCAGTCTCTTGCATGTACAGCAAATTGATGTGCTTTTCCTTCTTGTGTTGAGTTATGCGTATTGGAACAATGTCCTTTTTGGTGATGGTGGTATACACATTGATCGATACATTGTTATGAAATTCAATTTGTTAAATTTGTGTATCGTCACCGGGAATTCGATATCGTGGAGATTCAGTACTGTCGAATAATGAAGGTAAGAAGATGGACGAGCATTGTGTTGTTCTGGGTATAGAGCAGCGACAACTGCCCATGCGAAACATGCGTTATCCTTGGATTTGACGTTAACCACAACCCTCTTCATCATTATTTTCCGCTGCAATGAGATGGAGCACCCGGCACGCATCGGGATATACTTATTCACATTTATCGTGAGGTCGAGTATTTTCTGCAGAGCCCAGCCACTATCACGTTCTTGAAATTCATCGAGTAATGTTAAAGTGGGCTCCATAACCAGCTGTTCATACCACTCGTTCAAATCGCTTGTGATAAATAGTTCGCAGTTTCGCGTGTTTACACTTTTATTCGCATGTTTGTCACCACTCGCGAATTCACCATTAAACACTGTATTAATTTTAATGCTGTTGTGCTTGCCGATAATATTTTGCACATGATGGAGCACTAGGACGCGAGCATCAGTTAGAAAGTGTCTGGGCTCGATGGGGCTGCGATTGATGATGGAACCGGTCAACATCCAACTCTCGAAGGATCTTTCAATCTCGCGCCCGATTAAGTCATGATCACCATGTCCTGCGCCCGTATGTATGAAACGACTCCGCACAGAATTTCTCAATTCTTCCAGACGCGCTATTTGGGCTATTAGTGACTGTTGATATCCAATTAATATAAGCGCTTAATCCGACTCTGCGTTTCCACCCCTTCGATGAACTCGACGCAACGTTGCTCCCACGCAGCAAAATCTTCCAACGAGCGTAAAAGCACGGCTTGGTCATGCAAGATTTGCTCCATGTTGTTCTCCATATTGACAGGTAAGAAAAAACTTCCACGATGTCAACAGACTGACTGCTTCATGCAAAGTGCCGTCAGATTTGAGCGGAGCGGATCATTAAAAAGGCTCTTCCGTCGGGAAAAAAAATTCGGCCCTCTATCTCTCGGGAAAACAGAATTTTCCGATAACACGTCGGTATAGATTGCTCAAGGAATATGAGACAAAAAACAGGAAGTCGGGATGCATCGGGTCAAAAGATTTTATGGGTCCTGCAGCTCTAGTGGTCCATCCGCAGTCACCGCCTTTGATGATAGATCCCGAAAGTTTATAGTTTTTCTAAGAAATCCTGACTTGTCGAGACCTTCCTAAAGTGTTGGTGAGACTCGTGACAGGAGTGGACACGCATACAAACATTTGAGCGCAACAAATCCATATGGCTCCCCTTAAAAAAAAATATTTTTCGGATGCGACCATCTTGACGTTATATTTCGGAATGCAACCGAGATGTATTGAGACTTTTTTTCAAGAGTGCAGCTGTGCTCAAGTGGTCCATCCGCAGTCAAAGCCATTGACGATAGATAATCATCACCCTCCCACTCAATTCCTCCCGTCATAACCCTCCCACTCAATTTTTCAAACTTCTCCCCCACTTTTCTAATCATGAAAAACAAGTTCAAACACGTTCGAAGAACACCTGCTTGGCTGGATGCACTGCGTACATACTCGCACATGTGAACTTCTTGATGTTATATTTCAAAATGGAGACCTCGATGAGACTTTTCAAGAGTGCAGCCGTGCTCAAGTGGTCCATCCGCGGTCACCGCTTTTGATGTTAGATCCCTCAAGTTGATAGTTTTTCCAAGAAATCCTGACTTGTCACGACTTGTCTAAAGTGTTGGCGAGACTCGTGACAGGAGTGGACACACATACAAAGGTTTTAAGGATTTCGAAAACGAAACCAAGGCACCACACCTGTATGTTATAAGTTAGAGGGCTTTGAAAAGCCGCCCTTCACGTTCCTCTTCGCGTCTTCAAATTGCCGAAATTTTTCTACCCATATATTGCCATCGTACATACACACCCACACACACACACACACGCACACGCACACAATAGATATATAAAATGTGAATATTATTGATAAACTATTGTTTCATTGTGCTTTGATTGAAATCAATATTCCCCGCCCCCAACACTCGTCGACGGCGGTTTCCTTCTCCCAGTAGTCACTCTTCGGACCATATGGCTACCTCCTCCACCGAGGCCCCTCTGTGACGTCACCGGCCCGGCGACCCCTCCCCCCTCCGCCGTACCCCCGCACTTGACTTCCCCGCGCTGGACACCCCCCCCCCCCCCACCTTAGTGGCTTAGAACCGCTACAGCTCTACTACTCGTGATTGCAGGTATGATATACCGTTTGTAATCGCGCGGACTTGGAGCAATTTTTGTCTCGTTGATGGTGTACACTTCATGCAAAATCGATCGTATGCATGCTTCTGGTCATCTAAGCATTTCGCGTAATCCTCGAAGGAGATATTTTTCGCCCCGATGTTATTCTTATCGCGCTTCACTTTCTCCGTAACGTCTTTACTATCGGCTCAGACTGCATACATTTTTGCTCTAGCCCCGACAAATTCCGTCATTATCCGACCGTTATTTTCGTCTTTCATGAGTCCGGGAACATTTTTGTTGACAAGCGGTATATCATACCCATTGCTCGCCGGGTACTCGCTCGTATCGAAACGATGAATATTACGCTTCATGTCGTCATACACATCCTTACACTCAATGTTGTATATTAGGCTATTCGTATCGGTGTACATTACTGTACATTTCTCTTTATACAGCGGCACCTTGTACTCATGATGAAAGTCATATAAACATGTCTTCGATATGTTGAGCATGCACACCCACATATGAGGGATTCTCCGTCAATTCAGCCACTTTTTTTCAACAAGCTCAGATCTGCCCCATAATTGGTTAGATCAAAGTATCACTAAAAGGTATGTGATTCTATGTGAATTTTTTCAGATTTTTTAATTCAACATTTTAGAAAATGCCGTTTTTTTTCCAAATGAATATATCGCGCAAACTAGAAGTAACTGAAAAAAATGTCTGTACATAGAAGTTGTAGTTTGGTGATCGTTTTCGAGCCGACGACTTGAAATAATTTTTCCGTTCCGGTAACGCTGATATTTTACCAAAAAAGAGGGAAACAATTTTTTTTATTAAAAAACGGCCATTGTTTTTACTAAAAAAATTACAGAATCTTCCAGTATGTCTGACGATATCACAGAGAAAAAGCCAAAGTGGCACGGATCGAGGTTCTAGGGTAAAAAAATGAAACCACACAAATTAATTTTTTTATACCGGAACCTCGCTCCGTGCCACTCTGGCGATTTTTTTACGATATCGTCAGACATACTGGAAGACTCTGTAATTTTTTCAGCCAAAAAACGGCTGTTTTTTAATAAAAAAATAATTTCCCCTTTTTTTGGTAAAAAATTAGCGTTACCGGAACGTAAAAATTATTTCAAATATTCCGCTCGAAAGCTAACAAAACTACAACTTTTATGTGCAGACATTTTTTTTCAGTAACTTCAAGTTTCCGAGATAGGTTAACGTGGAAAAAACGGCTTTTTCTAAAATGTTGGATTAAAAAATGTGAAAAAATTCACATATAATGCCTTTTAGTGGTACTCCGATATAACCAATTATGGGGAACATCTGAGATGGTCGAAAAAAGTGCCTGAATTGACAGAGAATGCCTCATATTGTAAATCAATTCATATCTCGCATTTTACGGGGGAAAATGATGTGGTGGTTTTGATATTTGTCATTATTCTATTAGAAACTATGTGCAGAATTCCTGCCGTCCAAATTTCATCTGTATGAGGAAGAATTATCCCAATACGATTTCATTGATAAACGATTCTTACAAAGATCTCTTATTCCTTTGTGTTAACCTCGCTACGCTCGTCGACGGTGTAGCTATTGCTCACGTACGGTGGTCGTTGGGCTCCGAACTCTCCAGCGAGTCCTAGATCCCCTCGGCTCTCTCGCGAGCCCTAGATCTCTTCGGCTCTCTCGCGAGCCCTCGATCCCCCTGGCTCTCGTGAAAGCCCTTGTCCGATTAACTCTGTTACGGTTTCTCCGCGCGACGATTGAACTTAATCCATGGAGATCCATTGTATAATCAGCGGGTAGGAAAAAGATCGAAATTGAAACTTCGGCGACCTAACCCTCTCACTCCCACGACTGTGTTCTAACTTCCTCTCTCGACGCTCGGTAGCATCCTTCCTACACGAATCTCTCTTTGCAGCTTCTTCACTAATGGCTATTTGTCTTCTATCAAGCTCTCCATTCCGCAACCGAGACCAGCGACCGTTATTTACTTTTAAAAACTCATAAAAGCAAAAAAAAAATAAAGAAAACCTCACAATAACTGGTTTGTCGTCATGTATTGTAATAAGTCAGTTGTAATTTTTAAGCAGTAGTCTCTGGTGCGTTTCCAGTTCGATATAACGTGATCGATAAGCGTGCTTTTACTAATTCTAAACGAAAACTGAACGATGCTGTTTAATAATCGGTGCTGCAATCCTTTTCTACTTAAAAAAATAGAAAATGATCGAATTTACGAGTGGCTTCGGTCAATCTTGTCAACATAATGCCATCCGTTAAGGGACGACAGTTGTGCGGATACTGTCGAAGCGAAATGGCGAAGCTCAAACAGCTGCCGGTAATTGTAGACACGTCTGGAACAGTAAATCTAGCTGCGTCTGATGATCATCGATTGCAGAGCCTACCGAACTCTCACTACTTCCCGGTACTTCAGGAATCTCTAACAAGCCATCGTCCCAAAATTTCGTCAGTGAACAAGAGATTTGCAGTCAAGGTGCTGTAATTAGCCAGTGCAGTATGAGCAGCGAGCCTTCGCTTCCCAGCCAGAAGAGTAATGGCGTAAAAAGGCGTCGACTGTCGAAGCGATAAAGTGCTTTCATGAACATGATTCAAATAGTAAGCAAATGTCAGGGAAAAACGATTCAATATCCGTGAAACAGCCAGACGATAGTCGGAAAAATGTACAAAAGCGTCTGGCTTACTGCAATCTTAGAGAACTGCATAAGCTCTACTTATAAGCGCATCCGAATATGCCTGCAGGTTTTTCCACCTTTGCAAAACTGCGACCACGCTACTGCATTTTAGCGGGAGCGAGTGGAACGCATAGTATTCGCGTTTGTGTCTATCATGAGAATGTTAAATTTTGATAGAAGCTGTCAAATTCTCCGATCTTACGAAGGATTCGTCTCTTCACCTGAAAACTTACGATGATTTTATCAACGCAATTACTTATCCAGAACAGAACGCAGCTTGCTACCTCGGCGAGTGTAAGCAATGTCCGAGATTGGAAACGTTGGCAAACTATCTTCGAGAGGTATTGGATGCAGCTGAGATAGATAGGATTCAATTTTATAGTTGGACGGAAACTGATCGAGCAACTATGCAAGTTCCGGTACTTTCGAGCGATTTGTTTATCGATAAATTATGTAAGAAAGTCGAGAAGCTCAAGACTCATGCGTTCGTGGCTTAGCAACAATCGAAGTATGTCGATTATCGGAAAGAGAATTTTAAAGAAGCCGAGTTTCTCATTCAATGTGATTTTGCTGAAAACTACGTCTTCGTAGCGCAAGATGCGATTCAGGGCTTCCATTGGAATAATGACCAGTGTATCATCCACACGGTTGTGTACTATTTCAAAGAGGACGGAGAACTGCGACATAGGTCAATGGCTATCCTTTCAGAAGATTTGCAAGATAACACGGTATCTGTGTACGCTTATCAGAGAATTATCACTGATCATCTGAAGGCCCATTATAACCCTACGCACTTAATTTATGTTACGGATGGCGCCGGTCAACACTATAAAAACCGGTTCAACTTTACCTATCTCTTGTACCACGAGAAAGATTTCAATCTCACCGCAGAATGGCATTTCTTCTGCGCCGCCTACGGGAAAAGCGCGTATGATGGAATCGGTGGTAATTTGAAAAGACTTGCCGCACGTGCTAGCCTTCAGGTTACATCAGCTGAACATCAAATTCTTACACCGTTGGCTCTATTTCGATGGGCCAAGGAAAATTTGATAAATACGTGCATCGTATTCAGCACGAAGGTTTCCCACGAGCCTAGACGATTCCCGGTACATTGAAGATGCATTCAGTTATTCCTAATTACGGACGACAGCTTCTCTTGAAACAATACTCGTTCGCTACAGATTTCAACGTGTATCCAAAAAAGAAAAAGAGACCCCTTAGAGAATCAACCACGGAAGAACGCGACAATTCCGTTGTGGACATAAAATGTCGAAAACACCGTGAATAATTTTTTGGGGAGTGTCGAGATTCAGGTTCTGACATGCGATGCACAAGGGTGCATCGCTACCTTCATATGCACGCATAGACTGTAGAGGGGGTTTGGAGTTCAGTAACTGCCGTAGGAGTGACGAACTATGGAGACCTGATCTCTGCAGTCGCGCACACGCACACACACACGCACACGCACACACGACTCTCAAAGGTATGACACAGGCATTCACAAGGATCCTTGTCACTTACCATATACCTATCCACCCACCTCCCCGTAGTGAGGGTCGGGCAACAGTATGTATTTTTCATATCGAAACATAATATACTTACTGGCTAAGAGATGGAAGGGTTCTTTCTAAACAACTGGACTTGCGGTTCCATAGTTGTTTCCATTATTCCTGATTTTACGTACTTCTAAACCTTTTTTCTCCTGTTCCTCGATCCGTGCGACTCTAGCGATTTTTCTGCGATATCTACACATTGCCTCAAGATTCTGCAAATTTTACAGTAAAAAACTGGCCGTTTTTTCGTAAAAAAATTATCTTCACTTTTTTTTGGTAAAAATCGATGTTCTCGTCTCGGTAAAAATACGAAAAATTTGCATTGAAAACCTAAAATGAAATGATAACTTATGTGAGGAGATATTTTTTTTACCTGACTTTGAGGTTTCGAGATATTGGCATTTGAAGAAAATTCAGTATTTTCTAAAATACTGGATTTAAAAATCTCAAATAATTCAGAGTGCTTTCAAGTGGTACTAAAACTTGGCCAATTATGGGACAAATCTGAGAGGGTCGAAAAAAAGTGGCTGAACAACATTTTAGAAAAAGCTGTTGTTTCCACATAAACATATCTCAGAAACTTGAAGTTACTGAAGAAAAATGTCTGCACATAAAAGTTGTAGTTTTGTGTTAGCTTCCGAGCAGAATATTTGAACGTAAAATTTTCCGCTCTTTCAATTGCCGATGTCAAAAGTAGGGATTCCCATTTAAAAAAACAGAGTTGATCTTGAAATAACCTTGAAGATGAGGGTCAAGGTCAAATTGAAGGTCACCATTAGATTCCTCGTTGAAAATGATCTAAGACCTGATCTTGAATATTTTTTTTAACCAACCCTCCGAAATTTCCAGGGTTTTCCATACTTTTTCCCCACCCTGTACATGGACTGACAAGGAAACGTTGCGAGGTCGATGTCTCCGATTTCGATGAAATTTGGCATACGTGTAGAATGGGTAAAAATAGGCGACACGTATTTTTTTATATCGGCAGAACTCGATTTTTAAGGGTTGAAAAGTACCCTCGAAAATTGGGGTGTTTTTCGTTTTTCGTCGATAACGTTTTAACGGTACGAGATATGGAAAAACTTTAAATTGCAACAAGGTTTATTTTTTTCGGGTACTATACATTGGAGATGAGAACGATGCAGATAGCAACAAATTTCATATTGTTTATTGCAAAAATGCAATTTTTTCAACCGTATATCCGAGAATTTTTAATCGATTGGGATGTAAATTTGCATACATGTAGAGAATGGAAAAATGCGGATACGGATTTTTTCTTTTTCCGATATCTCACAATTAAGGGGTTGAAACTGCCCGTCGATTTTTTTGCCGAGAGCACCGTATTATCAGCTAGTCTTTTGGCATTTCGGTCTAAATTCACGTCAATATACGTTCGTGTTATGACGCAATTGCATATTTGTAACATTCCAGCCCCTCCCCCCAACGGTCCCCCTCTCGAAAGGCAAACGTTCAAAGTTCTTACCGTGCGGCATGGACGAAAATTTGTAGAAATAAAAATGAATTACAAAGAAAGTACAATCAGTCAAAAAAATCGATACACATTTTCTCGTTTTGACGGAACGACACTCTTAAGGTGTCAACACACCCTTAACAACTTTGTTCTTTCTATAGCTCGTGAACGGGCCGAAATAAAAATAAAGTTCGGAAGGGAAACATGGTGTATTCTTCGACTACTAGACGTTCATGATGATAATGATGAGTACAGCAATAAATGGCGTGTTGTTTATTGCAATAATTCGTGAATTACTTGTGAAAAATCACTCTTCAGTTTTCTACTAATATGGGCAGAGACAGGGATCGCAATCACGGACTGGCTTCGTGCTTCGGGAAGCAACTGGATTACAATTGTATATTTACGAAGAAATTCTCCCCCGCCACGTACTGCCTTTGAAGATTACAACACAATCGGAAAACTGTTCTCACGCTTACTCATTTAGGAAATGTTTTTTTATGGATTATATTTATTACAATAATGATAGTCATGATAAAAGTGTTTGAAACAAAGAGATTTCTTACACCACGCACAAGTGATAATAGCTGCCTCGCCGCATATATCGCATGTCGGTACATTTTGTGAAAAGCAAAATTCTACCGGATTTTCGAAGTTTGGTGGTCTTTCTTCTTCGTACCCGCTTTTGTACCACGCATATTTGAAAAGATTTGTAAACCGTGGAGAAGAAAACTGGTTGTGTGTAAGAGATTGTAATTTAACAATATTGTCTCTCAAATGCAGATTGACATCGTAATTGTATAATAATATATTTTCGACTCTGAACATAGTTTGTTCCACTCGAGGACCAAATTTGCCGGTAGGTTCGTTTAAAACGATCAACATAGGTGCCAAAAGCTTGCCACTCGCAGAAACCAAAGGCTGTATAGTATAACTGTGTGTTGTTGATGTTTTCGATTGCACGACTGCCTCAACGGATTTCTGCCCTTCTTTCGCCAATGTGCGGCCTGTATGTAGCTCTAAATTGAATCTACTCTGATCAGAATGAAATGTGTTTTCAGCCCCAACGTTGGCTATGTTGACTTTCACCATTTCTATAAATGCGATAGCTTTGTTTTGAAGTGTATCAGCGTTTAATAATTGTTGTTTTGTTACATATTTAGTAATCTTCCGTGACACAATTTCATGTTGGTTTTTGAATGTCCTTAGCCATGAAGCGGATGCTTGGAAATTTACGGCTGGTATTTCTACAATTTCTCGTGCACGTAAGGCCCATCGTCGAAGATCTATATCATGGACAGGCAGCCTTCTGTCCAAAGCATCATTAAAATTGTTTAACGTGTAGTGAGCAATCTTTGTTAACTTTTCTTTGTAGGTGCCACCCTTATTTATACTATGGGCCCACCGGCGCAACTGCGGCTCTGATTTCACCTTTTTGAATTTCGTTTGAACAGATGATAACTTTCTATTCCCATTTGCCCCGGATCTCCAGTAATCTACAGCTCTTGTCTTGTATTCGTAACTCAATTCTTCTATATCTTGGGTACATACATTTTCATCAATTTTTGGATCTAGGTATCGTTGTCCGTGCCAATCTCCTTCACTGTCCTCTTCTATTACGGCGGCTTCATGAATTTGATTTGGTGATAGAAAATCCAAACCAGTTTCGACTTCCATTTTCATAGGTTGATCCATCGCTTCAATGATCATGTTTTCTAGATCCTTACTGAACTGTTCTTCCTGTTTGGTGATTGGAGTGCGAGGCAAATTCATAGCACTTATCGCTATGGATAGAAGTTGAATAACATTCACCGGATTAACGTACATTATTATTTGTATTTAGAACACAAAATGTATGGCTGGCTTCTCCGTCGTAACTGCCGCAATAATGATCGTTGGTGAATTTATATGACTTGAAACCCAATTGATAAATACACACGAAAAAAACAACGACGACACACGCTATTACCAGAACTGCTATTAATCTTTAATAAGGCGATTTCAAGGTTATCATGAGAGCCGCTCTTTGCACCGTAGTCGCTCTTTGCGAAGATTTATTTCTTTCGTTCATAGGTTCCGCTATTTGTGAAATTAAAGTTAAAGATAAAGATTAAATTATGCTGCGTTATAAGCTAATAAAAATGTTTGCATCATTCTGTTCATGAGTTGCAGCGGCAACCCAAAAACGCTGTAACCTCTGCAGATAATGTCTTCGATACGGTGAGCGGAGTGGAATTTCTTCGTAAATATACAATTGTAATCCAGTTGCTTTCCGAAGCACGAAGTCAGTCCGTGATTGCGAGCCTTGCTTCTGCCCATATGAGTGGGAAACTGAAGAGTGATTTTTCACAAGTAATTCACGAATTATTGCAATAAACAACACGCCATTTGTTGCTGTACTCATCATTATCATCATGAACGTCTAGTAGTCGAAAAATACAACATTTTTTCCATTCAAACTTTATTTTTATTTCGACAACGAGAAAATGTGTATCGACTATTTTGACTGATTGTACTTTCTTTGTAACCCATTTTTATTTCTAGAAATGTTCGTCCATGCCGCACGGTAAGAACTTTGAACGTTTGCCTTTCGAGAGGGGGACCGTTGGGGGGGGGGGCGGCTGGAATTTACAAATATGCAATTGCGTCATAAGACGAACATATATTGACGTGAATTTAGACCGAAATGACAAACGACTAGCTGATTATACGATGCTCTCGGCAAAAAAATCGACGGGCAGTTTCAACCCCTTAATTGTGAGATATCGGAAAAAGAAAAAATCCGTATCCGCACTTTTCCATTCTCTACATGTATGCAAATTTACATCCCAATCGATTAAAAATTCTCGGAGATATGGTTGAAAAAATTGCATTTTTGCAATAAACAATATGAAATTTGGTGCTATCTGCATCGTTTTCATCTCCAGTGTATAGTACACGAAAAAATAAACATTGTTGCAATTTGAAGTTTTTTCATATCTCGTACCATTAAAACGTTATCGACGAAAAACGAAAAACACCCTAATTTTCAAGGGTGCTTTTCAACCCTTAAAAATCGGGTTCCGCCGATATAAAAAAATACGTGTCGCCTATTTTTACCCATTCTACAAGCATGCCAAATTTCATCGAAATCAGAGACATCGACCTCGCAACGTTTCCTTGTGAGTAACGCTTAGAAATTTTGCCCACCTATCCGGCGTTAGAAGTACGACGGGAACACTATCCGATAAAATATCGTTGAAGCGCAAAGCAAAATATTTGAGGTTGCCAACAAGCCATGGGACGCAATCAGGATCACGATGTGAGTAGTATTCCGATAACGAATGGTCATGCAAACAATGTACATAGTACGCGACGTTAAACACTTCGTGCTGTTACTGTATATTTGCGTTGCCAAACTTTGCCAAAACACACTCAAGATTAGCATATATCACAAGTGGATCGCTCTTTTCGTTCAACGTTTTCGAATTTTAACAATTTGTTTGTTTCACCAGGTAATCGAATGGCACAATCGTTTGATTTTCCACATGCCATCTCGTGCGATCGCAATTTAACCTCCATGTAAAAGTAGTGCAAACGCCTGTACCAAAATGATAGAACGACTTATATTATCAAAGCACATAATTACTAGGTGCGCAACTAAGGTTCCGGGTTTTTTCGACCGATAAAAAATCGAAAAGTTCAAGACAAATACAAAATATGGTTCATTTCATCGAAGTATTGTCCCTCGCTATTTATACATTTTTGCCATCTCTCTGGCAATACATAAATACCGCGACGATAAAAAGACGCGTCTTTGGACTGAAACCATTCGTTCAACCAATTTTCTACTGCATCGTAATTGGCCAAGTGTAGCCCACCCAAGCCATGCACCATCGACCGGAACAAGTGATAGTCTGAAGGGGCCAGGTCTGGCGAATACGGCGGGTGCGGTAGTAGATCCCATTTCAGTGTTTTTATGGTGTCCTGAACGATGGAACTGCGATGGCACGGAACGTTGTCGTGCTGCAATATCACGCGTTCGTGCCTCGTGTCCCATTCTGGCCGTTTTTCGAGCAATGCGTGGTTCAAATAGATTAGTTGTTGTCGGTAGCGATGCCCATTGACAGTTTCGCCCGGTTTCAGCAGCTCATAGTCCACGATTCCTTTCTGGTCCCACCAAACGCAGAGCATTGTCTTTTTTCCGAAGCGATTTGCCGTCGATGTTGACGCTTCGCTAAGTGAAAGCCACGATTTTCTGCGTTTGGGATTCTCGAAATATATTCATTTTTCATCGCCAGTAACAATTCGATGCCGGAAACTCTTTCTGTTCTGCCGCAAAAGCAAAATTTCGGAAGTGGCTCTTCGATTTTCCATTTGTCTCCCAGTCACCTCATGCGGCACCCACTTTCCTTCCTTATGAATTTTTCCCATGGCGTGCAAACGTTTCGAAATACATTGCCGAGTCACATTTAATGCCTTGGCAAGTTGATCTTCTGTTTGAGTGTCATCTTCATCCAATAACGCTTGCAGATTGGCGTCCGCAAATGTTTGCGGTCTTTCCGAGCGCTCCTTGTCCCGAGTCTCAAAACGGCCACTTCTGAACCGCTTGAACCAATCTTCACACGATGTTTTTGATGGTATATGTTCGACGTAGGCCTCCTCAAGTAACCGACTTGCTTCAGCTGCTGTTTTTTTAGGTTAAAGCAAAAAAGCAATGCTTCCCGCGAATGCTGTTTATTTGGCACAAACTTTGACCTTTTTCAGGTTAGAAAAAAGGTCGTTGTGTTGCGATATTTGTTTATATCACGACTGGGTATTCTTAACAGTTGTACAAGCTATAAAGACACCCAATTTTGGACCTGTATCCATTCGTGAAACCCGGGAACTTAGCTGCGCACCTAGTACATCTATGTATATTCTCGAATAGGCTTCTTTTTACTTACCGAACACAGATGGGTTTTTTCCATTTCGGTTTGTTCAGCTGCGCGCTCACGAGCCGGGATACATTTTTTATCCAGACGAAGTGTCCCACATTGTGGTCCGAGGAATCCTCCACGTACAATAAATGGATGTGTTTATCCAGCTTTTGGATGCATATTGGAATCGGGACGATGTTTTTCTTTTCAGTCGTATATACATTGATTGAAACTTTATTTTGCGATTAAATTTTTTTATTTGATTGAGCGTCATTGGGAAAGCAATGCCCTGAAGTTGCAGTACAGTTGAATAGTGTAGATCAAGAGACGCGGCAGCGTCTTGACGCCAAGTAATAAAAAGAAAAATGTGAGCACCACAGCCTAAGAAAGATGAGCACCACTGTCACGGACGACGAACACGCCGCGACTCTATACAGTAAGATGGCCTTAAGCAGACGACTTTTTACCTTTGTTTCGACATCACGTGAAAACGCAGCGATGAATCGAAAATTTAATGACATTTTACCAATGTAATGTTATTTTTTACTATCGATTTTGTTTGGGTCATTTTTCGATCCGTCTACTCAATCTTGAGATTTCGTAATATTCGGCCGAATTTTCGAGCGAATTTTTACCACAAATTTTCTTCAACACCTCAGATCGTTCTAGTTTCACGTCACGCTGAAACACCGTGTTTCAGCCTGATGTGCACCGTTCGTCGACTCGCTCTGCGATTCCTTGCGTTACCTGGGCAACGCTGCTGCAAACAAACGACGGCACGCTAGAAACGTCAACAGCCAGGTTCGTCAAATGTACGGCTTCTGCCGACTCTAACCTCTAAGTTGGGTTAGAGCGTGAATGCCGACAAGTAGCTAAAGTGTAAAAGCAGTGAAACGTGGATAAGTGCAAAAAAACCGCCCTATTTACGGTTACAAAATTATTTTTTTTACATACAATCCCCGTATACGTCTCAATGTATTGGATAGTACACTTGCGAATTCTCACCGTGGAACCTGTGGCGTACGCGGAAGAACACTTTTCGTTGTATTTGTCGGGGACCGTCGAGTATACGGAGAAAACTCGATACATACTGGTACGCAATGCTTAAGGACGAAGGTCTTCGTAATGGTCTTGGGGAAAAAGGTCTTCGACGAAGGACTCATAACAAATGTTCGCAAATTTCGTTTCCAGAGAAAGCCAACAAATCAACCATGTGAGTAAATTTGGCATCATTCCCAATTCCTACTGCTCGGGTTATTTGTTTTTATTTATAGTTCGCAATCTTCATCGAAATTGAGGGGAAAAAAGTACCAACGTCTCAAGTTTTCTTTTAGTGGACGACTATAGTAATTAGACCGTTTCCAGAGTTCAAACGCAACGCACGGTCGTTGATCGTATCAAGGACAGTGACAGCGAGATCGAGAACGCCCAGCGGCTAAAAGATGCCGACTCCGAAGGCGATGAGACGAAAGAACGGGAAAAAGGACATCGACACCGTTGGTAGGGGGTGTCATATCCTAGTTTTTTCCACCCTTAGACCACATATTTTGAGTGCCATAGTAATTGAGATATGATTATTTGAAGTCTTACGCGGAATATTGCCTTTAATACGTCATTACATTTTTGTTTGTGTTACAATTGCACAAAATAACCTTGTTGTATTTTGCAATGTATGTTTATTATAAAGAAACCAATATTTCATACAATTGGTTTCCGGAAAATGACTTGTTAGCTTCCAAAGTCTGAAAAATTCTTAAATGTATGAAAAATGTCAACTTGCAAGTTAATTATAAAAAAAACTCAAAGCTATTTTGAACTTGCTTTGCATCAAAAAGTTCTCTAGTTTATACTCTTTCCATCAGTATGCTACATGTCATATAAATCATTCATTGTGTGGTAAAAATGAAGAGAATATGTTTCTTTTATGATGTAGAAGTTGACATTTTTCACACATTTAGACATTTTTAAGACTTTGGAAGCTTAAGATTTTCTTGAAATCAATTGTATCAAATGATGACTTATGTATAATAAACATACATTGCAGAATACAACAAAAGTTATTTTGTGCTAATACAACCACAAACAATAAAGTTATGCCGTTTTATTCTTTTTCTTTTTTTTTATATCCGAAATCTCGCCTATAAAACGGCATAACTTTATTGTTTGTGGTTGTAGTAGCACAAAATAACTTTTGCTGTATCCGTATCTCAATTACCGTGACACTTAGGCCACAGGGTCTAAGGGTAAACAAATAAGCAAATGATCCCCCCAATCCGCCAAAAAATTGTCTCCGTTTATGCGCCAAACACCCTGTATACACACGTTTTTATCGTAACAAATATTTCAGCGATTTCGATTTCAACGTCAAGGTCTCGGACGAGCTCACCACAGAGAAGGGAGTACTCGAGTTTTTGAGAACTCCCTGTTGAATGGAACTCCTTCTGATGTCGCACTGTTCGCAAGAGAGCCATGGCGATAATAAACACTCGCCCATTCGGCGGTTGGCGCGACTTGGACTACACATTTGGTAACAAGTACCTCGGGACCGCGTTACAGATCTTTGTTCAGCTTTTACTTTCGATGCGGCACATGGTCGAGCCATCGAGTTTAATGTACCAAAAAGTAGAAAATAATTTTTTTTACCAATCACCTATATGTGACTATAAATAAAAGCTTGTGGCTCTCAACTTTTTAAATGTTTAATACATTTGATCAATTCAGTTTCATTAACCGCATTTAATTTGGCAAAATAGTGATTAGACAATTACACGTTTATACTCAGTTTCAGGATTTTTATTTGAGAAATGTAAGATGTTTTACAGTAAATTAAATACAGTCGATATGTTAACGAATTTATGTAAATTAAAGATTATGTCTAAATTTTGAGCATGCCAAGCTTTTATTTATAGTCACATATAGGTGACTTAACAAAAAAATGATTTTCTACGCTTAGCCCATTAAATAAAAGCTTGTTATTCAACATATTTTTTTTAGATCATTATTTTCTACCTTTTTGTCTTGAATTGTTTTTACTAGTTAGTTGTTGCTAGTAGCTTACTAGTTTACGAGTTGCTACGTTAGGAATATGGAATACTTGTAAAAAATAACACACTGTAATTGTGATTTTGAACTTACGACTAATTGTTGCATATAAACTTTTCATGTGGAAACACAGTCGGCTACGAATTTGTATGTGTTAATGAGATTTTATATGGATGATTAGATATCGCTATTTTTTATTGTACATGAACATTTTGTGCATATTTTTTGAATCATACATTGTCACCTCTTACAAGGAAAGGTTGCGAGGTCGTTCTTTTCGATTATCGTTCTCATCTCCAATGTATAGTACACAAAAAAATAAACATTGTTGCAATTTGAATTTTTTTCATATTCGTACCGTTAAAACGTTATCGACGAAAAACGAAAGATACCTCAATTTTCGAGGGTGCGTTTCAGCCCTTAAAAATCGGGTTCCGCAGATATAAAAAGTACGTCTCATATTTTTACCCATTCTACAAGCACGCCAAATTTAATCGAAATCGGAGAGATCGACCTCACAACATTTCCTTGTTAAATGCATGTTTGTAAAATTCCAGAGCTCTAAGCAGTTGGGAAGTGGGTGAAATATCGATTTTTCGTTTTGCATCTCATACGGAGTCAAGTTAAATAAAAGCTTGTAAGAGGTCGTCCATATATTACATCCTCGATTTTATTGCAGTTAAAATATTGCATATTTTTTTCGATAAATAGAAAATACTTGGTAAATGCTATGTTCTTTTATACCTTATAGCACGAAATAATTTTTGTTGTATGCTGCAATGTATATTTATTATAACGTATATTTATCATTATTTGATACAATTGGTTTCAAGAAAATGACCCATGAGCTTCCAAAGTCTTAAAAATGCGTAAATGTATGAAAAATGTAAACTTCTAAATTCACGATAAAAAACCAAACGGTATTTTGAACTTTGTTTTAAACGGTATTTTGAGCTTTGTTTTAAAAAGTCTCTAGTTTATACCCTTTCTAACGGTATGCTACATGTCATAGAAATCATTAGGATGTAAAATTAAGGGGGAAGCCTGCTTTAGAGGCTTCAAAAAATCGATTTTTTCGAGGATTTTTTTGGGAAGGAAAGAAATATTCGATTGAAACCAAACTTTCAGGTTTTATTGTTATATATTTCAACAGTCTTCTCAAATTTTTTCATTAAAATATATGTCATATTATGCCTGGTACAAGCATTTCGCCGAGGCGCCTCGAGTGTGCATGTGTCGTGCGGCGGGAAAGATGCAGATCGCAATTTCCATCTGAAACAAAAAACCCAAAAAAATTTTATTTTCAATAGTATAGCTTCTAGTTAAACCAAGAAAATTCAACAAAAAGTGAGAAATTCGACAATTTTTCGCAAATTAAAAAAAAATTCATTTTTTTGAAAAAAAAAAAATTCACTTTAGATTGTTTAAGAAGTGGGTTAATCATAACTTTCTTAAGGTTTTTTAGGTTCAACAAAAAGAGAATTTAATCCCGAATACAATGAATTTTGTCTCGTTTCGATAGGACGTTTAATTTTTTCCCTATCTTTCCCGCCAATTAGGAAAAATCGTAAAAATGAAAAACCGAGAAATCGCGCGTCAAAGTTTTCGTATATAAAAAATCGTAATTTTCTTGAACTTACCGCAATAATATGCTAATCAGCGATTCCTGGTCCATAGAGTTGCCCTTCAGACTCTTCAAAAACCCTTTGGATACGTACAATAGTTACCATGGGTACAATACATACAATAGATCGAGGGGCGGAGCGCGGGCACTCCGAGCGATCCGGCCGCTCGTATACCTGCTCGACGCTTGCTCACTATTTCTTCTGTAACTCCGAAAATAATTTGAATTTGCTTTTGAAATTTTAGGGACACATTCTTGGATAGTTTGGGAAGACATTTATGCAAAAAGAAAATCGATTTTTTGAAGCCTCTAAAGCAGGCTTCCCCCTTAAAGGGAATAAGTTTTATTTTATAATGTTTAGAAGTTGAAAATTTTCATACATTTTGGAAGCTCAAGAGAGAGAGAGAGAATTTTCTTGAAACCAATTGTATTAAATAATGATTTATTGTTAATAAACGGATATTACAACCACAAACAAAAAAGTTATGACGGTTTAAAGGCGAAATTTCGGGTAATCGCGCCCTTGTCGTTTTGTTACATTTAGGACTCAGCCAGTCTTGGAGACTGGCAAAGAAATAATTATTTACAAGTGACGTCGATGACAGGCTGCGCCATAATGAAATTTTCATATTCTTTGTAATATTCTGCAATGAATATCTTATTATTTATTTAATGCGTAGCAATGACGATAATGACCTTATTTCTATAAACCTACAGTAGATCCTCGATTATCCGGCCTATTGTGGACCAAGCCTACCTCAGATCATCAAAAGCTCGGATAATACGGACTTTTACGCTACAGTTAATAAATTTACATGTTTAACCAAATTGTATGAAAACATTTGATTAAAAGTAAAAGAACGAAAAAACAAACTCGCGAGACGCGTTTCTCGTTACGTAACCGTCTGTGAGAAGGGAACGAGCTTTGAAGGCATATTTTGTTCTTCGCATGGAACGATTGCGCTCTCGTGACGGATACGAAAAGGAGACTTCTTCGTTGACCGACGATGTCTACATCAAAATCGACGGTGTTAGAGTTGCGCATCGTTGAAATGTAATGAATATTCTTTTCACGACTCGTCCACATTTTCTACACAGATTTATTTTAGTTGTGTTTTGATTTTTATACTTATGCATATGCAAATATAAAAAGAATCACTAACTGGAGTGGGTAAATGACGCTGCAACCACGTCAAGTTTATAACTATAGAAAATGAAGTATTTCCGTTTCAAAAAGATATTAAATCCCCCTAAAAAACTTTAAAAAGTAAAAAAAGAAGTAAGCCAAGCAATAAAAAAAGTTCTCGAAAAAATTATCGCTTCTTTCACTATCTACAAAATTTTAATTAACCTCGAAATATGTGGGTTTTTTTTCAAACAATAGTTTTATTTACATTATTACTTTTTCAATTTGAACGTACAAAAGAAGTGAAATAACTTTTCATGAAAAAGCCGAGCAAATTTGCTAGAAACGTGCACAAAATTGCCACACCTTAGAAATACTATTTTTCTGAATATTTTATTTAAAAAAACAACTATTATAATAGAAAGTTCGAATCGCGATTATATAAAAGGACAACCTATGCTTTACACAAGTCTGTATGTATGTATTTACTAGAAACGTACACAAAATTGTCAAACTCTAGAAATACTATTTTACTCAATATTTTACGTAAAGAAATCATACCACTATTATAATAAAAAGTTCGAATCACGATTGTATAAAAGTACAACGTATGCATCACACAAGTACTGTATGTATGTATCACTGGAAATGCTGTGCAACAACTTGGCGTGCATGGTTCAGAAAAAAAGCTCGGGAAGATACACCATTTTCTTACACAAACGTTCCTACTGCTTGCATAGGTAACTTTTGCAATAATTTATCTACTTAGATTATTTCAAATTGTAACATCGCATCAGCTTCCGCATCAGGTATACAGGGTTATTAGAAATGAGATGTTTGACTGTACTTGGACAGACTATCGGAAATGGAGCGATAGGTGTCAAGAGTAATATCGATTTTCCTTTTCCACCAGCAAGTGGGGCGCACCATAATTAAAACTTTCAGTCTGCCAAAATTATGTCCATTACACCAACATTTATATGACGCAATAGATTTCATGAGATGTATGGTGGTTCTGTACTAGAGTACAAGGTGAATACTTCCACGTAACTTTTCAAATTATGCAAATAAAGCGAGATTTGAAGAGCCGTGTGGTCTAGGAGTACATCACTGATTTTTTTATTTTTACTTTGCCGAATCAGAAACTTAGTTTGCAGTTACATAATAAATTGCGTCAGTTTATGTCTTTCTCAACCTGATCGTCAAGTTGTTGAGGAAACGTCATCCTTCGCCGATCTTTTTCTCTTAACCATGCACGCCAAGTTGTTGCACACCATTTCCAGTGATACATACATACAGTACTTGTGTGATGCATACGTTGTACTTTTATATAATCTTGATTCGAACTTTTTATTATAATAGTGGTATGATTTCTTTACATAAAATATTGAGAAAAATAGTATTTCTAGAGTTTGACAATTTTGTGTACGTTTCTAGTAAATACATACATACGGACTTGTGTAAAGCATACGTTGTCCTTTTATATAATCGTGATTCGAACTTTTTATTATAATAGTTGTTTTTTTTTAAATAAAATATTGAGAAAAATAGTATTTCTAGGGTGTAACAATTTTGTGTACGTTTCTAGCAAATTTGCTTGGCTTTTTCATAAAAAGTTATTTCACTTGTTTTGTACGTTCAAATTGAAAAAGTAATAATGTAAATAAAACTATTGTTTGCAAAAAAACCCACTTGTTTCGAGATTAATTAAAATTTTGTAGATAGTGAAAGAAGCGATAATTTTTTCGAGATCTTTTTTTATTGCTTGGCGTTCTTTTTTACTTTTCAAAGTTTTTTAGGGGTATGAAGTTACTCGATGCACGTTTGTTTTCACTGGATAAAGAGCAGCCACCACTGCCCACGCTAAACATGCGTTATCCTTTGACATTATATTCACCACCGCTTTCTTCAGGATTATTTCCCGCGACAAAACAGTTTCACATCCAGCACGCATTGGATTGTACTTATTGATATTTAAAGTTAAGTTCGATATCTGCAATAACGCCCACCCGCTATCACGTTTTGGAAAATCTTCGAGCGATGCTAGAGTTAGCTCGACAACTCGTTGTGTATACCTCTCGCGTAAATCAGACGTGGTAAAAAGTTCAAAGTTGTTTGTGTTGATACTTATATTTGCACATTTGTCACCTGCCTCAAATTCACAATTGAAAACTGTATTCACTTTTACACTGAAATGTTTGTTAATAACGTCTTGCACATATGAAAGTGTCAGATCACATGCTTCTTCAGGAAATAGACAAGGTTCAATATGGTCGTCATTGATGACACGGCCAGTCAGGATACGATTTTCGAACACCGTATCAATCTCTCGCCAGATCAAATCGCGATCACTGTGTCCCGCGTTCGCATGTAAAAATCGTTTGCGTAGAACATTTTTTAAACCTTCTAAGTGCACGATTTGTGCCATCAATGATTCCCGATTTCCGAGCGACAATTGTGGGCGTTTAATTTCACTTTGAGTTTCCACACTTTTACACACTGATCACATCGTTGATCTCATACTAAATATTTTTCCGCCGAGTTTATGAGTGCGGCTTAATCGTGCAGATTTTGTTCTAATTGTGGAACGATTTCCGCCATTTTCACGTGAGTTCATAACGGAAGTCCTAAGAGGTTATGTCGGCAAAAGTCCCTGCCCGATTCGTAGTGTGAGGCTTGCAGTGGCAGAACCCGTGTTTTCATTCGGACATTTTTTTCTGTCTTTCTCCTCTATCTTAGCAGTGTACTATAATTCCACACCATAGCGATCTGATATTGTAATGCTATAAGAATAGTGGGGTGGCAAGGAAACAAAATTAACCAGTTAAAAGGGAGTATAAGCGAGGAAGATTTGGTCGTCCAGGATATTTAGACATTCGCTCCGCAAAAAATCCTGATAATTGATTTTTCGATTGAATTATGTCAGAGAGTGTTCCCTAAGTATAAAACTAAGTTTGTGTCGTCCGAAACCGCGAGCGTTAGCCGCCATCTTGAAAAACGCCTTTTCGCAAATATCTCAGAAACGGTGAGTTTTACGTTAAAAGTCGTAAGAACCTTTTTCGTAGAGGATAAAATTTCCCATTTTTTTTATTTGAAACTTTTTTCTCTATTAATATTTGCCGAGATATAGTCGATTATAAAAACAAAATTTTTGTTTTTGGAAAATATCTCGTTAATTTTTGGAAACACGAAAAAAAATGTAATGATTAAAGTTGTAGAGCATTAAATTTTCTACAATTTTTATATAAAACTTTTTTTGTAAAATCAATAGTTGCTGAGTTCTAGCGCAATGAAAGTTGCCGTCAGGTAAAGAAAAACAGCGATTAGTGGTAATACGGTACTCTAGCATGCCAAAAAAGTGTAATCCAAGAATTTTAGAATAGAGACGGTAACAATAATATTTATCATGAAAAGGAGGGATATAGGCGATAGGAGGAAATTTGGCGCAATAAAAACATTTTGACGAATTGTTTGAAAAAGACATGAAAATTTGTTAATTTATGCATATTCATTATCATTTGCGCGATTTGAGTCGCGATTTACAAATTAGGATCGCATCATCATCATAACAATAAAAAAATTGTTCTTGTCAAATTTTAAACGTCGATGATAGATTTAAAACAATTTTCTTTGTTTGGAACAGGAAGAGCGATTTTCGATGGATTGCGAGTTTCCTTCTTCCATGTTCAAGGGATAAACAGCAAAAGAATCTATGAAAGATTCATTTTGAACATCCTCTTCGTCGCTATCGTCCACTGTAGGGATTGCGTTTTCGCATGTTTGGCCACTGCAATTTGAACAAATTATGGAACATTTCAACCCACTCTTTCGATATCCGCAGGCAGCTCCGCAATTTGTCTTACCTTTCTATATACCTGTATTCTATTCAAATAATCATACCGGTTTAGACTCGTCCACGTCGCTGGATTCGGCGTGACATAGTTATAAATCGATGAATATACATATACGAGGGGGGACCCATAAGTTCCGGGAATTACGCTGTGGTGGGGAGGGAGAGTGGGGGAACCTATTCTTTGACCACATGTCCGTTAGTGTCACGCCACCTGCGTCAGTGTGCAAAGTTGTGTCGCTGTGAGTGCATCGGTTCGGCTGTAAGATTTTTTTAAGTAAAACAACTGTTTACATTTCGGCGAAAACGTAATGGCAGATTGTCGAGAACAACGCGCGGCTGTGAAATTTTGTTTCCTCTTGGGGAAATCGGCCGCGGAAACTATTGTTTCCGCCGCCATGACACCGATTGTCCACCCCCCATACTCACCGGATCTAGCCCCCTGTGACTTCTTTTTGTTCCCCAGACTCAAAAGGAATATGAAAGGAAAGTGTTTTGCCACTGTGGAGGAGGTGAAACAAAAATCGCTGGAAAGCTTAAAGGACATCCCGATGAGTGAATTTAAAAACTGTTTTGAACAATGGAAGAATCGTTTGGAGAAGTGCGTTGTGGTCAATGGCGAATACTTTGAAGGTGATCAAAATTTGGTGTAAAAATATTGAGAAATAAAGAAGTTATGACGAAATTCCCGTTTTTTTGGGTCCCCCCTCGTATATATATAAATGAATATCCATATACCCTTATTGTTAAAGAACGCACCGACGTGCACTAATTACCTCCTGCAGTACTTGCCGCCGAAACATCGTGTCTCCTTACACTTTTTGTTTGCATGCTAGAGTAACGTATTACCGCTAATCGCTGTTTTTCTTTACCTGACAGCAACTTTCATTGCGCTAGAACTCAGCAGCTATTGATTTTACAAAGAAAAAGTTTTATACAAAAATTGTAGAACATTTCATGCTCTACAATTTGGATTATTACATTTGGATTATTACATTTTTTTCGTACCTCCAAAAATTATCAACATATTTTCCAAAAAAAAAAAATTTCGTTTTTTAATCGACTATATCTCGGAAAATATTAACAATAGAGAAAAAAGTTTCGAATAAAAAATATGGGAAATTTTATCCTCTACATAAAAAGTCCTTACGATTTTAAACGTAAAACCCACCGTTTCCGAGATATTTGCAAAAAGGCGTTTTTCAAGGTGGCGGCTAACGCTCGCGGTTTCGGACGACACAAACTTGGTTTTATACTTAGGGGACACCTGACGTTTGTCTGACATAATCCAATCGAAAAATCAATTATCAGGATTCTTCGGAGCGAACCCATTTTTGGTGCTGAAATTCCTGGACTATGGGGTTTCTACACAAAAAGTCGAGCGGTGGTATCCATACATTGTTGACTCCTTTGCATATATAAATACCTCGATGTTACCTGTCGAAATGAAAACAAAACCCGTATGTAGCGACATTTTGGAAGACCGCGCCTCTCTATTACTGCAGCTACATAAAATTAGTTTCATCGCTGAGGATTTTATTTCTCATCTAGCATTTCTACTGCCTTCATTTTTCAAGTGGGTGTGGTAGACGCCGATTTTCACATGTATATCTGCATGCACACACACACACACACACACACACACGCGCGCGCGCGCGCGCGCACAATATGTGTGAACGGACGAAATTTTGAATAAAAACTTCGATATATGTATACACGTAAATCATAGCGTTTTTCTTACCCGAACTAACGTACCCCCACGGGGTAAGACCTTCCTCCCCCATATGATCCGCGCACCGTAACCCGCGCGCGCTTGCTCTAGCGATAAACAGGTTCTCGATATATGCGGAAACCACCGACAGTCGATCTATTCGGAGAAGCAACTTGAAAACACCCCCACTTGGCGACGATCTCCCGAAATGGGCCCCAAACCCCTCACCACTCTGACACCACTAATACCCCATACATGTCACAGCGATGTGACCACGATCGCCAGACACCCCCCACCACCGTGCAGCCGAGCGATACCCTCCACTCCATACCTCTGACGTCACCTTCGGCTCTCTATAAATGTACATATCTCCTAGCGGATTTGGTGTGGAGTGCAACAAGTTCGATGTGCAAGCCATCAAACCAACCGTACCAATAATAACAATAACAATGTACGGCGTACTACTCTTCACACAATCGAATATGGTTCGACGGGGAATTAAATCCGTGGTTCGGCCGGGCCTTATTCGATCGTCTATTGAGAAGTTCTCTGGACGATCTGCGGAGCTGTCCGCTCGTCTGTTGTGAAGAGTACACCGCACATCGAACTTGGTGCGCCTAACCATATTCGATCGTCTGTTCGGGCTTTCACTCGTGAATATATCGGCCAGTATTTGTCGCACGATATTTTGAACAAAGCGTTTTGCTCGGAAAGAGAAACCTATATGTCCACGAACGAGCCCCGCGCGTTCGTCTACGACCCGAACTGAAAACATCGCGCGAGGCTTACACGCTCCTGTCTCCATGGTGCACATAACATTCAACAAAACCGTAGTTTCTGCGCTTTTGTATTGTTAAATACATATGGCTGCAAGCACGTGCAGAACGTGTATTGCACACGGAAGCTGTATGGCGCACGCCAGGGGGAGGGGGTGGAGGTGACTGAGCCCCCCCCCCTGTAGACACCAAACGTAATTTTGAAGTGTAACAGCATATTTTTTAAAATTAATTCCTTATGTCGCGCTGATATCGATGATGCTCTGCCGCGGTGCCACGTGAAAGTGAGGTTATGTTTCTTCGCGTAAATGACGCCTCAACGTACGTAATTCCTCCACCTAACGACTGACAGCTGTTCCACACCGGCGTTTAATGATCGTGAACGTGAGAAATGTGCACGCGCAAATTTTTAAGGCCTAGGCCCTAAAATACCTCTTTTAGGTCCCGTTTACACGCACGAGAAAGCGAGGAAAACATGGTTGTGGTTTATGAAAATTGTTTTTTTATCATCCCCCTTTGAACCTTAGAAGTTTCACTACACTCTATACTGGATTGGAGCAGTATTTTTCGAGACAAACCAGGTGTCAGAATAAATTGCGACACCCGATATATGTATATATATATATATATATACACTCCCGCTCAAAAGTTTGGATACACTCATCGATATTTCTTGCCGCACTTGAAGTTGGATAACTCTGCCAAAAAAAAGATATCCAAATTCCCAAGGCGGCGTTTGAAAAAGGGTGTATCAGGCTACAGTTTGTCGATTTAAAAAAAATTTTACGATTTTTTTTCGACTCAGTACGCCCTTTGGTACTTGACCGTTTTTAGGCCTTTTTTCGACCATCGCGAATCGGGCGCACATTTTAAGGAAATTTTTTGTATTTTTTTTTACCATGAAAAACTCAAAAGGGATGATAAAAACTCCATCTTCCTCTATTTAAAACATTTTTGCGATTTTTTTTTCGAAATGTCATTTCATTTTTTGCTAAAAAAGATAGATTTTGAAAAATTCAGAATAACTCGAGAACAATAGGGTTTAAAAAAAAACATCAGGGATGAAAAAAGTTGCGTATTTTTATACTGAATCGCCTGGAATTTTTTCAGAATTTTTTCCCGAATTTTTTTTTTGAGTATTCTCACTCAATAAAAACACTCCAAAAAAAAATTTCGGAGAAAAATTCTGAAAAAATTCTAGGCGATCCAGTATAAAAATACGTAACTTTTTGCAGCCCTGATGTTTTTTTAAACCCTATTGTTCTCGAGTTATTCTGAATTTTTCAAAATCTATCTTTTTTAGCAAAAAATGAAATGACAATTCGAAAAAAAAAATCGCAAAAATTTTTTGAATAGA
The DNA here is from genome assembly GCA_944452715.1 of Ophion slaviceki. Taxonomy (NCBI): domain Eukaryota; kingdom Metazoa; phylum Arthropoda; class Insecta; order Hymenoptera; family Ichneumonidae; genus Ophion; species Ophion slaviceki. The sequence goes on along the minus strand of OX101784.1, from coordinate 13,351,873 downwards.
GGAAGATGGAGCTATTATCATCCCTTTTGAGTTTTTCATGGTAAAAAAAATACAAAAAATTTCCTTAAAATGTACTCGCGTAACTCGTGAGAGTTACGAGTAAAAATACTCACCTCATCTAGACGAGTTTTTCGTCGAAAAAGCCGCCTTTGGCTCGGCGCACCGCGTTTACGATTCGTGGCATCCGTTCGATGAGTTTATCGAGTTGGTCTTGGTTGAGACTCGACCATGCAGCCTGCAAATGCATCCAGAGATCCCCCGTGGAAGATGGACAATATTTCCGGATTTTCCGATCAAGCTCTTCCCACAGAAGCTCGATCGGATTAAGGTCCGGTGATTGCGGCGGCCAAACCATGTTGGTGATGATCCCAGTCTTTTCCTTATTTTCCAGATATCCTCTGCAGAGTCTGGAGCTGTGCTTCGGATCGTTGTCCTGCTGCATAACAAAACCATGGCCAATGGTTCGGAGACCGGATGGAAGAGCGTGTCGAACTAGTATCTGTTTGTATTCTTCCTTTCTCATAATTCCTTCGACTTTTATTAAGTCTTCGGTACCATGACCCGAAAAACAGCCCCACACCATCACAGAGCCACCCCCATGTTTCACAGTGGGCAGTAAGCATTGGGGTGCCATTTTTTCTCCGGGATTTCTTCTCACGAACACTCGTCGACGAGATCCAAATACGATGAATTTGGACTTGTCGGTCCACAAAACATTTTTCCACTGAGCTACTGTCCACTTTCGATGTTTTAAAGCCCACTGGTACCGTTTTTTTATTAACGAGACGCAGCAGGGGTTTTTTTTTATCGCGACACAGCCTCGGAGCCCAGAATCGAACAGCCGACGTTTTACTGTTGCCAGTGATATCGAGGGTTCGTTCGATTGATTATATTCTGCTCGAATTTCCGCGGTGGTTAATCTTCCATTCCTCTTACTAGTGAGGATGATCTTTTGATCGTCTTGGGGAGTTGTTTTTTTTGGCCGGCCGAAGCGACGACGATCTTGATGAGTGCCCGTCAATTTCCACCTCGCGATCGTTGTCTGGATCCCTTTCAAAGAAACTCTAATTTCTCTTGCAATTTTTCGATATGGAACTCCTTTTTTCCATAGCGCTACTATTGCACCCCGTTTATCGAGAGAAATCTGTTTTTTCCGTGCCATTTATGAAAAATTGATCAATAATTTTCTTGCGAAAGTATGCAAATTACGTTTGATTTTGTACTCGCGTTTGAAGCATTCGCACAGAACTGACTGTCGTCGTCGACAACGCTTGTAGTATTCCGCAAAATTTCTCCTTCTTTCTTCTATTTTTTTTCTCTTTTTTTCTTTTCTTCTTTCTTCTTCTATTAAAAATGTAAATAGAAAAAAATATGAGAAAATATTGATTTATTTTTCACGCGACAGCGTTGCAGAAAAACGGCATGAATAACCTTGAGGACACGGTAAAGCATGAAAAAGAAAACAATCGTTTTGTCGTGAAATTGGTGATCTTTTTTCTCATATTTTTTTCTATTTACATTTTTAATAGAAGAAGAAAGAAGAAAAAAAAAAAAGAGAAAAAAAATAGAAGAAAGAAGGAGAAATTTTGCGGAATACTACAAGCATTGTCGACGACGACAGTCAGTTCTGCGCGAATGCTTCAAACGCGAGTACAAAATCAAACGTAATTTGCATATTTTCGCAAGAAAATTATTGATCAATTTTTCATAAATGGCACGGAAAAAACAGATTTCTCTCGATAAACGGGGTGCAATAGTAGGTCTATGGAAAAAAGGAGTTCCATATCGAAAAATTGCAAGAGAAATTAGAGTTTCTTTGAAAGGGATCCAGACAACGATCGCGAGGTGGAAATTGACGGGCAGTCATCAGGATTGTCGTCGCTTCGGCCGGCCAAAAAAAACAACTCCCCAAGACGATCAAAAGATCATCCTCACTAGTAAGAGGAATCGAAGATTAACCGCAGCGGAAATTCGAGCAGAATATAATCAATCGAAGGAACCCTCGATATCACTGGCAACAGTAAAACGTCGGCTGTTCGATTCTGGGCTCCGAGGCTGTGTCGCGATAAAAAAACCCCTGCTGCGTCTCGTTAATAAAAAAAACGGTACCAGTGGGCTTTAAAACATCGAAAGTGGACAGTAGCTCAGTGGAAAAATGTTTTGTGGACCGACGAATCCAAATTCATCGTATTTGGATCTCGTCGACGAGTGTTCGTGAGAAGAAATCGCGGAGAAAAAATGGCACCCCAATGCTTACTGCCCACTGTGAAACATGGGGGTGGCTCTGTGATGGTGTGGGGCTGTTTTTCGGGTCATGGTACCGGAGACTTAATAAAAGTCGAAGGAATTATGAGAAAGGAAGAATACAAACAGATACTAGTTCGACACGCTCTTCCATCCGGTCTCCGAACCATTGGCCATAGTTTTGTTATGCAGCAGGACAACGATCCGAAGCACAGCTTCAGACTCTGCAGAGGATATCTGGAAAATAAGGAAAAGACTGGGATCATCACCAACATAGTTTGGCCGCCGCAATCACCGGACCTCAATCCGATCGAGCTTCTGTGGGAAGAGCTTGATCGGAAAATCCGGAAATATTGTCCATCTTCCAGGGGGGATCTCTGGATGCATTTACAGGCTGCATGGTCGAGTCTCAACCAAGACCAACTCGATAAACTCATCGAACGGATGCCACGAATCGTAAACACGGTGCGCCGAGTCAAAGGCGGCTTTTTCGACGAAAAACTCGTCTAGATGAGGTGAGTATTTTTACTCGTAACTCTCACGAGTTACGCGAGTACATTGTAAGGAAATTTTTTGTATTTTTTTTGCCATGAAAAACTCAAAAGGGATGATAAAAGCTCCATCTTCCTCTATTCAAAAAATTTTTGCGATTTTTTTTCGAAATGTCATTTCATTTATTGCTAAAAAAGATAGATTTTGAAAAATTCAGAATAACTCGAGAACAATAGGGTTTAAAAAAAATATCTGGGATGCAAAAAGTTGCGTATTTTTATACTGGATCGCCTGGAATTTTTTCAGAATTTTTCTCCGAAATTTTTTTTTTTGCGTATTTTTATTGAGTGAGAATACTAAAAAAAAAAAAATTCGGAGAAAAATTCTGAAAAAATTCCAGGCGATTCAGTATAAAAATACGCAACTTTTTTCATCCCTGATGTTTTTTTTAAACCCTATTGTTCTCGAGTTATTCTGAATTTTTCAAAATCTATCGTTTTTAGCAAAAAATGAAATGACATTTCGAAAAAAAATCGCAAACATTTTTTAAATAGAGGGAGATGGAGTTTTTATCATCCCTTTTGAGTTTTTCATGGTAAAAAAAATACAAAAAATTTCCTTAAAATGTGCGCCCGATTCGCGATGGTCGAAAAAAGGCCTAAAAACCGCCAAGTACCAAAGGGCGTACTGGGTCGAAAAAATATCGTAAAAATTTTTTTAAATCGACAAACTGTAGCCTGATACACCCTTTTTCAAACGCCGCCTTGGGAATTTGGATATCTTTTTTTTGGCAGAGTTATCCAACTTCAAGTGCGGCAAGAAATATCGATGAGTGTATCCAAACTTTTGAGCGGGAGTGTATATATATATATATATATATATATATATATATATACGGGTTCACGTATGCATGTTTAATAATGGGGCCGGCTTGTAATTCCGAGCTTTGACTGATCAGAACGCTCAAAAGTCCGAAAGAATACTATTTCGAAAGATGAAAACTCCGTAAGAATTTTACCCGAAAAACCGAAGCTCTGAAAATCTAACAGGGCGAGGTTGAAATTCCGAACTTTGAATGATCAGCACGCTCAAAACTCCGAAAGAATATTACACGAAAGACCAACACTCCGAAAATCTGAACACCGTCAAAATAATTCGGCTATGGAAGTTTTTAAAGTTTAAAAATTTTCAATAAATCGATGAATTATTTAAAGAATTTTTTTATTTATTAAGAAGTGATGCGTCAATTTTCAAATTTGTCTAGACAATGTTATACGTTCTACATCATTTGCAGTCAACTGTGTAGACTTCCGCTGGCATGATCTTGACGAACTTTGTAATTTCGGAACATTAAAATTAGGAATTTTAAACGGTCGGCGCATTCAAAGTTCGGAATTTCAACCCGGCCCCCATGTCAAGATCATGCTAGCGAAAGGCTACACAGTCGACTGTAAATGATGTAGAACGTATAACATTGTCTAGACAAATTTAAAGATTGACGCAAAATCACTTCTTAAAAAAAAAACTTGAAATAATTAGTCCATTTATTGAAAATTTTCTGAATTTTATTGAAACTTTCATAGCCGAATTATTTTGACGGTGTTCAGATTTTCGGAGTTTTGGTCTTTCGTATAAAACTCTTTCGGAGTTTTGATCTTCCGGGGTAGTATTCGTTCGGAGTTTTGAGGGTTCTGTCATTCAAAGTTCGGAATGTCAACCCGGTCCCTTAATAAGGCTGATGGCCACTTCTTATCGGCACTCGTCGAATGAAAACGAAACGAGTCGCGTAATGAGCGATAACCGAGCGTTACACGCATCAATTTAGCGTACCCGTAAACAAAATAAAAGAAAAAGAATATGAAGAAGCAGAAGCAAAGAAGCGCACTGCGACGCAGTCCGCGCATTCACACCAATTGGACAATCGACGTAATTTTTTTCTGGTCTTCGTTCTTTCTTGGCAGCTTATTTCTTTATCATATTTTTTTCTCTATAATTTCCTTCTATTCATTTCGTTAATCCTTTATATGTCCTCGTTCATCCCTCTTGCCTTTCCCCCTTTTTATTTGTTGTTGATACGTGTGGTGTTAATGTCATGTGGTTAATGTGGTGGAAAGAAGCCGAAGAAAAGGAAGCAGCTGGAGGAGCCATTGTCTGGTCAACCCGAGGAGAAGGGAGGCGAGAAATCAGAGCACAAGTGGCAGACTACGAGAAAGAAGAAAAGATCGCGCAAGATATCCCAGAAGCAGCCTCAGAAGAAGCCGCAGAAACCTCGCGAACGGCCGACTCTGCCCATCGCTCTCGTCATCCACAAAAACGGCGACTTGAGCTATGCGGACATGTTGAGTCGTATAAAGAAGGATCCGGCGCTCAAGGATTCAGGTGAATGCGTCCAAAAGGTACGCAGAAAGAACGCGGGTGATCTGCCGATCGTTCTGAATAAGGAGAGCTTAGCCAAAGCACCGGAATTGCGAAACCAATTCGAAGGTGTTCTTGGCGAATCGGCAACGGTCCAGAGTAAAGTCCAGGAAGTCGATCTGGAGTTCAAGGACCCTGAAGAGGGCGCGAAGGAGGAGGAGAGATCGGCGGCCCTGCAGAGAGTCTTGGGTCCGGACTATCCAGCCACGGAACACTCTCTTAAGTCTCTGCGTAAAGCATATGGCGAGGCTCAGACCCCGGTAATACGACTCATGGTGCCTGCTGCTCGGAAACTTCTGGATACAGGAACCATTCGAGTCGGCTGGTGTAATTGCAGAATCCGAGGGGTGGTGACTAAAGTGTTTCAAGTGCTGGAAATTTGGACACTTATTACGGAACTGCAAGAGCAGCGTCGACCGGGCTAAAGAATGCATCAAGTGCGGTAATACTGGTCAGAAAGTTGCCGAATGAACAGCAAGCGCAAAGTGTGTCATATTCGCAGAAGCGGGAGATGGAGCACCCACAGCCCACATCGTAGGTAGCAGCCGATGCCCAGCGTATACGCGGGCTTCCAGGCTCCCCAGGCACTCCAAAAACGATGCTAATGAGAGTACTCCAGCTCAACCTCAACCATTTTGAGGCCGCACAGGACCTGCTCATGCAGACTGTGCGCGAGCTGTATCCTGACTTAGCGATACTCTCGGAACCGTATACTAGGTGCGCAACTAAGTTTCCGGCTTTTTTTTACCAATAAAAATTCGAAAATTTCAAGACAAATATTAAAAATGGTTCATTCGAAGTATTGTCCCTCACTATTTACACATTTTTGCCATCTCTCTGGCAATACATAAATACCGCGACGATAAAAAGACGCGTCTTTGGACGGAAATCACTCGTCCAACTAATTTTGTACTGCATCGTAATTGGAAAAGTGTCGCCCACGCAAGCTACGAGTCATCGACCGGAACAAGTGATAGTCTGAAGGGGCCAGGTCTGGCGAATACGGCGGGTGCGGTAGCAGATCCCATTTCAGTGTTTTTATGGTGTCCTGGACGATGGAACTGCGATGGCACGGAGCGTTGTCGTGCTGCAATACCACACGTTCGTGTATCGTGTTCCATTCTGGCCGTTTTTCGAGCAATGCGTGGTTCAAATTGTTTAGTTGTTGTCGGTAGCGATGCCCATTGACAGTTTTGCCCGGTTTCAGCAGCTCATAGTACACGATTCCTTTCTGGTCCCACCAAACACAGAGCATTGTCTTTTTTCCGAAGCGATTTGGCCGTGCCGTCGATCTTGACGCTTGGCCAAGTGAAAGCCATGATTTTCTGCGTGTGGGATTCTCGAAATATATCCATTTTTCATCGCCAGTAACAATTCGATGCAGGAAACTCTTTCTGTTCTGCCGAAAAAGCAACGTTTCGGAAGTGGCTCTTCGATTTTCCATTTGTCTCTCAGTCAACACATGCGGCACCCACTTTCCTTCCTTATGAATTTTTCCCATTGCGTGCAAACGTTTCGAAATACATTGCCGAGTCACATTTAATGCGTCGGCAAGTTGATATTCTGTTTGAGTATCATCTTCATCCAATAACGCTTGCAGATCGGCGTCCGAAAATGTTTGCGGACTTCCCGAGCGCTCCTTGTCCGCAGTCTCCAAATCGCCACTTCTGAAGCGCTTGAACCAATCTTCACACGTTGTTTTTGATGGTATATGTTCGCCGTAGGCCTCCTTAAGTAACCGACGTGCTGCTGTTTTTTTTAGGTTGAAGCAGAAAAGCAATGCCTCCCGCAAATGCTGTTTATTGGGCACAAACTTTGACATTTTCAAGGTTAAAAAAAGGTCGTTGTGTTGCGATATTTGTTTATATTACGACTGGGTATTCTTAACAGATGTCCAAGCTATAAAGACACCTAATTTCAGACCTGTATGCCGACAACATGTGTCGCTAGCGCCATCCATGTGTGAAACCCGGGAACTTGGTTGCGCGCCTAGTAGACATCTAGACACGCAAGCCTGGGAATCTGACGCAAGTGGGAATGCCGCAATTTGGTCCTGCGGAAAGCTTCCATTTCAGGATCTTGCGAGTCGGATAGAAACTGGTTTCGTGAGAATAAAAGCCAAAGGAGTTCATTTCTACACTTGTTACGCACCGCCTAGCCTGACGACTGATCAGTTTGAGAATGTTCTCGACAACTTAGTCGCAGACGCTAAACAATGCTTCCCGGTAGCCATAGCCGGATATTACAACGCGTGGGCTGTAGAATGGGGTAGTAAAGTGACAAATAGGAAGGGCCAAGCCCTGCTTGAGGCTATGTCCTTATTGGATGTAGTACTACTTAATGCAGGTACGAAGCCCACTTTCGTTAAAGGTGAAGCCTCTTCTGTAGGGGACCTCACTTTTGTGAGTAGTAGCCTGGTGAGAGAAAACCAGTGCCACTGGGTAGTCAGTGATATCTACACTCACAATGATCATCAAGCGTTTCTCTGGGAGATTCGCGGAGACTTCAGCAGAAAAGCAAAGGCACCGAAGAAAAACAAGAAGGGCTGGAAAGCGAAAATGTTTGACGCGGACATGTTTCGTGAAACTTTTGACACCAGCCCCCTCGCAGCGGAAAGTGCAACCGAGAAGGCCGAGGTGGTCATGCAGAGGGTAACATGTGATTGTGGCGTCACAAAGCATGTGATGCCACAATGGGAGTGTTATCGAACTCGCCACTCGAAGCTTAAAAAGGCTATCAAGCAGAGTAAAGCTGAAAGCTGGGGCGAACTGCTCAGCGAGGTGGAAGATGCTCCCTGGGGCAGGCCGTACAAAGTCGTGACGACTCGGCTGAAAAGCCAGCCAATGCCATCGCCTGCGGACGCAGCCCTGCTGGAAAAGATTGTCACACATCTGTTTTCTGAGCAACCCGAGGAGGACTACCACCTTGAGGAGGACGTCGATGAGGTCATCCCACCCATTACTTAAGAAGAGCTTCTTACGGCGACTGCCAGGGTGGACAACAATGAAACCCCCGGCATGGATGGGATACCGAACATCGCACTCAAAGCAGCGATCAAGTTGGCACCAGGAATATTCCTCGGCATGTACAATGCATGTCTTAAGAAAGGAATCTTCCCGGACAAGTGGAAGTGGCAGAGGCTAGTGCTCCTCTTGAAAGGGAAGAAGCCACCTAGCTCATTCTAGCGTCCGCTCTCTATGCTGGATACCGCCGGAAAGATTTTCGAGCGGATTATCCATAACAAGATTGAGAAGGTCGTGGACCCTCTACTGGCGGAGGGCCAGTTTGGCTTCAGAAAGGAGCGCTCTACTCTGGATGCCATTAACACAGTGGTGAAGCAGGTGCAGGAGTCGACTGCGGGGAAACGATGGACAAGAGGGCCCAAGAAGTATGGCGCAGTTGTCGCTCTCGACGTCAAAAACGTTTTCAACTCGGCGATCTGGAAGTGTACCATGGATGCCCTAAAACATTAGGTGTACCATGGTACTTACGGAGAATAGTGGCGAGTTACCTATGTAATAGGTGGCTCATGTACGACACAGAGGATGGACCGAAGACGTATAGGGTGATTGGAGGAGTTCCTCAGGGCTCTGTACTCGGACCGCTTCTGTGGATCATCATGTACAATGTTCTGCTGCTATAACAATTACCGAAAGGAGTGTCCATCGTAACGTTCGCAGATGACGCGGCGCTGATTGTCATCGCCAAATTCCTGGAGCAAATTACCGCGCTCTTCGGCGAACCTTTCGCTAAGATAAAGGAATGGATGTCTTCTGTTGGACTGCAGCTTCCAGCCCACAAAACAGAAGTACTCTTCGTATTCAGCAGGAAGGTGATGGAAACGGTAACGCTCAGGGTTGGAAACGTCGAAATCACATCCCAACCGTTCATTCGGTACCTGGGTGTGACTCTCGATGCGAGGCTGAACTTTAAAGAGCAAACTGAGCAGATCAGCAGAAAGGCCTCTGTGGTGGCTACTACACTGGCGCGGCTCATGCCTAATGTCGGTGGCCCAGACAGAACAGGAGGAAATCGCTGTCATCAGGGACGACCTCAGTGCTCACCTATGACATACCCATATAGGCAGATGCACTGAAAACCCAGGAGTACCGCAGGAAGGCTGCAGCAGCGTATCTCGTCAGTGCTTTGAGGGTAGCCTGTGCATTTCGCACTGTCTCCGAGGACGCTATCAACGTTATCGCAGGAATGCTGCCCATTGAGATGCTCGCCGAGGAGCGTAGATCGATGTACCAGCAGAAGGGAGCTAGAAACTCCAGCTATGCCAGGACCGAAGCGAGAGCAACCAGTCTCAACCAGTGGCAGACGATGTGTGATGCCTCTCCCAAGGGAAGGTGGACCCACCGACTAATCCTGAAGGTGGACATATGGGTGAACCGCCCACACGGGGAGCTCAACTATTATCTCACTCAAGTGATCCCAGAACACGGCTGCTTCCGGGCTTATCTCTATAAGTTTAATTATGAAGATTCCTTGGACTGCCCAGCATGTGTAGCAGTCGAGGAGAACGCTGAACATGCCTCCTTCCAATGCCCTCGGTTCAGTGCCTCCCGTGAGATAGTCGAGGATCAGCTGGAGACACGCATCACCCCGGACAACCTGGTAGGGTTGATGCTGAAGTCAGCAGACGCATGGACAGCGGTATCGGCTTATGCTCCCGCAGTAATGAAGGAGTTGCGACGTGCAGAACGCGCGAGGAAGAAGACGACGCCGGAAGACCAGGCAGTCATAGATGAAACAAGCGACCCGAACCCCTAAACCACTCATACCATCTCGAGTGGAACGGGAGATGTAAGGTCGCCTGACAACACTGCAAGGGCTATGGAAGAGCTATGGTTAAGGCCTCTCCGGCGATGTAATACCCAGCGATCGTCCCGCGGGAGAATTTATAAGGCCGCAGAGGAGCAGGGGTTTTTAGTCTGTGCAAGTCCGACACACGGCAATTATTTGCTACGGTGCGGAGGCATTTTCCCACTAAACCTCCAAGAAAACAACACACACACACGCACACGCACACTGCGCGCGGTAACTATAAAGGAAAATGGAAATCTATTTCTTCTCACAGCGTCTTATTGTACGGAAAAGAGCAGTTGCTCTTTCAGGAAGCATTTTGTTATCTGGCCATCCTGCGTTCTTTGTACTCTTCAGAACGAAGTCACTTCCACTTCATATTTTTTCCCTATGATGCCAAGTTGTCGAGATGTTAGCTTCTAAAGCTTTAAATAGACTGTATATGCTTGTTTATACGTATAGTTGATCCATCTTGCTTTTTCTTTTTCTCTCGGTCCGTCTCTCACTTTCTCCGTCATTTTGCCGGGTTTTTCATCCATCTCTATCTTTATCTTCCCCTCTCCCGCACCCCTTCCTTCATAAGCGTGCATGTCCAAATCGTACTCGCCGATCTTGGGACCAATAATGAAAATGTAATTACGCCCGCTCGCGTCGTAAATACGTTTAGTAAGACACGGATACGCGAAAGACTCGTTTGCATGCTTCGTTTTCTTTCTGTTTCTTTCTATTCGAACTATTTTTCCCGTGCGTTCGGACGGCAATTTAATTTTTGCAGCCAACGGGCAATAGTAATCATGGAAATAATAGTAAATCAAATAATAGTAATAATAATGTATGCTGCTGTTAATAATAATAATTTCATTACTATTATCATTGGCAACAATAGTAATAATCCTGCTAATAATATATAATAGTTCAAATAGTGAACAACAACAGCAACAACAACAACAACAACAATAATAATAATAATAACAATCATCATCATCATCATAATGTACATCATTATTTAGGAATTAAGAATACAATTAAGAATAATTGAGGTCCAGATATTTAATATAATTTGTGTACCTAGACTTCAATAATAAGATTATATAGATTCCATGAAAATAATAATTAAATTAATGATAATTAACAAATTAATCATTATTATTAACTATAATTTTAACTCGTAATGACCTTTTCCCCGGTTCATCACGAGTAAAACTATAATCATAATGATAATAACCATATATGTTTCTTTTTAATTGTAACTAATTAAAATTCTTCAAGCAATAAACATTAATAATTATTATTATTATGGTGATAATAATAATAATAATAATAATAATAATAATAATAATAATATGAAATGTAGGTCATTTTTGTTGGGAAAATTCGATTCTTCTGAGTCCCGAACAACAAGATCAACAACAATAATACAAATGATATGAATAATAATAATAGGAACGAGGCTTTACCCAATTTCCGAAATTTCCTCGTAAATATTTTCCTCAGTGCCGTATCTCGTGACGTACGTGTGCCGTTTCAATGAAGGTAGGTGAGGAGAAGGCGACGAGTCTTGAGGTTGCGCCGCATCTTTCTGGAGCGTGTTTGTGGGGGATGGACGCGAGTGTTGGCGATACTGATGATGATGGTGGTGAAGATGAGGATGATGATAATGATAATGAGGAGAAGGCGGAGCAGGATGATGATGGCGGGGATGGTGCAAGTGACGAAGGTAAGGGAGATCGGTCGTCTCGACCGTGCCAGCAGCAGGTGGATGTAAGCGACTCGGCCCCGGCTCGTAGTAGGCGTACGAATAATCCTGGACGGGACGTTGAAGAATCTCCTCGGGGCTCAAGCTTGTCGACGCCTGCGTGTCGTGAACCGCGTGATTGTTCGGGATCGCGGTGGACGACCCGTCCACGATGATTTGTCCGGTACGCGGGGGTGGATAAGGTGGGGGTGGTGGAAAATCGAGGTCGGCGCGACGCGGAGCAACGGTACCGACGGCCAACACAACCGGCGGAGCACCCAGGGACGACGAAGCCATGGTTCATCTTCTCGTTCGCATCGCGCTTGGATGCTTCCTGGACCCGGGGAAAAATACATTCGTATAGGTATAGAAAAAAAGCAGCAATTAGTTGGGCTGAAGAATTCTGTCGGTGGGATTGGTGGGGTTTCTTTGGGTTTCTTTTGTGAATGCGACCGAATTATTTGTCGGGAAAATGGAACATTAGGTAGGTTTAAGAATTAGTTTAATATTATGTTAAGAAATAAAATATTTGTTTATAAAATAAAAATATTCTTTTACAAAATAAAAAAGAATGAGAATATTTGAAAACTGAAGAATTATTTCGGAATTATTACAACCAACCAACGAAGACTTGGAACAATAAAATATTTCGTTGCCCACCTGCGCATGAACGATCATCTCCATAAAGCTAGCAGAGCAAAGTCCCCAAAATGAATTCAATTTGTAGCAAAATTTTGTGCTTATTGTCGGATAATTTTGTGCTGCAATTAAAAATGTTGTGCTCATAACGTTTATCGAGTAATAAGAAATCAAAACTACTCTGCTGGCTTATCATCAAGCTAGCAGAGCACCAACTATTTTCTGCCATATCCAAGAATACAACCAAATAATATTTATGTGCTTTTTATGTTCTTTACAATTATCGATCGCTAAGCCTCTATTTTTTTAATTTCGCCAAACATAGACCCTTAAAAACCGCCTACTAACAGCATGGACCTTTTTTCGATATTCTGAAATAAAATTATCCCACATTTATGTGCTTTTTGAGTGCTCATTTTGTGCTGCAATTAAAATGTTTGTGTTCTCATCGTTCAGCGAATAATTATAAATCAAATTGCTCTGCTGGCTTATCATTAAGCTAGCAGAGCACCTACTTTTCTTGATGCGATATTCAAGAATAAGACTACATAATATTTAACAAAATAATAAAATAGTATATTAATATAGTATAATAAAATAGTATACTAAAATAATAAAAAACCGTAAGTGCTCTGCTAGACTTACTATTTTTTTGCCATATCGAAGAATAAAACCACATAACATTTATGTGCTTTACAAATATCGAACAGCCAAATCCTTATTTTTTAATTTCGCCAGATATAGACCCTCAAAAACCCTTTAAGGGGTCTTTTCCCTTTAGACGCTAAAAAAGGCTATATTAATGCATTTTTAATAGGTTTATATTATAGATATTGATGTAAAAGTTGTTACACTTAATAAATACACTTTTGAAATGCATTAAAAAAATGTTTAATGTATTTATGTAACCCAAACGAACTTTAACCGCGCTTTTCTAGAAACAACGTTTTGCGACGGTTTGTAGATAAAATCTTCGAAAATACTGAACCGATCCTGATGAAATTTTAACCACATATCCTTTACAACTATAGCTATAGCGCATATCAAGGATTTCTTTAAGTTTTGATATTTACTTTTTTTGTTGCCAAGAACGGTGATAAAACACGTTTTTTTGTTTTCTCTAAAAATGTCCGCCACTGTGTTAGTTTTGCATATATCAAAAATCGTATGATATGCGCTATAGCCATTGACATACTGAATCTAAAACCGTTTGATTTTTTTGTTTCGGATGATCCATCTCCGAGATTTCATCAACAGCGCCGACCTACCATTTTTTAGGACATTTTTTTAACTACCTTTTTCGTCTATAAATAGTGACTTAAATAAATAATTAAAAAAAAATGTGATTCGAAAGCGTATTTATTAAGTGTAACGACTTTTATATCAATATCTATAATATGAACCTATAAAGAAAACATGAAAATAGCCTTTTTTATCGTTTAAAGTGAGAAGACCCCCATAAGAGCATGGACCATTTTTTCCATTTTCTGAAAAAAATGACACCACATTTATATGCCTTTCATGTGCTCTTCGAATATTTAATAGCCAAACCGCAAATATGGAAAATTCTCTAGATACCACCCCTAAAAGACCTAAGCTACCCTCTAATAAAAGCGGGGGCTATTTTTTTCGATATCGCAAAATAAATTATTCCACATTTATGTACTTTTTATGTGCTTTTTGAATATCCAAGACTCAAACCGCAGATACGAAAATTTCTCCACATACCACCCCTAAAAGACTCGAGCTACCCGCCAAAACGAGTGTGGCTATTTTTTCCATATTGCACAATGAAATTATGCCAGATTTATATGCCTTTTATGTGCTTTCTGAATATCCAAGAGTCAACCCGCAAATATGAAAATTTCTCCAGATACCATTCCTAAAAAACTCGGAACTGTCGGCCAAAATGTGTATGGGCTATTTTTTCAACATTGCACGATCAAATTATTCCACATTTTTGTGCTTCTTCCCGTGAAAAATTTGCCGGCGCTTAAGATGCGGCCGACGCTTGGTACGATATTCAGCACCAACCACTAATACCCAGTGTTGGTCCTTTAGACGGGCCAATGATTTGGCCATGATTCTGCCAGTGCTCATTTGAAGCATGGCAAACCAACGAACACCCAACCTTGGGCCCAATATCGATTACCAACTGTCAGCCAACTATGGGGTCCCAGTGTTGGTCCCGAACATGGGCCAATCGGTTGATCATGGGTTTGCCAGTCTCGAATTCGAGCTCGGCACACCATCGAAGAGCCAACGCTGGGCCAGTACTAATTAATGACCGTCGGCCAATTGTCGGGGCGAGCGCAGGCCCTGAGTCTGAGCCAATCGTTTGACCATGGTTTTGCCAATGCTTATTTTTAGCATGGCAAACTGACGAATTGCCAATCCTGGCCCAACACTGGCTTTGAACGGTATAGTCCATACATATATACAAGAATGCTTTTTTCCGTATTTTATTATTAAATGTTTTTTTATTATCGCTGCATGCAATTTTTTACGTCCTATGATAATAAAAACACACAATTACTGTTATCTGAAATTCACTTTATTAAAAATAAAATTGATTTATACTAAAGTTTTGTGGTGTATTAAACAAATGCCGAGTTATTATGATAGTATTAAGAAACGTCGAGTGTTAAAACGACGACAAAAATGAGAAGACTCTTTACAGCAGGTTAGGATCAGAGGCAACGAAACAAAAAGACAAGTAGATAGTGAAACAAATTTGGAAACATGCCACGGAAAAGTGCTTGTGCATAACGATGTTAGTGAATCTAATAATTCTTTCCATGAACAATCATCGAGCACAGAAACTTGTGAATCTGATCCATTGTTGGCTAAGCATTGGGATGTTTTGACAGCCCTACACTGGGCCAACACTAGCCCGAATATTGCGTCAACAATATGAAGCCGACCATAGCCCTACTATGGGCCGGTGATCACGCCAATCGTCAGCCAAAGATCGTGATCTCTTTAGCCCAATGTTGGGCCAATGCCCGGCCAACTGTTAAGATTTCCGGTAAGCCTACTATTGGCCAACCCTACATCCCAGCGTTGGGCCGAAGAGATCACTCCTACCGTGGCGCAACACTAAACCTGTAGTGCTGCCGTTCATCGGCCAATGGTAGAATGTGATTGGCGTGACGTTGGCTCGAGGTTGGGTCGGTTGCATCGTTTTTCACGGGCCCAATGTTGGGCCAATACCCAGCCAACTGTTAGGATTTCCGGTTAGCCTACTATTGGCCAACCGTACATGCCAGCGTTGGGCCGAAGAGATCACTCCTACCGTGGCGCAACACTAAGCCGGTAGTGCTGCCGTTCATCGGCCAATGGTAGAATGTGATTGGCGTGACGCTGGCTCGAGGTTGGGTCGGTTGCGTCGTTTTTCACGGGTTATGTGCTTATTGTGTGCTGCAATTAAAATTGTTGTGCTCTCATCGTTTAGCGAGTAATTAGAAATCAAAAGTGCTCTGCTGGCTTATCATCAAGTTAGCAGAGTACCTACTATTTTTTTGCTATATTCAAGAATAAAACACATAATACTTGTGTGCTTTTTGTGTGCTTTACAAATATCGAACAGCCCAACCCCTAAAAGACCCTCAAAAACTCTCTAATAACACCAAGAATCATTTCTCAATGTTCCGGGTTCGAATTACACTTTATATGCTTTTTATGTGCTATTTGAATATTCAAGAGCCATCCGATTTTATTTCAGAAAATCAAAAAAATGGTCCAAGCTAAGAGCATGGACCATTTGACTCTTGAGAATTCAAAGAGCACATGAAAGGCGTATAAATTTGGTGTCATTCTATTTCAGAAAACCGAAAAAATTGTCTATGCTCTTATTTGAGAGTTTTAAGGGTATATACACAGCGAAATTTAAAAAAAATGGGTTTTCGAATGTTCGTTATTTGTAAAATACACAAAAACCGACTACCAATTGGGCGCGCGTAGCAGACAGACGGAAGCTGCAGTAAGTGCGAACGGAATAAACAAAAAAAGTGGAACTGAGAGCAATGTGGGATGAAAAAGTGAAGTGGGGAGACAGAGTGGCGAACCGAGAAGGTGTGGGAGTGAAGGCAAAGTGGCGGAAAAGGTTTTTTTTTGTGGAAAACCCGTGTGATAAATACCGAGCGTGGAGTGAAGAGGTTATGCACGAAGCACGGAAAATGAGAAGGAAAGAAGGGACACGGCACGGGAAAGAGCAGGAGAGGGAAGACAGCGCTACCTCGGGGCGAGGCAGTGAGGAGCTAGCGGAGGTACAGGAATGCGGCGGAGATGGCGCCAGCCTGGTGCTATACGGAGAAAAGGAGCAGGAAAGAAGGGGCGAGGAAGGCTTAGGAAAGTAGCTAGCGGCGAACGCACAGAACCGGTCGGTATTATAGACCGGTTCTTTATCAAGGGAGAAGACGAGAATGTTGCGTTTGAGAAGAGGAACAAGCTAATGCACTCGCCTTGCAAAAGTATGGATATGAACGAGGAAAAGGAGGACGACCCAGAAGAGATGGAAGGAATGGCACAGATTATTGGGGAAAAAGGAGACACTTTCGGAATAGCAGAAGAGGAGGACGAAGTGATCGCGACGGGCGAGCAACCACGACAAAACCACGAGGAAAAGGGACAGGGTCACGCGAGTACGGAGGAAGGGAAAAACTGTGACCGCCAGGAGGACGGGACGAGAAATTCGGAGGAACGACTTAGGGAAATACTGAGTCTCAGTCTTGGGAAAATAAAAAAGGAACTGAAGAAGGAGATTGCGCCGTTTCCATGAAGATGCGAGGCAATTAATAGAATAACTAGAGTTGCTGGGAGAGGCGGAGCAATGGAAGCTGAAGGCATACAGAGAAGCCTGCCTTCTCCTCCTCTCTTCCTGTTCCTCGCCTTCTCCCATTTTTCGTCTTCGCTCGGTGTCGTAATCTTTTCCCTTCGTTCAGCTCTTCCCGTGTTGTTCTCCTGCTGAGCCTCGTGTACCTCTTCTTCTCCCCCTTTCTGTCGTCCACGCTCTTCGAATCTGCGATTCTCTTCCGGTTCTGACCAACTTCGGGACCCTGGAACTTTTCTTTTCCACTGCCCTCTTCTTTCATCCTTCCATCCTCCCAATACAATGGAAGGAGGAAAAGGAGGAATTCACGAAGGAAGAAGGATGGAAGAAGAGGGCAGTGGAATCGGAAGAAGTAATAAAGAGAGAGGGAAAACCAAGAAAGAAACGGGGGTAGCTGGCAAGATCGGGAAGAACAATTCTCGGAAGGCGACGAGAATAACAACAACGAGACGGCGAACGGGAGGGAAATAAAAGTTCCAGGGACCCGAAGTTGGTCAGCACCGGAAGAGAATCGCAGATTCGAAGAGCGTAGATGACAGAAAGAGGGAGAAGAGAGGTGCACGAGGCTCAGCTTAGTGTTGCGCCACGGTAGGACTGATTTCTTCGGCCCAACGCTGGCATGTACGGTTGGCCAATAGTAGGCTTACCGGAAATCCTAACAGTCGGCCGGGTATTGGCCCAACATTGGGCTAAAGAGATCACGATCATTGGCTGACGGTTGGCGTGATCACCGGCCCATAGTAGGGCTAAGGTCGGCTTCATATTGTTGGCGCAATATTCGCGTTAGTGTTGGCCCAGTGTAGGGCTGTCAAAACAACCCAATGCTTAGCCAACAATCGATCAGATTCACAAGTTTCTGTGCTCTATGATTGCTCATCGAAAGAATTATTAGATTCACTAACATGCTGCATGCAATTTTCTACGTCCTGTGATAATAAAAACTCATAATTCCTGTTATCTGGAATTCACTTTATTAAAGTTAAATTGATTTATACTAAAGTTTTGTGGTGTATTAAAAAAAATGCCGAGTTATTATGATAGTATTAAGAAACGTCGAGTGTTAAAACGACGACAAAAATTAGAAGACTCTTTACAGCAGGTTAGGATCAGAGGCAACGAAACAAAAAGACAAGTAGATAGTGAAACAAATTTGGAAACATTCCACGAACAAGTGATTGTGCATAACGATGTTAGTGAATCTAACAATTCTTTCGATGAGCAATCATCGAGCACAGAAACTTGTGAATCTCGATCAGATTCACAAGTTTCTGTGCTCGATGATTGCTGGCTAAGCATTGGGTTGTTTTGACAGCACTACACTGGGCCAACACTAGCCCGAATATTGCGCCAACAATATGAAGCCGACCTTAGCCCTACTATGGGCCGGTGATCACGCCAACCGTCAGCCAATGACCGTAATCTCTTTAGCCCAATGTTGAGCCAATACCTGGCCAACTGTTAGGATTTCCGGTAAGCCTACCATTGGCCAACCGTACATCCCAGCGTTGGGCCGAAGAGATCACTCCTACCGTGGCGCAACACTGAACCGGTAGTGCTACCGTTCATCGGCCAATGGTAGAATGTGATTGGCGTGACGCTGGCTCGAGGTTGGGTCGGTTGCGTCGTTTTTCACGGGCCCAACGTTGGGCCAATACCCGGCCAACTGTTAGGATTTCCGGTAAGCCTACTATTGGCCAACCGTACATGCCAGCGTTGGGCTGAAGAGATCACTCCTACCGTGGCGCAACACTGAACCGGTAGTGCTACCGTTCATCGGCCAATGGTAGAATGTGATTGGCGTGACGCTGGCTCGAGGTTGGGTCGGTTGCGTCGTTTTTCACGGGATGGCCGGTGCAGTGGGAGACGGCGAGAATTTTCCCATTACACAAGTCGAGGGATGCGGAGGACGTAGGGAACTACAGGGGGCTATCGTTTTTAAACATAGGCTACAAAATCTTGGCGGGAATAATGATCAAAAGAATTAATAGATAGGTGGACAGAGAAAAAATTGCGAGGGTAAGTCAGGCGGGATTTCGGGCAAACAGGGGAACGAGGGACCACATATTCATGTTGCATGCCCTTTTCAATAGTAAACTGAGGGGAAAGGGGGGAGCTGGTTGTTGCTTTTGTCGACTTCAAGGCGGCGTTTGACAAGATGAACAGGCAAATAATGCTTAGGAAACTTTGGGAGAAGGGGATCAGAGGGAAAATGCACAAAATGATAAGAGGGACATTTAATGACATCGATAACGAATGGGAGGAAAACGGGGTGGGAGTGACAGTTATGGGAGGAAAAAAGTTTTGCGCACTGAAGTATGCTGATGACATAGCTCTGGTGGCGGAGGAGGAAAACGAATTAGGGGGGATGCATAAGAGGTCTGGAAAGGTTTGAGAAAGAAACAAAGATGGAAGTAAATATAGAAAAACAAAGATCATAGTGTTTAAGAGGGGGGTGGAGGGGGGGGGGGGCGAACGAAAACGGAGGAATGGAAATACAAAGGCAAGAAATTAGAGGTAGTAAAGGAGTTTAAAAATTTAGGATTTTGGTTCTCATGGACGCGCTGGTGTAGGTGGGAGTGTTATACGGGGTGGAAAAGGAGGGAAGAAGTAGAGAAGCTACAAGGGAGATATGTAAAGATGGCGATGGGGGTGGCGCGAAATACGCTAAATTATTTATGGAAGATGGAGGCCGATCAGAGGAGCATGCAAGTAGAGGCAAGGCGAAGAGCTAGCGACTATCTGCCATAGCAGATAGTCCATAGTCCATCACCATAGTGATGGACATGGGAAATGGAAGATGGCCAAATATTTGCCTAAGAGAGGGAATCAGGAATGTATTAAATGGGAACGAGTCGTAAGGGGGAGGGGAACTGCGGGATGCGATGCAGGAGGTAGGGGAAGGGAGGATTCTGAAGCTGATGAGAGATGGAGGAAGTATAAGAGAAATCAGAAAGATTTTATAAGAAGGTGTGGAAAAGATAAGCGATCAAGACATCTTAAACGACTGTTGGCAGGTTAAGTAAGGACTACAAGGAGATAAAAGAGAAGCCGGGAAGGGAAAAATACTGGGAGGAGGAGGAGACGGCGGGGAAAGCGAAAGAAAAATGGGCAAGACTCAGGTGTGGTAACTTCGGAAAAGCGGGGAAAAAGGGGTATGGGAACTAGATGTGCGGAGTATGTGGAAAGGAAGAAGAAACATTGGAACACATTTGGAATTATGAGAAAGCAAGGGAGAAAATTAACAGAAACTGGGTTAAAGGGGTGGACAGATGGAGAGGGGAAAGAGAAGGAGAAAACTTGAGAAACTAGTGGGTCGCAACGCTAAAAGGGGAAATACGGATGGAAATATGCGACTACGTAAGGAAATTCGGTAGGCTAGCAAGGGGAGGACAATAGACTGGGGATATTTTTCCGATATTGAAAAAAAAAATGTATGTCAGAAAAAATCGGCGTTTTTTGTCTTTGCCTAGAAATGTCTAGAAATATATAATTTGTGAACATAGTTTTCAAATTAATATTAAGTAATTATTACTAATTAAGAGAATAAGTACCAATAATATTCGTTGTTAATTATCCTGACCGAGTCGTTTGAGGTTTCCGGGCATAATTACCGAATACCGATAAGATAGGTAGCATTTGTGCTGTCTACGATGTTGCCATGATTGCATAGTTTAATTTTTTGTGCGCTTGATTTTCGCTCAAGTTCCCTATCAAAAACATGAATAATTTTATAACGGCACTGTGAATCCTCATTTTCACGGTACCATGGGTTAGTCCGATAATTAATCGAACCGTACCTATTTTTTCAGCTCTGTGGTAACATTCACTTAGCAGAAATTAATAATGTACTAAAAGATTATCGGGAGTTTTCCATAAGCGTAATGTAATTAGCCTACGAAATACGTCGAATTGCCGATTTTTTCTAAAAAAAAAACGGTAGTGTAGATCGTATTCGAACTGTACAGGAAGATCAGCAAAGAGGTTATAAAGGTCGAGAAAAAAATTCAGCTCCGTGGTAACATGTTGACTTAATCTCATAACAACCTTAATTGCAGCACAAAATTAGCACATAAATGTGAAATAATTTGATTGTGCAATTATGAAAAAAAGCCCCTACTCATATCGGCAGGTAGTTCGAGCCTTTTAGGGATGGTGTCTGAACAAATTTTGGTATTTGCGGTTTAACTCTTGGATATTCGAAGAGCACATAAAAAACACATAAATGTGGAATAATTTCATTGTGCATCATGAAAAAATAGCCCACAATCATTTTGGCCGGTTGCTCCGAGTTTTTTACGGATGGTATCTGGAGAAATTTTCATATTTGCGGTTTGACTCTTGGATATTCAGGAAGGACATTAAAAGCACATAAATCTGGAATAATTTGATTGCGCAATATGGAAAAAATTGCCATACTCCTTTTGACGGGTAGCTCGAGTGTTTTAGGAGTGGTATGTGGAGAAATTTTCGTATTTGCGGTTTGAGTCTTGGATATCCAAAGAGCACATAAAAAGCACATAAATGTGGAATAATTGGATTGAGCGATATCGAAAAAATAGCCTTCGCTCGTATTAGAGGGTAGCTTGGGTCGTTTAGGGGTGGTATCTCAAGAATTTTTCATATTTGCCATTTGACTCTTGAATATTAAAAGAGCACATAAAAGGCACATAAATATGGTGTCATTTTATTTCAGAAAACCGAAAAAATGGTCCACCTGTCACGAAGACTCAACGATACATAAACAAAATAACGATCGTTCAAGAACGAACAATATCCAAATCCTTACTCCACAAAAATATACACTCTTCAAAAGAAAATCCTTCGGGCCGGAAAGTTGACTCGGCAATAAAACTACGTTGGTATTTCCCATGGGCTCTCACACCTGGGTCAACCAAACCTATCTTGGGGCAAGCGCGGCGACGCGACCAAAGCGCTTTTTCCTCCTCATATTTTTCCAACGCTCCAGATAACGAGACGCGGACTGCTTTCCAAGAATCGAGATGGAGATTACAATTATCATAGTCTGCAGTCAATCATAGTCTCCAAAAATATTTCCCCTTCCAACTCAACCAATCATGTGCACTAGTAGATTTTCTACATCCTTTCCACCAATCAAAAAAGAACGCATGACGAAAATGTACTTTTCGAGAAACTTCTTCTCCCACCATCCCAGCATCCAAAATATCCTACGAGCTAGGATATAAAAGTCTTCGAGTCAGTGTTCCATTATCACTCGTTGAATAAAGTCTCCCATCAGCTTCCATCGCGTTTGGACAAAGTCTCCCAACAACGTTCATCGGAACAACTACAAAAAAACTGTCTCCAGACAGCGAACGCGAACTTTAACTTCAAAATTGTACTTTATAAATAACGCGAACTACAACAATCTTATTAAGTGTCTACGTTGAACGTGTACACCATATTATTTTGCGTAAATCTTAATTTAATCTCAACCTCGTCTCGCGGTAAAAACTCGCATGTGTAAAAATTTGTGTCAATGTGTAATCCCAACATTGTTACCGA
This sequence comes from Ophion slaviceki, assembly GCA_944452715.1. Classification (NCBI taxonomy): domain Eukaryota; kingdom Metazoa; phylum Arthropoda; class Insecta; order Hymenoptera; family Ichneumonidae; genus Ophion; species Ophion slaviceki. The sequence continues at coordinate 13,329,185 of OX101784.1, read as the reverse complement.
GCGTGCACAACCGAGGGGTCCAACCTACCTCCGGAGGCCCGACCCCGACCGCTGTAAACAGATTATCGTATCCACGGCGCATCATCAATGTAAGCGAACCTATATGTATTTTCATGTTGACGAAATTAACTAAATTGGTTTATTTCAATAAATCCCGAATTGTCAATTATTTGGGTAGATCAATTCATTTCTTAATCGAGTCACATAGTCATTCCCACATTTTGCATGCACCTTTCCCTTTTACACCCTCATCCCGAGCTATTGCTAGGCGTAGGCCAAAAAGAGGGAACCGCGATAGATATATGCCCACATCCCCTCAGGGCGTGACACATGCTCTTATTAGAGGGTTTTTGAGGCTCTATATCTGGCGAAATTTGAAAAAAATAGGGGTTTGGCTGTTCGATATTTGTAAAGCACATAAAAGGCACACAAATATTATGTGGTTTTATTCTTGGATATGGCAAAAAATAGTAAGTTCTCTTCTAGCTTGGTGATAAGCTAGCAGAGCAATTTCGATTTATAATTATCCTCGGAACGATAAGTGCGCAAAAATTTTAATTGCCGCACAACATGAGCACATAAAAAGCACAAAAATGTGGAATAATTTAATTGTGCAATATCGAAGTAATAGCCCTCGCTCTTATTCTATGGTAGCTTGGGTATTTTAGGCGTGGTATCTGGACAAATTTTTATATTTGCGGTTTGACTCTTGGATATTGAAGGAGCACATAAAAAGCACATAAATGTTGTGTAATTTGATTTCAGGATATCGAAAAAATGGTCCATGCTGTTATGAGGGGCTTTTTAAGGGTCTGGCGAAATTTAAAAAATAAGGGTTTGGCGGTTTGATATTTGTAAAGAACATAATAGCACATAAATATTATGTGGTCTTATTCTTGGATATGGCAACAAGAAAAGTAGTTGCTCTGCTAGCTTGATGATAAGCTAGCAGAACACTTTTGATTTCTACTTACTCGCTAAACGATAAGAGCACAACAAGTTTAATTGTAGCACAAAATTAGCACATAAAAAGCACAACATTTTGCTACAAATTAAATTCATTTTGGGGACTTTGCTCTGCTAGCTTTATGGAGGTTCAACGATTTTGTTGATTAGAGTGATTTTTTTCTGTGTTGCATGCACGAAGATTCATCCCATGGCCCGGATAAAATTGGTATGAAAAATTGGCCTCGGGAACAAATGTTCCCTAGAGAAAATGGCGCATATAAAAATATCCCTTGATACTTGCTAATCTCGTCATACTATATTATCGCGTTAGCCTTTGGGGATGTTTCGTTTGTGCCAAAAGATCCTGCGCCAAAATATCCCGGACAAAAAAAAATGTTCAAAAAAATGTTCCACCGAAAATTGTCCCATGAGAGCCCCCGTGATATTTGCCAGTCTCGCCACAATATATTGTCGTGGTGAAAACCGTTACGAAAAATTATAAAATGGACCGATTTTTTTTAGAGCGTACCAAACATTTGAAAGATAGCACAAGTATTTTTTTAAAAATTCTATAACTGAAGAAATGTTCCTCAAAATTTAAGAATGGTCCCAAGCATTAAAAAGTGGTCCCTAAAATGAAATAACAGGCCTAAAAAAATGGTCCCAAGAAATATTCCACCGAAAAAAATTGTGAAAAAAAACAAGAATGTTTAGATGGAGGACGAAGAAGTAGATGGAAGAAAGATTTGCAGAAGGAGGACGAGAATAACGAGCTGAGAAAGTCTCCGGACCGCCGCGCAAGTCCCCCCAAGAAATCCAAAAGCCCGCGTTGTAGGTGATCAGCGAACCGTGTAAAAGCACAGAGCTACAACATACACTATGCTGAGAGCACGCTCCGAGGTATGCCGGACCTCCTAACGAGAATTCAAATGCATTAGCTCGAGGTTACTGTATTACACACTCTACAGACCCTATTCACGCAAGCGAGGTACAGGTCAGAAGACGGAAGCGGAAAAACAAAATGAGCGACTCCATCATATGCGAGTCGTACGTACCCGCATCGATTCGGAATAAAAAAGTCGAGCCAACTCGTTATTAAAACCATTTATTTTTGTAACGAGATTTGCTGTTTCTCCTTCCGCTGTATGCAGGGTGGATCAATAACTATTAGCACCTTAGATATCTTCGAAACTATAAGGTTCACAGAAATATTTGCTGAAATGAAATTGCACAGTACGAAAGGGGCCATCCGATAGCGATGATAGTTTTTTTGCAGATGGAGGTACTCCGGACTTTTGAAGGTCAACTCCATTTATTAAAACGGATCGGTATGTTTTTTTCTGTATTATGAAAGAGGAGCTTGAAACGAGTTCAACGAAATAAGGTCATTGAAGGTCATAGAAAGTACAGAAAGGCGATAATACACTAGGCAAAAGAATTAAAGGATATTGAAAAAGTCCGTCAATTTTAGGGTCGTCTTCAAATAGCTTTAACTGCTCGAAAAATGGTCGTACAGCAAAATAAAAAAAAGCAAATTGAAGGTGTGAATCTCTAGTTTTGAGATCTTGAGCTCAAACAATTTTCGCATCAGCCAATTTTTAGTAGCCATCAAAAAACCAAAGTAAAAAAAAATTCAAAATTTTTGCTCATCTTTCACAGTCTGCACGGACTTTAGTAAATTTTTCTTCATGATCGGATTGAAAGGATCGTCTAGCTGGATTCTTCCCCTTTAATTTGAGTGGTAGGAGAGCTCTGTACGATTTTTTCTCGCTGAGTTATCGATGTTCAAAGCCAAAATGACACTTTTGACTTTGATGACTGATTACTCGGAGACTAATGGTCGCACAGAAAAAACCCAGAGGGTTTTAGAAACTTTGAAGTATTCTCTATAAGATGATTTTATCATTTTTTTTATCAAGATTTTTTTATGCGAGAAAATGGATTTAAAAAAACGTGAAAAATGGCATATTTACGAATATTCTTTTAACTAAGAATTATTTTGCCAATATCGAACAGATTTAAAAAAAATTCGGTTTTTTTATGATCTCAAAGTATCCTAAACAAGCCCTCCAAAGTTTAAACCCCTGCGATGTCTTTTTCATTGTGTTCCGAATGATCGAAATTCTGGTTTTTGCCAAAAATCGATTAAAGGCTAAATCTATCACCTTTTACTCGTCTTTTGAGAATCACCATTTTTTTGGCACTGATCCGAATTTCTGGTGCTAAAAAATGTTGATTGTTGAACAACGGGAACAAATTTTTGTTTAGTGGAAAAAAAAATTGAATTAAAAAAAGTTTTTTTTTGACAGAAAAAAATTAATTTAAAAAAGTCGAAAAAAAATTGTTAGATTTTTTTTTTATAGCGCTGAACGTTTTTTATGACACGACACGCGATTGGAGTTGTTTTTTGCTCATCTTTCACAGTCTGCACGGACTTTAGTAAAAATTTTTTCATGATCGGAGTAAAAGGATCGTCTAGCTGGATTCTTCCCCTTTAATATGAGTGGTGGGAGAGCTCTGTACGATTTTTTCTCGCTGAGTTATCGATGTTCAAAGCAAAAATGACACTTTTGACTTTGATGACTGATTACTCGGAGACTAATGATCGCACAGAAAAAACCCAGAGGGTTTTAGAAACTTTGAAGTATTCTCTATAAGATGATTTTATCATTTTTTTTATCAAGATTTTTTTATGCGGGAAAATGAATTTAAAAAAACGTGAAAAATGGCAAATTTACGAATATTCTTTTAACTACGGATTATTTTGCCAATATCGAACAGATTTTTAAAAAATCGGTTTTTTTATGATCTCAAAGGATCCTAAAAAAGCCCTCCAAAGTTTAAACCCCTGCGAGGTTTTTTTCATTGTGTTCCGAATGATCGAAATTCTGGTTTTTGCCAAAAATCGATTAAAGGATAAATCTACCACCTTTTATTCGTCTTTTGAGAATCACAATTTTTTTTGGCACTGATCCGAATTTCTGGTGCTAAAAAATGTTGATTGTTGAACAACGGGAACAAATTTTTGTTTAGTGAAAAAGAATTTAATTAAAAAAAGTTTTTTTTTTACAGAAAAAAATTAATAAAAAAAAATCGAAAAAAAATTGTTAGATTTTTTTTTATAGCGCTGAACGTTTTTCATGACACGACCAGCGATTGGAGTTGTTGGAATTCACAGTTCTTTTAATGGAACACACACACAAAAAAGCCGAAATCCAAGCGAGCAACTTCTACGTAGTACGCTTTAGGTTACGCTAATGCCGGTGGTGAATGAAATGTTTATAAAAAAAATCTTGATCTAATGATCGTGGGACGTGTGCGTAGGGTGTCGTATCGTATCGTAAGGATGTAAATTGTACACACGCACACATTCAAAGAACTGTGAATTCTAACAACTCCAATCGCTCGTCGTATCATGAAAAACGTTCAGGGCTATAAAAAAAATCCAATAATTTTTTTTCGATTTATTTTAATTAATTTTTTTTGTTAAAAAAAAATTTTTTTTTCAATACATTTTTTTTCACTAAACAAAAATTTGTTCCCGTTGTTCAACAATCAACATTTTTTAGCACCGGAAATTCGGATAAGTGCCAAAAAAAATTGTGATTCTCAAAAGACGAATAAAAGGTGGTAGGATGGTCTTTGTGGATTCGGCTTCGATCCGGCCAGTGAAGGTTATTCCAAAGTCAGCAATGGAAATAGAGGTTGTTTTTACGTTTCGGCCCTCTGGTTAGGGTCCTCTTCAGAATTTTTTATTTTTCTGTATATAATATGATACACATTTTTTTAAATTAACAATCATGTTTGAAAAAGGTATAAATATGAGCGTGTTTGGTCATAATTCATTTAAATAAGTCGTAAGTCATATAGGTTTTAAGTCATTTTGTATAATATTTCAGTTAGTTCTGTTTTGGTTTTAATTATGTTAGTGTAATGTGAATAATTTCGTCTATTGCGTTATTTATTATTTTTGGTGTGTTAGCATTTGACTTGTATGATGTGTGATGTAAAGGGTTATTAAATTATGGAATAATAAAGAGACGAAATATTAGAGAGGACTAACCTCGATGTTGTTGATATCTCGAATTTTTGCTGATAGTAGGAAGGTTGTTTCAAAGACTATTATTTATGGGTGTAAATAATGTTAGGTGAGAAAATCCTCAATCAATAGAATGTTATCGTTTATCGGCGATTTTTCATGTCTGTAACGGATAATTAATTATAAAAGGAGAAAAGATGTGTGTTTTGTTGAAAAAAAAGTTTTTTTTTTGGTTGTTTGAAGACTATGATAATTACCTATTGAGCTTGTTTTTTAAAAACTTTGTTTTTCTTCCAATATGAGCAAAAAACTCGAAATTTACAATTTTTTTCTCTACATGTTGAGTTGTGTGGTCAACGACGGTTTGAGAGAAACTGAGAGGTGTGTTTATTGTCTGAGGCTTATTCGAGTCTCTGTACGGTGAATCGGGGGAGAAAGATCATTTATGCAGTGACGTGTCAAGGAAATTAAAATAGGTGTGTCTAAATAGGAATATTTAAGATTAGTGATAATGTCTTTAAAAAAGTAAGTTTATCGTGTCAGTGTATTAAATTAGATTATAGTGTCAATAATATCAGGTTGATAAAAAAGTTTTGTCGCAAAAATTTTAAAAATGTCTTTTTACGTATTGACGCAATATGACATCGAGCTATGTCGAGAATATTCTAGAATGTTTTCTACTCTTCCGCGTGACAGGGTATAAAAGGGCGAGCGCGCGTTCTAGTGGACAGAAATGGCTTCGATCTTGCAGGAGCAACTTCGAGCGATCATTTTTTACGAGTGGCGGCGCGGCACGAACGCAAGCACAACTGTTAAAAATATACAGGATGCATTCAGCGAGAACGTAGTTTCTCATCGAACAGTCCAGCGTTGGTTCAATCATTTTAAATCTGGAGACACAAGCCTTGAAGATAAGGAACGTTCCGGACGACCGTCGACCATCGATGATGAAGCATTACTCCGCTGCATCAAAGAAAAACCGGAAGCAAGTACGCACGAGCTAGCAAGAGAACTTGGCTGCACCCAACCGTCAATAGTCAATCACTTACACAACTTGGGATACAGGAAGGTTCTAGCTCAATGGATACCACACCGTCTCACCGACGACAATAAGAACTGTCGCGTGACCATCTGCCAGTCTCTCCTGCTTCGCCACCATCGCAAGGAGTTTTTAGAAGATCTTGTGACGGGAGATGAAAGCTGGGTCTTGTATGATAACAGAACGCGTTTAGCCTACTGGCTTCCTATCGGAGAAAAACCGCCACACCAACCGAAATCTGATCGTCACTCACAAAAGGTTTTGTTGTGCTGTTTCTGGGACGCAAAGGGAATGCTGTTTCACAATTTTCTCCCTGTAGGTAAGACGATCTCCTCTACACGATACATCGAGAATCTCCAGGAATTGGCAAAAGCTATAAGAAAAAAACAGCCAAGACGCGCGACTGTGCACCTTCTCCACGACAACGCGAGACCCCATGTCGCAAAGGAAACCCACAAAACAATCACTGAGCTTCACTGGAATACCGTTCCTCATCCACCATACTCTCCCGACATTGCGCCATCTGACTACCATTTGTTCAGACATTTGAAGGCATATTTGAGAAACAAAACTTTCGAAAACGTCGACGATCTCAGAAGGGATATTTCAAATTTCTTTGAGTTCCAGCCGCCGCAGTTTTGGGCAAAGGGCATAAATGAGTTGCCAACTAGATGGTCGAGTGTCATAGAAACCAATGGCGAATATATTATTGATTAGAAATGTTTTGTATAAGATATATAAATAAATAAATTATATTGAAATTATTGCGACAAAACTTTTTTATCAACCTGATATAAAATTTTTTTTTTTTATTAAATGTAAGGTGAATACTGTAAAATGTTTTACTAATTATATTATAGAATTGTAGATTGAGCTTAGTTTTTGTATGTCCGTTCTAAAATTTATAGCGTTGGAGTGCGCCTTAATTTGAATCATTTCTAGGATTAGTCTTTTTTTAAGCCAGTTCTCATTGTTTAGAATTTTTACGTTGTCAAATTGAAAATCGTGTTTTTGTTCTATTGCATGTTGTGCTAAAGCTGTGTGTATTGTGGTGGTGTGTTTTATGCTATTTTTGTGTTCTTTAACTCTGGTTTCAAGGTATCTTTTGGTTTGACCAATGTATGTGGCGTTGCATTCTTTACAGTCGATTTGGTAAACTATGTTTGATTTCCGGTTGTTGTTTATTTTTTCTTTGGTGGAACCAATGATTGATGAAATGTTGTGTTTGTTGTTTTTGACTAATGTTATTTTGTACTGTCAGAAGAGATGAATTAGTTGATGATGTATGCTTTTGGTGTAGGGAAGGTTTATTAGTCTGGAAGAATCAAAATTGTTGTTGTTGTTTTTTTATTGTTGATTATGGAGAGCTGATGTTTTATTATTTTTTCTGTGAAAGTGATTGGGTAGCAATTTTTTGTCATTGTGTTACTGATGAGTTTTAGATTTTCTTTGTGAAATGACGGATGAGATAGTTTTATTGCTCTGTCAACTAGCATGTAGCTTATGGCTTTTTTTGGGAGAGTGGGTGGTGTGAGAAGAAATTTATGAATCTGCCTGACCAGGTTGGTTTACTGTACCAATTAGTGATGATTGAGTTTTGTTTGCGGATTAAAAGTAAATCTAGAAACGGGATTTTGTTGTCTATTTCGTTTTCGGATGTGAATTGTAATTTTGGATGATAAGAGTTAAAGATCTTTTTAGTGGGTTCTATTTCGTTTGTTAGTAGAGCAATAATGATATCGTCAACGTATCTTTTATATAGTGGTAATGAGAATTTTAATTTTTCCAGTCAATTAGTTTCGAGATCTATCATGACAATGTTGGATAATATTGGAGCTAAAGGCGAACCCATAGGTAATCCTGAGATTTGTTGGTAAATTTTGTCCTGGAATGTGAAGAATGTTGAGAACATGATGTATTCTATGGCTTTAATTATTTCATGTAAAGGAAATGTTATTGAAAATAAGTTTGATCGTTTTTGTAGGCTTTGAATGACGAATTGTAATGGGATGCTGGTGTAGAGAGAAACGACGTCAAATGAGACTAATTTATGGTTGAGTGGGATTGAGATGTTAGAGAGTGAGTGTTTTAGGTGGAAGCTATCTTTGACATGTGAATTGGTTGTGCTGATTAATTCAGCGAGTTTTGATTGTATGAATTCAGCGAGTTTATGTGTTGGACTATTTATAGATGATACTATTGGACGAAGTGGATAGTTGTTTTTGTGAATTTTGGGTAAGCAGTAGAGACGGGATAGATTTTAGTTTTCTGCTTTTAAATGTTTGTACTTCGTTTTATCGATGATTTTTAAGGTCTTCCATCGGGAGAAAATATTGTTGATGCCTTTTTGTAGTAAGTTGATGGGATTTTTATTTGTTGCTTTGTAAGTTGTGGAATCTGCAAGTAATTCAAGAGTTTTTGTAATGTAGTCTGATTTTTTAAGAATGACGGTTGAGTTTCCTTTGTCTGCTCATGTGACTAAAAGTTGAGGGTTGTTTTTTAAGAATAAGAATGTGTGTCTTATGATTTGATTTGTGTTGGAAAATGATTTTGGAATATTTATCTTGTTTAGGATTTTATTGAATCTGGTTCTAATTTCTATTTGTCTAGGTTTGTCAAGTAAAAATTTTAGTTTAGCTTCAAGTTCGGAGATTGATTTATGGATGTGAGTTTTTATGTTTGAAGGTTTGAGGTAAGGGAAACAGAATTTTTCCCCCAAAGACAATAAAGTGGAAATGTGTAGCGGAATGTCAATATTAGAGAGATTAATGGCCCAACCTTTAGTTTTGTTTAATGTGATTGTTGAATTTATGTTGTTTCGAGGATCGGTGGAAAGATTGTTATTTGTGTCTTGTTGTCTGTTATTAAGAGTTGAGTATAAGATATTGTGATTTTGTGTGGTTTGATTTGTGTTTTGATAATCTGGGTAATGTGTGTTGTTTTGGTCCATAGGTGTTTGTGATGCTATTGTTTTTAAAAATTCTTCATGGTTGAAAATGTGCTGATGTATGTTCTTGGAACGTTGAAATCTAAGATTTTGGAGTTTTTCATATGAAAGTTTTGACAGTTTGTTTAATTTTGTTTGTTCTAAAGTGAAGAATCTTTCTTTAATATTGTCTTGAGTTTTGTTGATTGTTTCTGTATTCTCATCTATTTTTTTGTTTAGTATTTTAATTCGTAAATTGAGGTCATCGATTTCGATATTTAATAGTGATTTGTGGAAATTGTGTGATATTCTATTAAGTTTTATTTTACCTTTGTTGTCGGAAATTTGAATATTTGAGAAATTTGAGAAATTTGAGAAATTTGAGAAATTTGAGAATATTTGAGAAATTTGAGAAACTGTGTTTAGGTATCAAACCTTCTTTTCTACATTTCAGTAAAAAACGAAGTTGTTGTTTTAGGCGAGTTTTCGTGGCAGTGTCACGCTTCCTCCACTAGCGTTGGAGTGTGCCTCAATTTGAATATTTACACCCATAAATAATGGTCTTCGAAACAACCTTCCTAGTATCAGCAAAAATTCGAGATATCAACAACATCGAGGTTAGTACTCTCTAACATTTCGTCTCTTTATTATTCCATAATTTAATAACCCTTTACATCACACATCATACAAGTCAAATGCTAACACACCAAAAATAACAAATAACGCAATAGACGAAATTATTCACATTACACTAACATAATTAAAACCAAAACAGAACTAACTGAAATATTATACAAAATGACTTAAAACCTATATGACTTAAGACTTATTTAAATGAATTATAACCAAAAACGCTCATATTTATACCTTTTTCAAACATTATTGTTAATTTTAAAAAATGTGTATCATATTATATACAGAAAAATGAAAAATTCTCAAGAGGACCCTAACCAGAGGGCCGAAACCTAAAAACATCCTCTATTTCCATTGCTGACTTTGGAATAACCTTCACTGGCAGGATCGAAGCTGAATCCACAAATACCATCTTGTCATCCACACGGCCGCATACATCTCTGATTCATTTAAATTGAATGGCTATAAACACGGACACAATGACCTTCTTCAGCGAGATTCAACAACTCTTCGGATATTTCACCCTAGCAGCGTTCAAGAACTGGAAACGTGACACTGCCACGAAAACTCGCCTAAAACAACAACTTCGGTTTTTACTGAAATGTAGAAAAGAAGGTTTGATACCTAAACACATTTTCTCAAAACACGTAAATATTCAAATTTTCGGCAACAAAGGTAAAATAAAATTTAATAGAATATCACACAAATTCCACAAATCACTATTAAATATCGAAATCGATGACCTCAATTTTCGAATTAAAATACTAAACAAAAAAATTGATAAGAATACAGAAACAATCAACAAAACTCAAGACAATATTAAAAAAAGATTCTTCACTTTAGAACAAACAAAATTAAACAAACTGTCAAAACTTTCATATGAAAAACACCAAAAAAACTCCAAAATCTTAGATTTCAACGTACCAAGAACATACATCAGCACATTTTCAACCATGAAGAATTTTTAAAAACAATAGCATCACAAACCCATTTGAACCAAAACAACACACATTACCCAGATTATCAAAACACAAATCAAACCACACAAAATCACAATATCTTATACTCAACTCTTAATAACAGACAACAAGACACAAATAACAATCTTCCCACCGATCCTCTAAACAACATAAATTCAACAATCACATTAAACAAAACTAAAGATTGGCTCATTAATCTCTCCAATATTGACATTCCGCTACACATTTCCACTTTCTTGTCTTTGGGGGAAAAACTCTGTTTCCCTTACCTCAAATCCTCAAACATAAAAACTCATATCCATAAATCAATCTCCAAACTTGAAGCTAAACTAGAATTTTTACTTGACAAACCTAGACAAATAGAAATTAGAACCAGATTCAATAAAATCCTAAACAAGATAAATATTCCAAAATCATTTTCCAACACAAATCAAATCATAAGACACACATCCTTATTTTTAAAAAACAACCCTCAACTTTTAGTCACACGAGGAGACAAAGGAAATTCAACCGTCGTTCTTAAAAAATCAGACTACACTACAAAAACTCTTGAATTACTTGCAAATTCCACAACTTACAAAGCAACAAATAAAAATCCCATCAACTTACTACAAAAAGGCATCAACAATATTCTCTCCCGATGGAAGACCTTAAAAATCATCGATGAAACGAAGTACAAACATTTAAAAGCTGAAAACTGCAATCTATCCCGTCTCTACTGCTTACCCAAAATTCACAAAAACAACTATCCACTTCGTCCAATAGTATCATCTATAAATAGTCCAACACATAAACTCGCTGAATTCATACAATCAAAACTCGCTGAATTAATCAGCACAACCAATTCACATGTCAAAGATAGCTTCCACCTAAAACACTCACTCTCTAACATCTCAATCCCACTCAACCATAAATTAGTCTCATTTGACGTCGTTTCTCTCTACACCAGCATCCCATTACAATTAGTCATTCAAAGCCTACAAAAACGATCAAACTTATTTTCAATAATATTTCCTTTACATGAAATAATTAAAGCCATAGAATACATCATGTTCTCAACATTCTTCACATTCCAGGACAAAATTTACCAACAAATCTCAGGATTACCTATGGGTTCGCCTTTAGCTCCAATATTATCCAACATTGTCATGATAGATCTCGAAACTAATTGTCTGGAAAAATTAAAATTCTCATTACCACTATATAAAAGATACGTTGACGATATCATTATTGCTCTACCAACAAACGAAATAGAACCCACTAAAAAGATCTTTAACTCTTATCATCCAAAATTACAATTCACATCCGAAAACGAAATAGACAACAAAATCCCGTTTCTAGATTTACTTTTAATCCGCAAACAAAACTCAATCATCACTAATTGGTACAGTAAACCAACCTGGTCAGGCAGATTCATAAATTTCTTCTCACACCACCCACTCTCCCAAAAAAAGCCATAATCTACATGCTAGTTGACAGAGCAATAAAACTATCTCATCCGTCATTTCACAAAGAAAATCTAAAACTCATCAGTAACACAATGACAAAAAATTGCTACCCAATCACTTTCACAGAAAAAATAATAAAACATCAGCTCTCCATAATCAACAATAAAAAAAACAACAACAACAATTTTGATTCTTCCAGACTAATAAACCTTCCCTACACCAAAAGCATACATCATCAACTAATTCATCTCTTCTGACAGTACAAAATAACATTAGTCACAAACAACTAACACAACATTTCATCAATCATTGGTTCCACCAAAGAAAAAATAAACAACAACCGGAATTCAAACATAGTTTACCAAATCGACTGTAAAGATTGCAACGCCACATACATTGGTCAAACCAAAAGATACCTTGAAACCAGAGTTAAAGAACACAAAAATAGCACAAAACACACCACCACAATACACACAGCTTTATCACAACATGCAATAGAACAACTGGCTTAAAAAAAGACTAATCCTAGAAATGATTCAAATTAAGGCACACTCCAACGCTATAAATTTTAGAACGGACATACAAAAACTACGCGCAATCTACAATTCTATAATATAATTAGTAAAACATTTTACAGTATTCACCAAACATTTAATAAAAAAAAAAAAATTTAATTATTGACACTATAAACTAATTTAATACACTGACACGATAAACTTACTTTTTTAAAGACATTATCACTAATCTTAAATATTCCTATTTAGACACACCTATTTTAATTTCCTTGACACGTCACTGCCTAAATGATCTTTCTCCCCCGATTCACCGTACAGAGACTCGAATAAGCCTCAGACAATGAACACACCTCTCAGTTTCTCTCAAACCGTCGTTGACCACACAACTCAACATGTAGAGAAAAAATTGTAAATTTCGAGTTTTTTGCTCATATTGGAAGGAAAACAAAGTTTTTAAAAAACAAGCTCAATAGGTAATTATCATAGTCTTCAAACAACCAAAAAAAAACCTTTTTTTTCAACAAAACACATATCTTTTCTCCTTTTATAATTAATTATCCGTTACAGACATGAAAAATCGCCGATAAACGATAACATTCTATTGATTGAGGATTTTCTCACCTAACATTATTTACACCCATAAATAATGGTCTTCGAAACAACCTTCCTAGGATCAGCAAAAATTCGAGATATGAACAACATCCAGGTTAGTCCTCTCTAATATTTCGTCTCTTTATTATTCCATAATTTAATAACCCTTTACATCACACATCATACAAGTCAAATGCTAACACACCAAAAATAATAAATAACGCAATAAACGAAATTATTCACATTACACTAACATAATTAAAACCAAAAGAGAACTAACTGAAACATTATACAAAATGACTTAAAACCTATATGACTTAAGACTTATTTAAATGAATTATGACCAAAAACACTCATATTTATACCTTTTTCAAACATTCTTGTTGAATTAAAAAAATGTGTATCATATTATATACAGAAAAATAAAAAATTCTGAAGAGGACCCTAACCAGAGGGCCAAAACGTAAAAACATCCTCTATTTCCATTGCTGACTTTGGAATAACCTTCACTAGCCGGATCGAAGCCGAATCCACAAAGACCATCTTGTCATCCACACGGCCGCACACATCTCTGATTCATTTAAAAGGTGGTAGATTTAGCCTTTAATCGATGTTTGACAAAAACCACAATTTCGATCATTCGGAACACAATGAAAAAGAAAAATAGCAGGGGTTTGAACTTTTGAGGGCTGTTTTAGGATACTTTGAGGTCATAAAAAAACGGAAATTTTTTTTTATCTATTCAATATTGGCAAAATTATCCTTAGTTAAAAGAACATTCGTAAATATGCCATTTTGATGAGCCTGAAGTTTGCATCGTTGGACTCCAACGAAAATCTTTGAATTTTTTTTTATTTTTAATTAATTTTTTTCGGGTACATTATGACTCCAGAATATGTGTACAGGCTATACAAAACGATGAAAAAAATTTGGTGGCCCAGAATCCACCCTTATTGAAGGATTAAAAGTGGAAAAAAATATCTCGGGTGATCATGACATTTCCAGTTTTTTTATTTGCGGCATCAATTTTGGGCGTCTGCGAAAAGCCAAGAAAAAATTAGCAACGATTTCCAACTTCCGGATCCCACCCTTAGGGGGGAGTGAAAGTCGAATGAAAATCATATTTCTACTGGTAAAGGATTTCTCAGTTTTTTATTTGCGCTGATTGTTCCTAGTACCTAAAGAGACCCACAAAAAAATTGCGAACGATTTTCAACTAACGGAACCCGCCCTTATCGGGAGTGGGTGAGGGGGTGAAATTCGAATAAAAATTGTATTTCCGGCGATAAATGGATTTCCCGTTTTTTTATTTGCACCGATCGTTCCTAGTACCTAACGAAAGCCACAAAAAAAAAATGGCAACGATTTCCAACTTCCGGAACCCACCCTTATGGGGGAGTGAAAGTCGAATGAAAATCGTATTTCCGCTGGTAAGGGATTTCTCAGTTTTTTAATTGCGCTGATTGTTCCTAGTACCTAAAGAAACCCACAAAAAAATTGGGAACGATTTTCAACTTTCGGAACCCGCCCTTATCGCGGGTGGGAGAGGGGGTGAAACTGGAATAAAAATAGTATTTCCGGCGATAAAGGAATTCCCAGTTTTTTTATTTGCGCTGATCGTTCCTAGTACCTAACGAAGGCCACAAAAGAATTGGCAACGATTTCGAACTTCCGGAACCCGCCCTTATCGGGGGTGAGAGAAGGGGTGAAATTCGAATAAAAATTGTATTTCCGGCGATAAAGGGATTCCCAGCTTTTTTATTTGCGCCAATCGTTTCTAGTACCTAACGAAAGCCACAAAAAAATTGGCAACGATTTCCAACTTCCGGAACCCGCCCATATCGGGGATGGGAGAGAGGGTCAAATTCGAATAAAAATTGTATTTCCGGCGATAAAGGGATTCCCAGTTTTTTTTTATTTGCGCCAATCTTTCGTAGTACCTAACGAAAGCCACAAAAAAATAGGGAACGATTTCCAACTTCCGGAACCCACCCTTATGGGGGAGTGAAAGTCAAATGAAAATCGTATTTTCGCCGGTGAAGGATTTCCCAGTTTTTGGGAACGATTGGGAACGATTGGGAATGATTGGGAATTGGGAACTGGGAACGATTTTCAACTTTCAGAAGCCGCCCTTATCGGGGGTGGGAGAGGAGGTGAAATTCGATTAAAAATTGTATTTCCGGCGATAACGGCATTCCCAGTTTTTTTATTTGCGCTGATCGTTCCTAGTACCTAACGAAAGCCACAAAAACATTGGCAACGATTTCCAACTTCCGGAATCCACCGTTATCGGCGGTGGGAGAGGGGGTGAAATTCGAATAAAAACTGTATTTCCGGCGATAAAGGAATTCCCAGTTTTTTTTTATTTGCGCCGATAGTTTCTCGTACCTAACGAAAGCCACAAAAAAATTGGCAACGATTTCCAACTTCCGGAACCCGGCCGTATCGGGGGTGGGAGAGAGGGTCAAATTCGAATAAAAATTGTATTTCCGGCGATAAAGGGATTCCCAGTTTTGTTATTTGCCCCGATCGTTCCTAGCACCCAACGGAAGCCAGAAAAAAAATTGCAACGATTTCCAACGTCCGCAACCCGCCCTTATCGGGGGCGGGAGAGGGGGTCAAATACGAATAAAAATTGTATTTCCGACGATGAAGGGATTCCCAGTTTTTTTATTTGCGCCGATCGTTCGTAGTACCTAACAAAAGCCACAAAAAAATTGGCAACGATTTCCAACTTCCGGAACCCGCCCTTATCGAGGGTGGGAGAGGGGGTGAAATTCGAATAAAAATTGTATTTCCGGCGATAAAGGGATTCCCAGTTTTTTTATTTGCGATGATCGTTCCTAGTACCTAACGAAAGCAACACAAACATTGGCAACGATTTCCAACTTCCGGAACCCGCCCTTATCGGGGGTGGGAGAGGGGGTGAAATTCGAATAAAAATAGTATTTCCGGCGATAAAGGGATTCCCAGTTTTTTTTGCGGTGATCGTTCCTAGTACCTAACGAAAGCCACAAAAAAATTGGCAACGATTTCCAACTTCCGGAACCCGCCCTTATCGGGGGTGGGAAAGAGGGTTAAATTCGAATAAAAATTGTATTTCCGGCGATAAAGGGATTCCCAGATTTTTTATTTGCGCCGATCGTTCCTAGTACCTAACGAAAGCCACAAAAAAATTGGCAACGATTTCCAACTTCCGGAACCCGCCCTTATCGGGAGTGGGAGAAGGGGTGAAATTCGAATAAAAATTGTATTTCCGGCGATAAAGGGATTCCCAGTTTTTTTATTTGCGCCAATCGTTCCTAGTACCTAACGAAAGCCACAAAAAAATTGGGAACGATTTCCAACTTCCGGAACCCACCCTTATAGGGGAGTGAAAGTCGAATGAAAATCGTATTTTCGCCGGTGAAGGATTTCCCAGTTTTTTATTTACGCTGATTGTTCCTAATACTTGAAGAGACCCACAAAAAAATTGGAAACGATTTCCAACTTTCGGAAGCCGCCCTTATCGGGGGTGGGAGAGGGGGTGAAATTCGAATAAAAACTGTATTTCCGGCGATAAAGGGATTCCCTTTTTTTTATTTGTGCTGATCGTTCCTAGTACCTAACGAAAGCCACGAAAAAATTGGTAACGATTTCCAACTTCCGGAACCCGCCCTTATCGGGAGCGGGAGAGGAGGTTAAATTCGAATCAAAATTGTATTTCCGGCGATAAATCGATTCCCAGTTTTTTTATTTGCGCCGATCGTTCCTAGTACCTAACAAAAGGCACAAAAAAATTGGCAACGATTTCCAACTTCCGGAACCCGCCCTTATCGGGGCGGGAGAGCTGGTCAAATTCGAATAAAAATTGGATTTCCGGCGATAAAGGGATTCCCAGTTTTTTTATTTGCGCCAATCGTTCCTAGTACCTAACGAAAGCCACAAAAAATTGGCAACGATTTCCAACTTCCGGAACCCGCCCTTATCGGGGGCGGGAGAGGGGGTGGAGTTCGAATAAAATTGTGTTTCCGGCGATCAAGGGATTCTCAGTTTTTTTTATTTGCGCCCATCGTTCCTAGTACCTAACGAAAGCCACAAATAAATTGGCAACGATTTCCAACTTCCGGAACCGACCCTTATGGGGGAGTGAAAGTCGAATGAAAATTGTATTTCCGGCGATGAAGGGATTCCCACTTTTTTTATTTGCGCCGATCATTCCTAGTACCTAACGAAAGCCACAAAAAAATTGGCCACGATTTCCAACTTCCGGAACCCGCCGTTATCGAGGGTGGGAGAGGGGGGTGAAATTTGAATAAAAATTGTATTTCCGGCGATAAAGGGATTCCCAGTTTTTTTATTTGCGCCGATCGTTCCTAGTACCTAACGAAAGCCACAAAAAAATTGGCAACGATTCCCATCTTCCGGAACCCACTCTTGTGAGCGCATCATGGCTAATCGATAACCGTGCGAGGCTCTACCATTATCGGGCTACTCATTTGAGAAAATTACTTGGCCCTTTTTCACAACGAAATTCGCAAATAATTGTACATGAAGAAATATGCACTTTTCCAGAACTGCGCCTTACTGGAGTATAAAAAGATGGGGCGATTTCCTTTTCGCCCACGTCTTTTCTTAAGAAGAGTTAAACTTCCATCGTTAGAGTGCGATGGGAATTAATTTTTTGGTAGGGCTTATGGTTTTTATGGAAAATTTTGCCTACGAGAATGGTTTACTCAATTTTCAAGATGCTCTTTCAGAGATCTACAATTTGAAAATGCAAAAAATTGATCATAGCAAAAATGAGGCAATGCAAATTTAAACTAAATCATTCTTTACGTTCGAGCATTCCGAACAAACTCCAACACCATCCTTTCCACACGCGGGTCAATGAAGCGTTTTTTGCACACCCGCGCGCTTTACTATTCTGAGGTTGTACTGCTTTCTCACTCTCGCTGTCTGCCTACACTTCAAATCCGCTCTCATCTAGCTACATTGCCACGCTTGATTTTTGGCATCCCCGGCGGCACGGGCACGGTGCGTCTACGGGAAGGGACCGTATTTCTTTGTGTGCGAGTAAATATGCCTCGCTTCAACGAGTTAGCGCTGCGTGCGAAGCCTTCCCCGACTGCTCTCAGCCAACAGACATTAGTCCCGGGATAAGTCGCGCCGAATGAATAATTTCCGGGATAAACTTCCGAAAAGCGGAATCCGAATTACGATCTGAAATTTGGCATACACCTTCCGTTTAATACTTTAAGAGATCCCCTAAAAGGATTGGTGGCGAGGCGCCGTAGTTATGGAGATGTCGATTTACTTTTTTTAACGCGCTCCTCCGATATTTACTTTTTTTAACGCGCTCCTCCGATATTTACTTTTTTTAACGCGCTCCTACGATATCTAGCTGGCGGACTAAGCTCTGTCTATACCTATATATGTTTTCGCGCGTCCCGTTTTGTGCAAGTGGTGAAGGGTCCGTGGAACACTGGTATGGGCGCAGAGCACCTCGGATGTGCGTGTGGAATGGTAGGGTGCGTGAAACACTAGTGTAGGCGCGGATAACCGCGGATCTACGTGCAATGTTAAGATAGACACAGAGCGTCGTAGATTCATTTTTTGTTTGTTATTCCACACGTCATTTTTTTGCAGGTGTGATAGATTTTTGGGATTCATTTATTAACTTTAAATCGTTTTGGGATTTTATAAATTTTTTCGCTTCTCTAGTGGCTGATTTTTTTTTGTTTTTGCCTGTTTCTAATTTTTGGGACTTTGCTGTTTTCAGTTTTTTTAAATTATATTTTACGTGGTATATCACCATAATGCTTGGAAACTGGGCGCCACGGCTATGGAAAAAGGGTTTCTACCTTGTAGATAGTAATATAGACATAATAGGAGCGCGGTAAGAAAATAACTTTCAAAAATCGATATCTCGAAAATTTTGGCGCGTCGCCAAATATCCTTTTGGGGATCTCTTTAAATATTAAAAGGAAGGTGTATGCCAAATTTCAGAATGGCGTTAGGTTTCCACTTTTCGTATGTTTAGCCAAACACATTATCAATAGGAGTCAGATGGACTTAGCTTTACAATGATTTTTTCCGTAATTCCCGGTTCTGAACAACGGTGGGTTCCGTGAATCTAACAGCATTGCGAACTTCAATTGAGGTCTCTCCAGAAGGATCCCCTCAAAAGCCTTTCGAGGAGTCACCGAAATATCAACCGATACGACTCGGAGAAGATTGAATATGTACAAATCGGCCGTTTGCCGCACGCATTGCCTCTTGGTCGGTACGACACTTCGCTTCAAATCGCATAGTATAGGAAGCGCGGATTACTATACTCGGGTCTCTTCCCATGTACGGCCGATGGTGCCTTCTCACTCGCACCCGCGGGCGCTGCGCTACGTTTTGTAAGGCGACTATTTTCCTCTCGCGTGCGCATATGTTTACATTTTATATTCATTCGTTTCTGTTTCAAAGCAGTGCTGGAGTGCCTTCGGGTGTCTTCGGCTACCCTCGACAATTGCGACCGTGCGAAAGTAAATGCATGCGATTCACCGAGTTCCTTCATGTTCGACTACGGGTATCCCACTATTACTGGCCGGCGCATTACGTCGGGCCTAACCTCACCACTTTTATCCCGCAAACCTTTCATCTAAGTTGGGGATATATTTAGCGCCGTCTAATTTTCTCAAAACGAAGAAAATGACTTCTTTACAGGAAAGAGCCTCTTATTGATCACTATTTTATGCGCTAATGATTCCACATTATTTATATGTTAAAATTATTCGACACCGTTGGTAAAGGATATTCTTTAGGAAAGGGCCTTTTTCATAACATTGAAGTTTCCATCGTTGGTATGAAACGATTTTTTTTCTTCATATTTTGTTTCTTTTCTTTTTGTCATTATAGAAAGAGGTTCGGGTTGTTACCCAAAATTGGAAGTTTTAAATAATTTTTTACAATAAGGGGGCGTCCATTAATTACGTGAGGCGTTTAGGGGGGGGAGGGGTCGAGCGAAATCTTACCCAATCTCACATGGGGGAGAGGGGGGCTTCGGCAAATATCACGTAATTTTATTAATTTTAGTAATTTTAGTAATCACGTAATTTCCATCACGTAGGGAGAGTCTCCCTACTACTTTACATGGTGGAGTAAATGGTACTACAACCGCAGTTACTTCTACTACAATTTATTTTCCGTTAACGTATGCATTTTGAAAAATCTCACGTGAGATTAGGGGAGGGGGGAGGGGGTCGAGCAAAATCTCACGACATCTCACCAGGGGGAGAGGGGGGGTCGAAAAATCGCCAAAATCACCTCACGTAATTAATGGATGCCCCCTAATTCAATTTTATGCTTTCCAAATATCAGTTATGTAGGCATATTAAGAAATGTTGAAAGTATAACACTGATTTCGTTAAATAAAGACCGACGGTAGGCTTGTTAATGGCAGGTGGATGAAGTAGTACCCGGGTCAAATTGACCCACAGTGTCAAAATCCTGGCAAAATACAAATTTGTCAACGAAGGGATAATCGCTTGCGTACGTATCCGACAGCCGTGGTGGCTGAGAGCGGTGGGGGTAAGCTTGATGCGCCGCGTCGACTCGTAGTCGTCAGACTCGCGCTTGAACATATATGGTGAATTGCGTGCCATGGACATATAATAGCATATAATGTCCTACGAGAGTAGCCAAATGTAGCTTAAAAGTCATCCAGTGTGCTTGAGCAAGAAATGGGCGCACAAAAAATATGGGCGAATGCTTGATCGCTAGTCAGAGAGTAGTACATTCTTAAGAATACTTGAGCATTCGGGTGTACCGAAAGTCGCACTATTAATATACGCATAGAACGGATGGTGTTGAAGTTTGAGTCGTTGGATTGGAAAGAATTTTTTTTTATATTCCATTTCCTCAGTTTTGTTTTCATAAAAATCTAATTTCATTGGTACCGTCATATGATGGAGGTTCGTAATAACCGTATTCTGCATTTCGCTTCTGCTCACGGACGGATCGGGGGGTACAAAGGATGCAAAATTTGTGTCTCCGGCCACAAGTATACAATATTTTCTGCGTCATGAATTGTAGACCTTGCGGTAAACCCTTGCGCCGTGCTCATTAAATAGCAAAAACATACGATGCGCGCCCTACTATATTTGGGATTATGGTGCTTTCTCGCTTGGGCCTTCCCCCGTGCTACGGACGATATTGAGTTTTCACTCGCACCCGCGCGTATTGCTATGCTTGGTAAAGCCATCCCTTCTCCTCTCGCCTGATCGTCTGCTCATTCGGGTATTGCTGGAGTGCCGTCGGTTAGGTTCGGGTACGTTTAACGGCTCTAGTGGGACCGCAAAAAAACGGAAGACTGCCTCTACTCACTCTCGTGCGTACATAACGGGTGATACAGCGAGTCCGATAATTTGACGCTATGCGTGTTTCACTACTACAAACCAGCCTGTCTAGCCGAAGCTACCCCCACTACTCTTTTTCAGGCCGCGTCTCGATAACGCGGACTTAGTCCGCATCTAATCGTCGATCATTGAGCATTTTTGTCGAGATTTTTGACTATCCATTGACCCGCGTGAAGAAAAGATGGTGTTGGAGTTTGTTTGGATTGCTCGAACGTGAATAATGATTTAGTTTATATTTTTCTTACTTATTATCACTGATCAAATTTTTTTGAATTTTTAAATGATAGATCTCTAAATGAGCATGTTGATAAATGAGTAAACGATTCTTGTAGGCATAGCATTCCAGGAAAACCTTGAGCAAACCCAAAAACGAATTCGCATCGCACTGTAACGATGGTCGGTTCAATCGTCTTAGGAAAAGACGTGGGCTAGAGGGAAATCGCCTCATGTTGTTATACTCCAATAAGGTGGGGTTCTGGAAAAGCGCAGGATTCTTCGTGGACAATGATTTGCAAATTTCACTGTGAAAAAAAGCCCAGCAATTTTCTCGAATGGGTAGCCCGATGATGATAAAACCTCGCACGGTTATAGATTCGGCATGATGGGCCCATAGGGGTGGGTTCCGGAAGTTGGAAATCGTTAACAATTTTTTTGTGGCATCCCTTAGGTACCAGAAACAATCGGTGCAAATGAAAAAACTACGAATCGCTTTATGGCCGGAAATACAATTTTTATTCGAATTTCACCCCCTATTCCACGACCGTTAAGGGAGTGTTCCGAAAGTTGAAAATCGTTGCCAACTTTTTTGTGGGTCTCTTTAGGTACTAGGAACAATCAGCGCAAATAAAAAAGTGGGAAATCCTTCAGCGGCGGAAATACGATTTTCAGTCGACTTTCACTCCCCCATAAGAATGGGTTCCGTAAGTTGAAAATCGTTGCCAATTTTTTTGTGGCTTTCGTTAGGGACTAGGGACGATGGGCGCAAATAAAAAACTAGGAATCCCTTTGTCGCCGGAAACACAATTTTGATTCGAACTTCAGCCCCTCTCCCGCGCCCGATAAGGGCAGGTTCCGGAAGTTGGAAATCGTTGCCAATTTTTTTGTGGCTTTCGTTAGATACTAGGAACGATTAGCGCAAATAAAAAACTGGGAGACCCTTTATCGCCGGAAATCCAATTTTTTTCGAATTTGACCCTCTCGACCACCCCAGATAAGGGCGGGTTCCGGAAGTTGGATATCGATGCCAATTTTTTTGTGGCTTTTGTTAGGTATTAGGAACGATCGGCGCAAATAAAAAAAAACTGGTAATCCCTTTATCGCCGGAAACACAATTTTTATTCGAACTTCACCCCCTCTCCCGCCCCGATAAGGGCGGGTTCCGGAAGTTGGAAATCGTTGCCAATTGATTTGTGCCTTTCGTTAGGTACTAGGAACGATTGGCGCAAATAAAAAAACTGGGAATCCCTTTATACCCGGAAATCCAATTTGTATTTGAATTTCACCCCCTCTCCCGCCGCCGATAAGGGCGGGTTCCGGAAGGTGGAAATTGTTGCCAATTTTTTTGTGCCTTTTGTTAGGTACTAGGAACGATCGGCGCAAATAAAAAAACTGGGAATCCCTTTATCGCCGGAAATACAGATTTTATTCGAATTTCACCCCCTCTCCCGCCCCGATAAGGGCGCGTTCCGGAAAATGGATATCGTTGCCAATTGTTTTGTAGCTTTCTTTAAATACTAGGAACGATCGGCGCAAATAAAAAAACTGGGAATCCCTTTATCGCCGGAAACACAATTTTTATTCGAATTTGACCCTCTCTCCCACCTCCGATAAGGGCGGGTTCCGGAAGTTGGAAATCGTTACCAATTTTGTTGTGGCTTTCGGTAGGTACTAGGAACGATCGGCGCAAATAAAAAAACTGGGAATCCCTTTACCGCCCGAAATACAATTTTTATTTGAATTTCACCCCCTCTCCCACCTCCGATAAGGGCGGGTTCCGGAAGTTGGAAATCGTTGCCAATTTTTTTGTGGCTTTCGTTAGGTACTAGGAACGATCGGCGCAAATAAAAAACTGGGAATCCCTTTATCGCCGGAAATACAATTTTTATTCGAATTTGACCCCCTCTCCCACTTCCGATAAGGGTGGGTTCCGGAAGTTGGAAATCGTTGGCAATTTTTATGTGGCTATCGTTACGTACTAGGAACGATCGGCGCAAATAAAAAACTGGGAATCCCTTTATCGCCGGAAATAGAATTTTTATTCGAATTTCACCCCCTCTCCCGTCGCCGATAAGGGCGGGTTGCGGAAGTTGGAAATCGCTGCCAATTTTTTTGTAGCTTTCGTTAGGTACTAGGAACGATCGGCGCAAATAAAAAAACTGGGAATCTCCTTATCGCCGGAAATACAATTTTTATTTGAATTTTACCCCCTATCCCACCTCCGATAAGGGCGGGTTCCGGAAGTTGGAAGTCGTTGCCAATTTTTTGTGGCTTTCGTTAGGTACTAGAAACGATCGGCGCAAATATAAAACTGGGAATCCCTTTATCGCCGGAAATACAATTTTTATTTGAATTTCACCCCCTGCCCGCGCCCCATGAGGGCGGGTTCCGGAATCTAGAAATCGTTGGCAATTTTTGAGTGGCTTCCGTTGGGTACTAGGAACGATCGGGGCAAATAAAAAACTAGGAATCCCTTTATCGCCGGAAATAAAATTTTTATTCGAATTTCACCCCCTCTCACACCCCCGATAAGGGCGGGTTCCAGAAGGTGTAAATCATTGCCAATTTTTTTGTGGCTTTCATTGGATACTTCGAACGATGGGCGCAAATTCAAAAAAAATGGGAATCTCTTTATCGCCAGAAACACAATTTTTATTCGAACTTCCTCTCCCGCCCCAATAAGGGCGGGTTCCGGAAGTTGGAAATCGTTGCCAATTGTTTTGTGCCTTTCGTTAGGTCCTAGGAACGATTGGCGCAAATAAAAAAACTGGGAATCCCTTTATACCCGGAAATCCAATTTTTATTCGAATTTCACCCCCTCTCCCACCACCGATAAGGGCGGGTTCCGGAAGTTGGAAATCGTTGCCAATTTTTTTGTGGCTTTCGTTAGGTACTAGGAACGATCGGCGCAAATAAAAAACTGGGAATCCCTTTATCGCCGGAAATACAATTTTTATTTGAATTTCACCCCCTGTCCCACCGCCGATGAGGGCGGGTTCCGGAAGTTGGAAATCGTTGCCAATTTTTTGTAGCTTTCGTTAGATACTAGGAACGATCGGCGCAAATTAAAAAACTGGGAATCCCTTTATCGCCGGAAATACAATTTTTATTCGAATTTCACCCCCTCTCCCACCTCTGATAAGGGCGGGTTCCGGAAGTTGGAAATCGTTGACAATTACTTTGTGGCTTTCGTTAGGTACTAGGAACAATCGGCGCAAATAAAATAACTGGGAATCCTTTTATCGCCGGAAACACAATGTTGATTCGAATTTGACCCCCTCTCCCACTGTCGATAAGGGCGGGTTCCGGAAGTTGGAAATCGTCGGCAATTTTTTTGTGGCTATCGTTAGGTACTAGGAACGATGGGCGCAAATAAAAAAACTGGGAATCCCTTTATCGCCGGAAATAGAATTTTTATTCGAATTTGACCCTCTCTCCCACCACCGATAAGGGCGGGTTCCGGAAGGTGGAAATCGTTGCCAATTTTTTTGTGGCTTTCGTTAGGTACTACGAACGATGGGCGCAAATTTAAAAAAAATGGGAATCTCTTTATCGCCAGAAACACAATTTTTATTCGAACTTCCTCTCCCGCCCCAATAAGGGCGGGTTCCGGATGTTGGAAATAGTTGCAAATTTTTTTGTAGCTTTCGTTAAATGCTAGGAACGATCGGCGCAAATAAAAAAACTGGGAATCCCTTTATCGCCGGAAATAGAATTTTTATTCGAATTACACCCTGTCTCCCGCCGCCGATAAGGGCAGGTTCCGGAAGTTGGAAATCACTGCCAATTTTTTTGTAGCTTTCGTTAGGTACTAGGAACGATCGGCGCAAATAAAAAACTGGGAATCAATTTATCGCCGGAAATAAATTTTTATTCGAATTTGACCTCTCCCACCTCCGATAAGGGCGGGTTCCGGAAGTTGGATATCGTTGCCAATTTTTTGTGGCTTTCCTTAGGTTCTAGGAACGATCGGCGCAAATAAAAAAACTGGGAATCCCTTTATCGCCCGAAATACAATTTTTATTCGAATTTGACCTCCTCTCCCACCGCCGATAAGGGCGGGTTCCATAAGTTGGACATCGTTGCCAATTTTTTTGTGGCTTTCGTTAGGTACGAGAAACTATCGGCGCAAATAAAAAAAAGTGGGAATCCCTTTATCGCCGGAAATACAGTTTTTATTCGAATTTCACCCCCTCTCCCGCGCCGATAAAGGTGGGTTCCGGAAGTTGGAAATCGTTGGCAATTTTTATGTGGCTATCGTTACGTACTAGGAACGATCGGCGCAAATAAAAAACTGGGAATCCCTTTATCGCCGGAAATAGAATTTTTATTCGAATTTCACCCCCTCTCCCGTCGCCGATAAGGGCGGGTTGCGGAAGTTGGAAATCGCTGCCAATTTTTTTGTAGCTTTCGTTAGGTACTAGGAACGATCGGCGCAAATAAAAAAACTGGGAATCTCCTTATCGCCGGAAATACAATTTTTGTTTGAATTTTACCCCCTATCCCACCTCCGATAAGGGCGGGTTCCGGAAGTTGGAAGTCGTTGCCAATTTTTTGTGGCTTTCGTTAGGTACTAGAAACGATCGGCGCAAATATAAAACTGGGAATCCCTTTATCGCCGGAAATACAATTTTTATTTGAATTTCACCCCCTGCCCGCCCCCCATGAGGGCGGGATCCGGAATCTAGAAATCGTTGCCAATTTTTGTGTGGCTTCCGTTGGGTACTAGGAACGATCGGGGCAAATAAAAAACTAGGAATCCCTTTATCGCCGGAAATACAATTTTTATTCGAATTTCACCCCCTCTCACACCCCCGATAAGGGCGAGTTCCGGAAGGTGTAAATCATTGCCAATTTTTTTGTGGCTTTCGTTAGGTACTACGAACGATGGGCGCAAATTAAAAAAAAATGGGAATCTCTTTATCGCCAGAAACACAATTTTTATTTGAACTTCCTCTCCCGCCCCAATAAGGGCAGGTTCCGGAAGTTGGAAATCGTTGCCAATTGTTTTGTGCCTTTCGTTAGGTACTAGGAACGATTGGCGCAAATAAAAAAACTGAGAATCCCTTTATACCCGGAAATCCAATTTTTATTCGAATTTCACCCCCTCTCCCGCCACCGATAAGGGCGGGTTCCGGAAGTTGGAAATCGTTGCCAATTTTTTTGTGGCTTTCGTTAGGTACTAGGAACGATCGGCGCAAATACAAAAACTGGGAATACCTCTATCGCCGGAAATACAATTTTTATTTGAATTTCACCCCCTGGCCCGCCGCCGATGAGGGCGGGTTCCGGAAGTTGGAAATCGTTGCCAATTTTTTGTAGCTTTCGTTAGATACTAGGAACGATCGGCGCAAATAAAAAAACTGGGAATCTCCTTATCGCCGGAAATACAATTTTTGTTTGAATTTTACCCCCTATCCCACCTCCGATAAGGGCGGGTTCCGGAAGTTGGAAGTCGTTGCCAATTTTTTGTGGCTTTCGTTAGGTACTAGGAACAATCGGCGCAAATTAAAAAACTGGGAATCCCTTTATCGCCGGAAATACAATTTTTATTCGAATTTCACCCCCTCACCCGTCACCGATAAGGGCGGGTTGCGGAAGTTGGAAATCGCTGCCAATTTTTTTGTAGCGTTCGTTAGGTACTAGGAACGATCGGCGCAAATAAAAAAACTGGGAATCTCCTTATCGCCGGAAATACAGTTTTTATTCGAATTTCACCCCCTCTCCCGCGCCGATAAAGGTGGGTTCCGGAAGTTGGAAATCGGTGGCAATTTTTATGTGGCTATCGTTACGTACTAGGAACGATCGGCGCAAATAAAAAACTGGGAATCCCTTTATCGCCGGAAATAGAATTTTTATTCGAATTTCACCCCCTCTCCCGTCGCCGATAAGGGCGGGTTGCGGAAGTTGGAAATCGCTGCCATTTTTTTTGTAGCTTTCGTTAGGTACTAGGAACGATCGGCGCAAATAAAAAAACTGGGAATCTCCTTATCGCCGGAAATACAATTTTTGTTTGAATTTTACCCCCTATCCCACCTCCGATAAGGGCGGGTTCCGGAAGTTGGAAGTCGTTGCCAATTTTTTGTGGCTTTCGTTAGGTACTAGAAGCGATCGGCGCAAATATAAAACTGGGAATCCCTTTATCGCCGGAAATACAATTTTTATTTGAATTTCACCCCCTGCCCGCCCCCCATGAGGGCGGGATCCGGAATCTAGAAATCGTTGCCAATTTTTGTGTGGCTTCCGTTGGGTACTAGGAACGATCGGGGCAAATAAAAAACTAGGAATCCCTTTATCGCCGGAAATACAATTTTTATTCGAATGTCACCCCCTCTCACACCCCCGATAAGGGCGAGTTCCGGAAGGTGTAAATCATTGCCAATTTTTTTGTGGCTTTCGTTAGGTACTACGAACGATGGGCGCAAATTAAAAAAAAATGGGAATCTCTTTATCGCCAGAAACACAATTTTTATTTGAACTTCCTCTCCCGCCCCAATAAGGGCAGGTTCCGGAAGTTGGAAATCGTTGCCAATTGTTTTGTGCCTTTCGTTAGGTACTAGGAACGATTGGCGCAAATAAAAAAACTGAGAATCCCTTTATACCCGGAAATCCAATTTTTATTCGAATTTCACCCCCTCTCCCGCCACCGATAAGGGCGGGTTCCGGAAGTTGGAAATCGTTGCCAATTTTTTTGTGGCTTTCGTTAGGTACTAGGAACGATCGGCGCAAATACAAAAACTGGGAATACCTCTATCGCCGGAAATACAATTTTTATTTGAATTTCACCCCCTGGCCCGCCGCCGATGAGGGCGGGTTCCGGAAGTTGGAAATCGTTGCCAATTTTTTGTAGCTTTCGTTAGATACTAGGAACGATCGGCGCAAATAAAAAAACTGGGAAACCCTTTATCGCCGGAAATACAATTTTTATTCGAATTTCACCCCCTCTCCCACCTCCGATAAGGGCGGGTTCCGGAAGTTGGAAATCGTTGACAATTCCTTTGTGGCTTTCGTTAGGTACTAGGAACAATCGGCGCAAATTAAAAAACTGGGAATCCCTTTATCGCCGGAAATACAATTTTTATTCGAATTTCACCCCCTCACCCGTCACCGATAAGGGCGGGTTGCGGAAGTTGGAAATCGCTGCCAATTTTTTTGTAGCGTTCGTTAGGTACTAGGAACGATCGGCGCAAATAAAAAAACTGGGAATCTCCTTATCGCCGGAAATACAGTTTTTATTCGAATTTCACCCCCTCTCCCGCGCCGATAAAGGTGGGTTCCGGAAGTTGGAAATCGGTGGCAATTTTTATGTGGCTATCGTTACGTACTAGGAACGATCGGCGCAAATAAAAAACTGGGAATCCCTTTATCGCCGGAAATAGAATTTTTATTCGAATTTCACCCCCTCTCCCGTCGCCGATAAGGGCGGGTTGCGGAAGTTGGAAATCGCTGCCATTTTTTTTGTAGCTTTCGTTAGGTACTAGGAACGATCGGCGCAAATAAAAAAACTGGGAATCTCCTTATCGCCGGAAATACAATTTTTGTTTGAATTTTACCCCCTATCCCACCTCCGATAAGGGCGGGTTCCGGAAGTTGGAAGTCGTTGCCAATTTTTTGTGGCTTTCGTTAGGTACTAGAAACGATCGGCGCAAATATAAAACTGGGAATCCCTTTATCGCCGGAAATACAATTTTTATTTGAATTTCACCCCCTGCCCGCCCCCCATGAGGGCGGGATCCGGAATCTAGAAATCGTTGCCAATTTTTGTGTGGCTTCCGTTGGGTACTAGGAACGATCGGGGCAAATAAAAAACTAGGAATCCCTTTATCGCCGGAAATACAATTTTTATTCGAATTTCACCCCCTCTCACACCCCCGATAAGGGCGAGTTCCGGAAGGTGTAAATCATTGCCAATTTTTTTGTGGCTTTCGTTAGGTACTACGAACGATGGGCGCAAATTAAAAAAAAATGGGAATCTCTTTATCGCCAGAAACACAATTTTTATTTGAACTTCCTCTCCCGCCCCAATAAGGGCAGGTTCCGGAAGTTGGAAATCGTTGCCAATTGTTTTGTGCCTTTCGTTAGGTACTAGGAACGATTGGCGCAAATAAAAAAACTGAGAATCCCTTTATACCCGGAAATCCAATTTTTATTCGAATTTCACCCCCTCTCCCGCCACCGATAAGGGCGGGTTCCGGAAGTGGGAAATCGTTGCCAATTTTTTTGTGGCTTTCATTAGGTACTAGGAACGATCGGCGCAAATACAAAAACTGGGAATACCTCTATCGCCGGAAATACAATTTTTATTTGAATTTCACCCCCTGGCCCGCCGCCGATGAGGGCGGGTTCCGGAAGTTGGAAATCGTTGCCAATTTTTTGTAGCTTTCGTTAGATACTAGGAACGATCGGCGCAAATAAAAAAACTGGTAAACCCTTTATCGCCGGAAATACAATTTTTATTCGAATTTCACCCCCTCTCCCACCACCGATAAGGGCGGGTTCCGGAAGTTGGAAATCGTTGACAATTCCTTTGTGGCTTTCGTTAGGTACTAGGAACAATCGGCGCAAATTAAAAAACTGGGAATCCCTTTATCGCCGGAAATACAATTTTTATTCGAATTTCACCCCCTCACCCGTCACCGATAAGGGCGGGTTGCGGAAGTTGGAAATCGCTGCCAATTTTTTTGTAGCGTTCGTTAGGTACTAGGAACGATCGGCGCAAATAAAAAAACTGGGAATCTCCTTATCGCCGGAAATACAATTTTTATTTGAATTTTACCCCCTATCCCACCTCCGATAAAGGCGGGTTCCGGAAGTTGGAAGTCGTTGCCAATTTTTTGTGGCTTTCGTTAGGTACTAGGAATGATCGGCGCAAATATAATACTGGGAATCCCTTTATCGCCGGAAATACAATTTGTATTTGAATTTCACCCCCTGCCCGCCCCCCATGAGGGCGGGTTCCGGAATCTAGAAATCGTTGCCAATTTTTGTGTGGCTTCCGTTGGGTACTAGGAACGATCGAGGCAAATAAAAAACTAGGAATCCCTTTATCGCCGGAAATACAATTTTTATTCGAATTTGACCCTCTCTCCCACCTCCGATAAGGGCGGGTTCCGGAAGTTGGAAATCGTTGCCAATTTTTTGTGGCTTTCCTTAGGTACTAGGAACGATCGGCGCAAATAAAAAAATGGGAATCTCTTTATCGCCGGAAATACAATTTTTATTTGAATTTCACCCCCTATCCCGCCCCCCGTGAGGGCGGGTTCCGGAATCTAGAAATCGTTGCCAATTTTTGTGTGGATTCCGTTGGGTACTAGGAACAACCGGGGCAAATAAAAAAAACTGGGAATCCCTTTATCGCCGGAAATACAATTTTTATTCGAATTTCACCCTCTCTCCCGCCACCGATAAGCGCGGGTTCCGGAAGTTGGAAATCGTTGCCAATTTTGTTGTGTCTCTTGTTAGGTACGAGGAACGATCGGCGCCAATAAAAAAAACTGGGAAACCCTTTATCGCCGGAAATATAATTTTTATTCGAATTTCACCCCTTCTCCCACCCCGATAAGGGCGGCTTCGGGAAGTTGGAAATCGTTGCCAATTTTTTTGTGGCTTTCGTTAAATACTAGGAACGATCGGCGCAAATAAAAAAATGGGAATCTCTTTATCGCCGGAAATACAATTTTTATTTGAATTTTACCCCCTATCCCACCTCCGATAAGGGCGGGTTCCGGAAGTTGGAAGTCGTTGCCAATTTTTTGTGGCTTTCGTTAGGTACTAGGAATGATCGGCGCAAATATAAAACTGGGAATCCCTTTATCGCCGGAAATACAATTTTTATTTGAATTTCACCCCCTGCCCGCCCCCCATGAGGGCGGGTTCCGGAATCTAGAAATCGTTGCCAATTTTGTGTGGCTTCCGTTGGGTACTAGGAACGATCGGGGCAAATAAAAAACTAGGAATCCCTTTATCGCCGGAAATACAATTTTTATTCGAATTTGACCCTCTCTCCCACCTCCGATAAGGGCGGGTTCCGGAAGTTGGAAATCGTTGCCAATTTTTTGTGGCTTTCCTTAGGTACTAGGAACGATCGGCGCAAATAAAAAAATGGGAATCTCTTTATCGCCGGAAATACAATTTTTATTTGAATTTCACCCCCTATCCCGCCCCCCATGAGGGCGCGTTCCGGAATCTAGCAATCGTTGCCAATTTTTGTGTGGATTCCGTTGGGTACTAGGAACAACCGGGGCAAATAAAAAAAACTGGGAATCCCTTTATCGCCGGAAATACAATTTTTATTCGAATTTCACCCTCTCTCCCGCCGCCGATAAGCGCGGGTTCCGGAAGTTGGAAATCGTTGCCAATTTTGTTGTGTCTTTTGTTAGGTACGAGGAACGATCGGCGCCAATAAAAAAAACTGGGAAACCCTTTATCGCCGGAAATACAATTTTTATTCGAATTTCACCCCCCTTCTCCCACCCCGATAAGGGCGGCTTCGGGAAGTTGGAAATCGTTGCCAATTTTTTTGTGGCTTTCGTTAAACACTAGGAACGATCGGCGCAAATAAAAAAATGGGAATCTCTTTATCGCCGAAAATACAATTTTTATTTGAATTTCACCCCTTATCCCGCCCCCCATGAGGGCGGGTTCCGGAATCTAGGAATCGTTGCCAATTTTTGTGTGGCTTCCGTTGGGTACTAGGAACAATCGGGGCAAATAAAAAAAACTGGGAATCCCTTTATCGCCGGAAATACAATTTTTATTCGAATTTCACCCCCTCTCCCGCCCCCGATAAGGGTGGGTTCCGGAAGTTGGAAATCGTTGCCAATTTTTTTGTGGCTTTCGTTAGGTACTACGAACGATGGGCGCAAATTTAAAAAAAAATGGGAATCCCTTTATCGCCGGAAACACAATTTTTATTCGAACTTCACCGCCTCTCCCGCCCCGATAAGGGCGGGTTCCGGAAGTTGGAAATCGTTGCCAATTGTTTTGTGCCTTTCGTTAGGTACTAGGAACGATTGGCGCAAATAAAAAAACTGGGAATCCCTTTATACCCGGAAATCCAATTTGTATTTGAATTTCACCCCTTCTCCCGCCGCGGATAAGGGCGGGTTCCGGAAGGTGGAAATTGTGGCCAATTTTTTTGTGCCTTTTGTTAGGTACTAGGAACGATCGGCGCAAATAAATAAACTGGGAATCCCTTTATCGCCGGAAATACAGATTTTATTCGAATTTCACCCCCTCTACCACCCCGATAAGGGCGCGTTCCGGAAGTTGGATATCGTTGCCAATTGTTTTGTAGCTTTCTTTAAATACTAGGAACGATCGGCGCAAATAAATAAACTGGGAATCCCTTTATCGCCGGAAATACAATTTTTATTCGAATTTGACCCTCTCTCCTACCTCCGATAAGGGCGGGTTCCGGAAGTTGGGTAATCGTTACCAATTTTGTTGTGGCTTTCGTTAGGTACTAGGAACGATCGGCGCAAATAAAAAAACTGGGAATCCCTTTACCGCCCGAAATACAATTTTTATTTGAATTTCTCCCCCTCTCCCACCGCCGATAAGGGCGGGTTCCGGAAGTTGGAAATCGTTGCCAATTTTTTTGTGGCTTTCGTTAGGTACTAGGAAAGATCGGCGCAAATAAAAAAACTGGGAATCCCTTTATTGCCGGAAATACAATTTTTATTCGAATTTGACCCTCTCTCCTACCTCCGATAAGGGCGGGTTCCGGAAGTTGGAAATCGTTACCAATTTTGTTGTGGCTTTCGTTAGGTACTAGGAACGATCGTCGCAAATAAAAAAAACTGGGAATCCCTTTATCGCCGGAAATACAATGTTGATTCGAATTTGACCCCCTCTCCCACTTCCGATAAGGGTGGGTTCCGGAAGTTGGAAGTCGTTGGCAATTTTTATGTGGCTATCGTTACGTACTAGGAACGATCGGCGCAAATAAAAAACTGGGAATCCCTTTATCGCCGGAAATAGAATTTTTATTCGAATTTCACCCCCTCTCCCGTCGCCGATAAGGGCGGGTTGCGGAAGTTGGAAATCGCTGCCAATTTTTTTGTAGCTTTCGTTAGGTACTAGGAACGATCGGCGCAAATAAAAAAACTGGGAATCTCCTTATCGCCGGAAATACAATTTTTATTTGAATTTTACCCCATATCCCACCTCCGATAAGGGCGGGTTCCGGAAGTTGGAAGTCGTTGCCAATTTTTTGTGGCTTTCGTTAGGTACTAGAAACGATCGGCGCAAATATAAAACTGGGAATCCCTTTATCGCCGGAAATACAATTTTTATTTGAATTTCACCCCCTGCCCGCGCCCCATGAGGGCGGGTTCCGGAATCTAGAAATCGTGGCCAATTTTTGTGTGGCTTCGGTTGGGTACTAGGAACGATCGGGGCAAATAAAAAACTAGGAATCCCTTTATCGCCGAAAATAAAATTTTTATTCGAATTTCACCCCCTCTCACACCCCCGATAAGGGCGGGTTCCGGAAGGTGTAAATCATTGCCAATTTTTTTGTGGCTTTCGTTGCGTACTTCGAAAGACGGGCGCAAATTAAAAAAAAATGGGAATCTCTTTATCGCCAGAAACACAATTTTTATTCGAACTTCCTCTCCCGCCCCAATAAGGGCGGATTCCGGAAGTTGGAAATCGTTGCCAATTGTTTTGTGCCTTTCGTTAGGTCCTAGGAACGATTGGCGCAAATAAAAAAACTGGGAATCCCTTTATACCCGGAAATCCAATTTTTATTCGAATTTCACCCCCTCTCCCGCCGCCGATAAGGGCGGGTTCCGGAAGTTGGAAATCGTTGCCAATTTTTTTGTGGCTTTCGTTAGGTACTAGGAACGATCGGCGCAAATAAAAAAACTGGGAATCCCTTTATCGCCGGAAATACAATTTTTATTTGAATTTCACCCCCTGTCCCACCGCCGATGAGGGCGGGTTCCGGAAGTTGGAAATCGTTGCCAATTTTTTGTAGCTTTCGTTAGATACTAGGAACGATCGGCGCAAATTAAAAAACTGGGAATCCCTTTATCGCCGGAAATACAATTTTTATTCGAATTTCACCCCCTCTCCCACCTCCGATAAGGGCGGGTTCCGGAAGTTGGAAATCGTTGACAATTACTTTGTGGCTTTCGTTAGGTACTAGGAACAATCGGCGCAAATAAAATAACTGGGAATCCCTTTATCGCCGGAAACACAATGTTGATTCGAATTTGACCCCCTCTCCCACTGTCGATAAGGGCGGGTTCCGGAAGTTGGAAATCGTTGGCAATTTTTTTGTGGCTATCGTTAGGTACTAGGAACGATGGGCGCAAATAAAAAACTGGGAATCCCTTTATCGCCGGAAATAGAATTTTTATTCGAATTTCACCCCTTCTCCCTTTGCCGATAAGGGTAGGTTCCGGATGTTGGAAATCGTTGCCAATTTTTTTCTAGTTTTCGTTAAATGCTAGGAACGATCGGCGCAAATAAAAAAACTGGGAATCCCTTTATCGCCGGAAACAGAATTTTTATTCGAATTACACCCTGTCTCCCGCCGCCGATAAGGGCGGGTTCCGGAAGTTGGGAATCGCTGCCAATTTTTTTGTAGCTTTCGTTAGGTACTAGGAACGATCGGCGCAAATAAAAAACTGGGAATCAATTTATCGCCGGAAATACAATTTTTATTCGAATTTGACCTCTCCCACCTCCGATAAGGGCGGGTTCCGCAAGTTGGATATCGTTGCCAATTTTTTGTGGCTTTCCTTAGGTTCTAGGAACGATCGGCGCAAATAAAAAAACTGGGAATCCCTTTATCGCCGGAAATACAATTTTTATTCGAATTTCACCCCCTCTCACACCCCCGATAAGGGCGGGTTCCGGAAGGTGTAAATCATTGCCAATTTTTTTGTGGCTTTCGTTAGGTACTACGAACGATGGGCGAAAATTAAAAAAAAATGGGAATGTCTTTATCGCCAGAAACACAATTTTTATTTGAACTTCCTCTCCCGCCCCAATAAGGGCAGGTTCCGGAAGTTGGAAATCGTTGCCAATAGTTTTGTGCCTTTCGTTAGGTACTAGGAACGATTGGCGCAAATAAAAATACTGAGAATCCCTTTATACCCGGAAATCCAATTTTTATTCGAATTTCACCCCCTCTCCCGCCGCCGATAAGGGCGGGTTCCGGAAGTTGGAAATCGTTGCCAATTTTTTTGTGGCTTTCGTTAGGTACTAGGAACGATCGGCGCAAATACAAAAACTGGGAATCCCTTTATCGCCGGAAATACAATTTTTATTTGAATTTCACCCCCTGGCCCGCCGCCGATGAGGGCGGGTTCCGGAAGTTGGAAATCGTTGCCAATTTTTTGTAGCTTTCATTAGATACTAGGAACGATCGGCGCAAATAAAAAAACTGGGGAACCCTTTATCGCCGGAAATACAATTTTTATTCGAATTTCACCCCCTCTCCCACCGCCGATAAGGGCGGGTTCCGGAAGTTGGAAATCGTTGACATTTCCTTTGTGGATTTCGTTAGGTACTAGGAACAATTGGCGCAAATTAAAAAACTGGGAATCCCTTTATCGCCGGAAATACAATTTTTATTCGAATTTCACCCCTTCTCCCGTCGCCGATAAGGGCGGGTTGCGGAAGTTGGAAATCGCTGCCAATTTTTTTGTAGCTTTCGTTAGGTACTAGGAACGATCGGCGCAAATAAAAAAACTGGGAATCTCCTTAACGCCGGAAATACAATTTTTATTTGAATTTTACCCCCTATCCCACCTCCGATAAGGGCGGGTTCCGGAAGTTGGAAGTCGTTGCCAATTTTTTGTGGCTTTCGTTAGGTACTAGGAACGATCGACGCAAATATAAAACTGGGAATCCCTTTATCGCCGGAAATACAATTTTTATTTGAATTTCACCCCCTGCCCGCCCCCCATGAGGGCGGGTTCCGGAATCTAGAAATCGTTGCCAATTTTTGTGTGGCTTCCGTTGGGTACTAGGAACGATCGGGGCAAATAAAAAACTAGGAATCCCTTTATCGCCGGAAATACAATTTTTATTCGAATTTCACCCCCTCTCACACCCCCGATAAGGGCGTGTTCCGGAAAGTGTAAATCATTGCCAATTTTTTTGTGGCTTTCGTTAGGTACTACGAACGATGGGCGCAAATTAAAAGAAAATGGGAATCTCTTTATCGCCAGAAACACAATTTTTATTTGAACTTCCTCTCCCGCCCCAATAAGGGCAGGTTCCGGAAGTTGGAAATCGTTGCCAATTGTTTTGTGCCTTTCGTTAGGTACTAGGAACGATTGGCGCAAATAAAAAAACTGGGAATCCCTTTATACCCGGAAATCCAATTTTTATTCGAATTTCACCCCCTCTCCCGCCACCGATAAGGGCGGGTTCCGGAAGTTGGAAATCGTTGCCAATTTTTTTGTGGCTTTGTTAGGTACTAGGAACGATCGGCGCAAATACAAAAACTGGGAATCCCTTTATCGCCGGAAATACAATTTTTATTTGAATTTCACCCCCTGTCCCGCCGCCGATGAGGGCGGGTTCCGGAAGTTGGAAATCGTTGCCAATTTTTTGTAGCTTTCGTTAGATACTAGGAACGATCGGCGCAAATAAAAAAACTGGGAAACCCTTTATCGCCGGAAATACAATTTTTATTCGAATTTCACCCCCTCTCCCACCTCCGATAAGGGCGGGTTCCGTAAGTTGGAAATCGTTGACAATTCCTTTGTGGCTTTCGTTCGGTACTAGGAACAATCGGCGGAAATAAAAAAAAACTGGGAATCCCTTTATCGCCGGAAATACAATGTTATTACGAATTTGACCCCCTCTCCCACTGTCGATAAGGGCGGGTTCCGGAAGTTGGAAATCGTTGACAATTTTTTTGTGGCTATCGTTAGGTACTGGGAACGATCGGCGCAAATAAAAAAACTGGGAATCTCTTTATCGCCGGAAAGAGAATTTTTATTCGAATTTCACCCCCTCTCCCTTCGCCGATAAGGGTAGGTTCCGGATGTTGGAAATCGTTGCCAATTTTTTTGTAGCTTTCGTTAAATGCTAAGAACGATCGGCGCAAATAAAAAAACTGGGAATCCCTTTATCGCCGGAAATAGAATTTTTATTCGAATTACACCCCCTCTCCCGCCGCCGATAAAGGCGGGTTCCGGAAGTTGGAAATCGCTGCCAATTTTTTTGTAGCTTTCGTTAGGTAATAGGAACGATCGGCGCAAATAAAAAACTGGGAATCAATTTATCGCCGGAAATACAATTTTTATTCGAATTTGATCCTCTCTCCCACCTCCGATAAGGGCGGGTTCCGGAAGTTGGAAATCGTTGCCAATTTTTTGTGGCTTTCCTTAGGTACTAGGAACGATCGGCGCAAATAAAAAAAACTGGAAATCCCTTTATCGCCGGAAATACAATTTTTATCCGAATTTGACCTCCTCTCCCACCGCTGATAAGGGCGGGTTCCGGAAGTTGGACATCGGTGCTAATTTTTTTGTGGCTTTCGTTAGGTACGAGAAACTATCGGCGCAAATAAAAAAAACTGGGCATCCCTTTATCGCCGGAAATACAGTTTTTATTCGAATTTCACCCCCTCTCCCGCCGCCGATAACGGTGGATTCCGGAAGTTGGAAATCGTTGCCAATGTTTTTGTGGCTTTCGTTAGGTACTAGGAACGATCAGCGCAAATAAACGAACTGGGAATCCCTTTATCGCCGGAAATACAATTTTTATTCGAATTTCACCCCCTCTCCCACCCTGATAAGGGCGGGTTCCGGAAGTTGGAAATCGGTGCCAATTTTTTTGTATCTTTCGTTAAATACTCGGAACGATCGGCGCAAATTAAAAAACTGGGAATCCCTTTATCGCCGGAAATACAATTTTTATTCGAATTTGACCCTCTCTCCCACCTCCGATAAGGGCGGGTTCCGGAAGTTGGAAATCTTTACCATTTTTGTTGTGGCTTTCGATAGGTACTAGGAACGATCGGCGCAAATAAAAAACTGGGAATCCCTTTATCGCCGGAAATACAATTTTTATTTGAATTTCACCCCCTGTCCCGCCGCCGATGAGGGCGGTTTCCGGAAGGCGGAAATCGTTGCCAATTTTTTTGTGGCTTCCGTTGGGTACTAGGAACGATCGGCGCAATTTACAAAACTGGGAATCCCTTTATCGCCGGAAATACAATTTTTATTCGAATTTGACCCTCTCTCGCACCTCCGATAAGGGCGGGTTCCGGAAGTTGGAAATCGTTGACAATTTCTTTGTGGCTTTCGTTAGGTACTAGGAACGATCGGCGCAAATAAAAAAAAACTGGGAATCCCTTTATCGCCGGAAATACAATGTTGGTTCGAATTTGACCCCCTCACCCACTCGCGATAAGGGCGGGTTCCGGAAGTTGGAAATCGTCGGCAATTTTTTTGTGGCTAGCGTTAGGTACTAGGAACGATCGGCGCAAATAAAAAACTGGGAATCCCTTTATCGCCGGAAATAGAATTTTTATTCGAATTTCAACCTTTCTCCCGTCGCCGATAAGGGCATGTTCCGGAAGTTGGAAATCGCTGCCAATTTTTGTGTAGCGTTCGTTAGGTACTAGGAACGATCGGCGCAAATAATAAAACTGGGAATCTCTTTATCGCCGGAAATACAATTTTTATTTGAATTTCACCCCCTATCCCACCTCCGATAAGGGCGGGTTCCGGAAGTTGGAAGTCGTTACCCATTTTTTTGTGGCTTTCGTTGGGTACTAGGAACGATCGGGGCAAATAAAGGACTGGGAATCCCTTTATCGCCGGAAATACAATTTTTATTTGAATTTCACCCCCTGCCCGCCCCCCATGAGGGCGGGTTCCGGAATCTAGAAATCGTTGCCAATTTTTGTGTGGCTTCCGTTGAGTACTAGGAACGATCGGGGCAAATAAAAAACTGGGAATCCCTTTATCGCCGGAAATACAATTTTTATTCGAATTTCACCCCCTCTCCCACCCCCGATAAGGCCAGGATCCGGAAGGTGGAAATCGTTGCCAATTTTTTTGTGACTTTCGATAGGAACTACGAACGATGGGCGCAAATTAAAAAAAAATACGAATCTCTTTATCGCCAGAAACACAATTTTTATTCGAACTTCCTCTCCCGCCCCGATAAGGGCGGGATCCGGAAGTTGGAAATCGTTGCCAATTGTTTTGTGCTTTTCGTTAGGTACTAGGAACGATTGGCGCAAATAAAAAAACTGGGAATCCCTTTATACCCGGAAATCCAATTTTTATTCTATTTTCACCCCCTCTCCCACCACCGATAAGGGCGGGTTCCGGAAGTTGGAAATCGTTGCAAATTTTTTTGTGGCTTTCGTTAAGTACTAGGAACGATCGGCGCAAATAAAAAAACTGGGAATCCCTTTATCGCCGGAAATACAATTTTTATTTGAATTTCACCCCCTGTCCCGCCCCCGATGAGGGTGGGTTCCGGAAGTTGGAAATCGTTGCCAATTTTTTTATGGCTTCCGTTGGGTACTGGGAACGATCGGGGCAAATAAAAATACTAGGAATTCCTTTATCGCCGGAAATACCATTTTTATTCGAATTTCACCCCCTCTCCAACCCACGATAAGGGCGGGTTCCGGACGTTGGAAATCGTTGCCAATTTTTTGTAGCTTTTAGTTAGATACTAGGAACGATCGGCGCAAATAAAAAAACTGGGAATCCCTTTATCGCCGGAAATACAATTTTTATTCGAATTTGACCCTCTCTCCCACCTCCGATAAGGGCGGGTTCCGGAAGTTGGAAATCGTTAACAATTTGTTTGTGGCTTTCGTTAGGTACTCGGAACGATCGGCGCAAATAAAAAAAAACCGGGAATCCCATTATCGCCGGAAATACTATGTTGATTCGAATTTGACCCCCTCTCCCACTCCCGATGAGGGCGGGTTCCGGAAGTTGGAAATCGTTGGCAATTTTTTTGTGGCTATCGTTAGGTACTAGGAACGATCGGCGCAAATTAAAAAACTGGGCATCCCTTTATCGCCGGAAATAGAATTTTTGTTCGAATTTCACCCCCTCTCCCGTCGCCGATAAGGGCGGGTTCCGGAAGTTGGAAATCGTTGCCAATTTTTGTGTAGCTTTCGTTAAATGCTAGGAACGATCGGCGCAAATGAAAAAACTGGGAATCCCTTTATCGCCGGCAATACAATTTTTAATCGAATTTGACCCTCTCTCCCACCTCCGATAAGGGCGGGTTCCGGAAGTTGGAAATCTTTGACAAATTCTTTGTGGCTTTCGTTAGGTACTAGGAACGATCGGCGAAAATAAAAAAAACTGGGAATCCCTTTATCGCCGGAAAGACAATGTTGATTCGAATTTGACCCCCTCTCCCACTCCCGATAAGGGCGGGTTCCGGAAGTTGGAAATCGTTGGCAATTTTTTTGTGGCTATCGTTAGCTACTAGGAACGATCGGTGCAAATTAAAAAAACTGGGATTCTATTTATCGCCGGAAATAGAATTTTTATTCGAATTTCACCTCCTCTCCCGTTCCCGATAAGGGCGGGTTCCGGAAGTTAGAAATCGATGCCAATTTTTTTGTAGCTTTCGTTAAATGCTAGGAACGATCGGCGCAAATAAAAAAACTGGGAATCCCTTTATCACCGGCAATACAATTTTTATTCGAATTAGACCCTCTCTCCCACTCCCGATAAGGGCGGGTTCCGGAAGTTGGAAATCGTTGGCAATTTTTTTGTGGCTATCGTTAGGTACTAGGAACGATCGGCGCAAATTAAAAAAACTGGGATTCTATTTATCGCCGGAAATAGAATTTTTATTCGAATTTCACCTCCTCTCCCGTCGCCGATAAGGGCGGGTTCCGGAAGTTGGAAATCGTTGCCAATTTTTTTGTGGCTTTCGTTAGGTACTAGGAACGATCGGCGCAAATAAAATAACTGGGAATCCCTTTATCGCCGGAAATACAATTTTTATTTGAATTTCACCCCCTGTCCCGCCCCCGATGAGGGCGGGTTCCGGAAGTTGGAAATCGTTGCAAATTTTTTTGTGGCTTCCGTTGGGTACTGGGAACGATCGGGGCAAATAAAAATACTGGGAATCCCTTTATCGCCGGAAATACAATTTTTATTCGAATTTCATCCCCTCTCCAGCGCCGGATAAGGGCGGGTTCCGGAAGTTGGAAATCGCTGCCAATTTTTTTGTAGCTTTCGTTAGATACTAGGAACGATCGGCGCAAATAAAAAAACTGGGAATCCCTTTACCGCCGGAGATACAATTTTTATTCGAATTTGACCCTCTCTCCCACCTCCGATACGGGCGGGTTCCGGAAGTTGGAAATCGTTGCCAATTTTTATGTGGCTTTCATTAGGTACTAGGAACGATCGGCGCAAATAAAAAAACTGGGAATCCCTTTATCGCCGGAAATACAATTTTTTTTTTAATTTCACCCCCTCTCCCACCACCGATAAGGGCGGGTTCCGGAAGGTGGAAATCGTTGCCAATTTTTTTGTAGCTTTCGTTAAATGCTAGGAACGATCGGCGCAAATAAAAAAAACTGGGAATCCCTTTATCGCCGGCAATACAATTTTTATTCGAATTTGACCCTCTCTCCCACCTCCGATAAGGGCGGGTTCCGGAAGTTGGAAATCGTTGCCTATTTTTTTGTGGCTTTCGTTAGGTACTAGGAACGATCGGGGCAAATAAAAATACTGGGAATCCCGTTATCGCCGGAAATACAATTTTTATTCGAATTTCACCCTTTCTCCAGCCTCGGATAAGGGCGGGTTCCGGAAGTTGGAAATCGGTGCCAATTTTTTTGTAGCTTTCGTTAGATACTAGGAACGATCGGCGCAAATAAAAAAAACTGGGAATCCCTTTACTGCCGGAGATACAATTTTTATTCGAATTTGACCCTCTCTCCCACCTCCGATACGGGCGGGTTCCGGAAGTTGGAAATCGATGCCAATTTTTATGTGGCTTTCATTAGGTACTAGGAACGATCGGCGCAAATAAAAAACTGGGAATCCCTTTATCGCCGGAAATACAATTTTTTTTTGAATTTCACCCCCTCTTCCACCACCGATAAGGGCGGGTTCCGGAAGGTGGAAATTGTTGCCAATTTTTTTGTGGCTTTCGTTAGGTACTAGGAACGATCGGCGCAAGTAAAAAAACTGGGAATCCCTTTATCGCCGGAAATACAATTTTTACTTGAATTTCACCCCCTGTCCCGCCCCCGATGAGGGCGGGTTCTGGAAGTTGGAAATCGATGCCAATTTTTTTGTGGCTTCCGTTGGGTACTAGGAACGATCGGGGCAAATAAAAATACTGGGAATCCCTTTATCGCCGGAAATAAAATTTTTATTCGAATTTCACCCCCTCTCCCAGCCCCGATAAGAGCGGGTTCCGGAAGTTGGAAATCGCTGCCAATTTTTTTGTGGCTTTCGTTAGGTACTACGAACCTTCAGCGTAAATTAAAAAACTGGGAACCCCTTTATCGCAAGAAATACAATTTTTAATCGACTTTCACCCCCTCTCCCAGCCCCGATAAAGACGGGTTGCGGAAGTTGGAAATCGTTGCCAATTTTTTTTGCGCTTTCGTTAGGTACTAGGAACGATGGGCGCAAATAAAAAAAAATGGGAATCTCTTTATCGCCGGAAACACAATTTTTATTCGAACTTAACCCCTTCGCCCACCCCGATAAGGGCCGGTTCCGGAAGTTGGAAATCGTTGCCAATTTTTTCGTGGCTTTCGTTAGGTCCTAGGAGCGATTGGCGCAAATTAAAAAACTGGAAATCCCTTTTTCCCCGGAATCCCAATTTATATTCGAATTTCACCCTCTCTCCCGCCCCCGATAAGGGCGGGTTCCGGAAGTTGGAAATCGTTGAAATTTTTTTTGTGGCTTCCGTTGGGTACTGGGAACGATCGGGGCAAATAAAAATACTGGGAATCCCTTTATCGCCGGAAATACAATTTTCATTCGAATTTCACCCCCTCTCCAGCCCCGGATAAGGGCGGGTTCCGGAAGTTGGAAATCGGTGCCAATTTTTTTGTAGCTTTCGTTAGATACTAGGAATGATCGGCGCAAATAAAAAAACTGGGAATCCCTTTACCGCCGGAGATACAATTTTTATTCGAATTTGACCCTCTCTCCCACCTCCGATACGGGCGGGTTCCGGAAGTTGGAAATCGTTGCCAATTTTTATGTGGCTTTCATTAGGTACTAGGAGCGATCGGCGCAAATAAAAAAACTGGGAATCCTTTTATCGCCGGAAATACAATTTTTTTTTAATTTCACCCCCTCTCCCACCACCGATAAGGGCGGGTTCCGGAAAGTGGAAATTGTTGCCAATTTTTTTGTGGCTTTCGTTAGGTACTAGTAACGATCGGCGCAAATAAAAAAACTGGGAATCCCTTTATCGCCGGAAATAGAATTTTTATTCAAATTTCACCTCCTCTCCCGTCGCCGATAAGGGCGGGTTCCGGAAGTTGGAAATCGTTGCCAATTTTTTTGTAGATTTCGTTAAATGCTAGGAACGATCGGCGCAAAAAAAAAACTGGGAATCCCTTTATCGCCGGC
This sequence comes from Ophion slaviceki, assembly GCA_944452715.1. Lineage (NCBI taxonomy): Eukaryota > Metazoa > Arthropoda > Insecta > Hymenoptera > Ichneumonidae > Ophion > Ophion slaviceki. The sequence continues at coordinate 13,284,892 of OX101784.1, read as the reverse complement.
AATACAATTTTTATTCGAATTTGACCCTCTCTCCCACAGTCGATAAGGGCGGGTTCCGGAAGTTGGAAATCGTTGCCAATTTTTTTGTGGCTTTCGTTAGGTACTAGGAACGATCGGGACAAATAAAAATACTGGGAATCCCTTTATCGCCGGAAATACAATTTTCATTCGAATTTCACCCCCTCTCCAGCCCCGGATAAGGGCGGGTTCCGGAAGTTGGAAATCGGTGCCAATTTTTTTGTAGCTTTCGTTAGATACTAGGAACGATCGGCGCAAATAAAAAAACTGGGAATCCCTTTACTGCCGGAGATACAATTTTTATTCGAATTTGACCCTCTCTCCCACCTCCGATACGGGCGGGTTCCGGAAGTTGGAAATCGTTGCCAATTTTTATGTGGCTTTCATTAGGTACTAGGAACGATCGGCGCAAATCAAAAACTGGGAATCCCTTTATCGCCGGAAATACATTTTTTTTTAATTTCACCCCCTCTTCCACCACCGATAAGGGCGGGTTCCGGAAGGTGGAAATTGTTGCCAATTTTTTTGTGGCTTTCGTTAGGTACTAGGAACGATCGGCGCAAGTAAAAAAACTGGGAATCCCTTTATCGCCGGAAATACAATTTTTACTTGAATTTCACCCCCTGTCCCGCCCCCGATGAGGGCGGGTTCTGCAAGTTGGAAATCGATGCCAATTTTTTTGTGGCTTCCGTTGGGTACTAGGAACGATCGGGGCAAATAAAAATACTGGGAATCCGTTTATCGCCGGAAATACAATTTTTATTCGAATTTCACCCCCTCTCCCAGCCCCGATAAGGGCGGGTTCCGGAAGTTGGAAATCGCTGCCAAATTTGTTGTGGCTTTCGTTAGGTACTACGAACCTTCAACGTAAATTAAAAAACTGGGAACCCCTTTATCGCAAGAAATACTATTTTTAATCGACTTTCACCCCCTCTCCCAGCCTTGATAAAGACGGGTTGCGGAAGTTGGAAATCATTGCCAATTTTTTTTGCGCTTTCGTTAGGTACTAGGAACGATGGGCGCAAATAAAAAAAAATGGGAATCTCTTTATCGCCGGAAACACAATTTTTATTCGAACTTAACCCCTTCGCCCACCCCGATAAGAGCGGGTTCCGGAAGTTGGAAAGCGTTGCCAATTTTTTTGTGGCCTTTGTTAGGTACTAGGAACGATCGGCGCAAATAAAAAATCTGGGAATTCCTTTATCACCGGAAATACTATTTTTATTCGAATTTCACCCCCTCTCCTACTCCCGATAAGGGCGGGTTTCGGAAGTTGGAATTCGTTGCCAATTTTTTTCTAGCTTTCGTTAGATACTAGGAACGATCGGCGCAAATAAAAAAACTGGGAATCTCTTTATCGCCGGAAATACAATTTTTATTTGAATTTGACCCTCTCTCCCACCTCCGATAAGGGCGGGTTCCGGAAGTTGGAAATCGGTGCTAATTTTTTTGTGGCTTTCGTTAGGTACTAGGAACGATCGGCGCACATAAAATCTGCGAATCTCTTTATCGCCGGAAATACAATTTTTATGTGAATTTCACCCCCTCTGCCACCGCCGATATGGGCGGGTTCCGGAGGTTGGAAATCGTTGCCAGTTTTTTTGTGGCTTTCGTTATGTACTAGGAACGATCGGCGCAAATAAGAAAACTGGGAATCCCTTTATCGCCGGAAATACAATTTTTATTTGAATTTCACCACCTGTCCCGCCCCCATGAGGGCGGGTTCCGGAAGTTGGAATTCGTTGCCAATTTTTTGTGGCTTCCTTTGGGTACTAGGAACGATCGGGGCAAATAAAAAAACTGGGAATCCCTTTATCGCTGGAAATACAATTTTTATTCGAATTTGACTTCCTCTCCCACCGTCGATAGGTGCGGGTTCCGGAAGTTGGAAATCGTTGCCAATTTTTTTGTGGCTTTCGTTAGGTACTGCAAACGATCGGCGTAATTAAAAAAACTGGGAATCCCTTTATCGCCGGAAATACAATTTTTATTCGAATTCGATCCTCTCTCCCACCCCCGATAAGGGCGGGTTCCGGGAGTTGGAAATCGTTGCCAATTTTTTTGTGTCTTTCGTTATGTGCTAGGATCGATCGGCGCAAGTAAAAAAAACTGGATATCCCTTTATTGCCGGAAATACAATTTTTATCCGAATTTCACCCCCGCTCCCACCACCGATTAGGGCGGATTCCGGAAGTTGAAATTCGTCGCCAATTATTTTGTGGCTTTGTAAGGTACTAGGAACGATCAGCGCAAATAAAAAATCTGGGTATCCCTGTATCCCCGGATATACAATTTTTATTCGACATTCACCCCCTCTCCCACCCTCGATAAGGGCGGGTTCCTGAAGTTGGAAATCGTTCCCAATTTTTTTGTGGCTTCCGTTGGGTACCAGGAACGATCGGGGCAAATAAAAAAACTTTGAATCCCTTTATCGCCGGAAATACAATCTTTATTCGAATTTTACCCCCTCTCCCACTCCCCATAAGTGCGGGTTCCGAATGTTTGATATCGTTCCCAATTTCTTTGTGGCTTCCGTTGGGTACTAGGAACGATCGGCGCAAATAAAAAACTTGGAATCCCTTTATCGCCGGAAATACAATTTTTATTCTAATTTCACCCCCTCTCCCACCCTCGATAAGGGCGGGTTCCGGAAGTTAGAAATCGTTGCCAATTTTTTTGTGGCTTTCGTTAGGTACTAGGGACGATCGGCGCAAATAAAAAAACTGGGAATCCCTTTATCGCCGGAAATACAATTTTTCTTCAAATTTGACCCCCTCTCTCGCCCCCGATCAGGGCGGGTTCCGGGAGTTGGAAATCGTTGTCAATTCTTTTGTGGCTTTCGTTATGTACTAGGAACGATCGGCGCAAGGTCAAAAAAACTGGGAATCCCTTTATCGCCGGAAATACAATTTTTATCCGAATTTCACCCCCTCTCCCACCACCGATAAGGGTGGATTCCGGAAGTTGGAAATCGTCGCCAATTTTTTTGTGGCTTTCGTAAGGTACTAGGAACGATCAGCGCAAATAAAAAATCTGGGAATCCCTGTATCGCCGGAAATACAATTTTTATTCGAATTTCACCTCCTCTCCCGCCACAGATAAGGGCGGCTTCCGAAAGTTGAAAATCGTTCCCAATTTTTTTGTGGGTCTCTTCAGGTATTAGGAACAATCAGCGCAAATAAAAAACTGGGAAATCCTCCACCGGCGAAAATACGATTTTCATTCGACTTTCACTCCCCCATACGGGTGGGTTCCGGAAGATGGAAATCGTTCCCAATTTTTTGTGGCTTTCGTTAGGGACTAGGAACGATTGGCGCAAATAAAAAAACTGGGAATCCCTTTATCGCCGGAAATACAATTTTTATTTGAATTTCGCCCTCTCTCCCGCCGCCGATAAGGGCGGGTTCCGGCAGTTGGCAATCGTTGCGATTTTTTTGCGGCTTCCGTTGGGTACTAGGAACGATCGGGGCAAATAAAAAAACTGCGAATCCCTGTATCGCCGGAAATACAATTTTTATTCGAATTCGACCCCCTCTCTCGCCCCGATAAGGGCGGGTTCCGGGAGTTGGAAATCGTTGCCAATTTTTTTCTGGCATTCGTTATGGACTAGGAACGATCGGCGCAAGTAAAAAAAACTGGGAATCCCTTTATCGCCGGAAATACAATTTTTATCCGAATTCCTCCCCCTCTCCCGCCGCCGATAAGGTTGGATTCCGGAAGTTGGAAATCGTCGCCAATTTTTTTGTGGCTTTGGTAAGGTACTAGGAACGATCAGCGCAAATAAAAAATCTGGGAGTCCCTGTATCGCCGGAAATACAATTTTTATTCGAATTTCACCCCTCTCCCGCCCTCGATAAGGGCGGGTTCCGGAAATTGGAAATCGTTGCCAATTTTTTTGTGGCTTTCGTTAGGTACTAGGAACGATCGGCGCAAAAAAAAAACTGGGAATCCCTTTTTCGCCGGAAATACAATTTTTCTTAGAATTTGACCCCCTCTCCCGCCCCCGATAAGGACGGGTTCCGGAGTTGGAAATGGTTGCCAATTTTTTCGTGGCTTTCCTTAGGTACTAGGAACGATTGGCGCAAATAAAAAAACTGGCAATCCCTTTATCGCCGGAAATACAATTTTTATTCGAATTTGACCCCACCTCCCACCCCCGATAAGGGCGGGTTCCGGAAGTTGGAAATCGTTGCCAATTTTTTTGTGGCTTTCCTTAGGTACTAGTAACGATCGGCGCAAACAAAAAACTGGGAATCCCTTTATCGCCGGAAATTCACCTTTTATTCGAATTTCACCCTCTCTCCCACTCCCGATAAGGGCGGGTTCCGGAAGTTGGATATCGTTACCAATTTTTTTGTAGTTTCCGTCGGGTACTGGGAACGATCGGCGCAAATAAAAAACTTGAAATCCCTTTATCCCCGGAAATACAATTTTTCTTAGAATTTGACCCCATTTCCCACCCCGATAAGGGCGGGTTCCGCAAGTTGGAAATCTTTGCCAATTTTTTTGTGGCTTTCGTTAGGTACTGCGAACGATCGGCGTAATTAAAAAAACTGGGAGTCCCTTTATCGCCGGAAATACAATTTTTATTCGAATTCGTCCCCCTCTCCCACCACAGATAAGGGCGGGTTCCGGGAGTTGGAAATCGTTGCCAATTTTTTTGTGGCTTTCGTTATGTACTAGGAACGATCGGCGCAAGTAAAAAAAAACTGGAAATCCCTTTATCGCCGGAAATACAATTTTTATCCGAATTTCACCCCCGCTGCCACCACCGATTAGGGTGGATTCCGGAAGTTGGAATTCGTCGCCAATTTTTTTGTGGCTTTGGTAAGGTACTAGGAACGATCAGCGCAAATAAAAAATCTGGGTATCCCTGTATCCCCGGATATACAATTTTTATTCGAATTTCACCCCCTCTCCCACCCTCGATAAGGGCGGGTTCCTGAAGTTGGAAATTGTTGCCAATTTTTTTGTGGCTTCCGTTGGGTACCAGGAACGATCGGGGCAAATAAAAAAACTGTGAATCCCTTTATCGCCGGAAATACAATTTTTATTCGAATTTTACCCCCTCTCCCACTCCCGATAAGGGCGGGTTCCGAATGTTGGATATCGTTCCCAATTTCTTTGTGGCTTCCGTTGGGTACTAGGAACGATCGGCGCAAATAAAAAACTTAGAATCCCTTTATCGCCGGAAATACAATTTTTATTCGAATTTCACCCCTTCTCCCACCCTCGATAAGGGCGGGTTCCGAAAGTTGAAAATCATTCCCAATTTTTTTGTGGGTCTCTTCAGGTATTCGGAACAATCAGCGCAAATAAAAAACTGAGAAATCCTTCACCGGCGAAAATACGATTTTCTTTCGACGTTCACTTCCCCATATGGGTGGGTTCCGGAAGTTGGAAATCGTTCCCAATTGTTGTGTGGGTTTCGTTAGGTACTAGGAAGAATTGGCGCTAATTAAAAAACTGGGAATCCCTTTATCGCACGGAAATAAAATTTTTATTCGAATTTCACCCCCTCTCCGACCCCCGATAAGGGCAGCTTCCGAAAGTTGAAAATCGTACCCAAATTTTTCGAGGGTCTCTTTAGGTATTAGGAACATTCAGCGCAAATAAAAAAACTGGAAATTCCTTCACCGGCGAAAATACGATTTTCATTCGACGTTCACTCCCCCATAAGTGTCGGTTCCGGAAGTTTGAAATCGTTCCATATTTTTTGTGGCTTTCGTTAGGTACTAGGAACGATCGGCGCAAACATAAAACCTGGGAATCTCTCCATCGCCGGAAATACAATTTTTATTCGAATTTGACCCCCTCTCCTACCCCCGATAAGGGGTGGTTCCGGAAGTTGGAAATCGTTGCCAATTTTTTTGTGGCTTTCGTTAGTTATTCGGAATGATCGGCGCAAATAAAAAAACTGGGAATCCCTTTATCGCCGGAAATACAATTTTTATCCGAATTTGACTCTTTCTCCCACCCCCGATATGGGCGGGTTCCGGAAGTTGGAAATCGTTGCCAATTTTTTTGTGGCTTTCGTTAGGTACTAGGAACGATCGGCGCAAAAAAAACTGGGAAACTCTTTATCGCCGGAAATACAATTTTCATTCGAATTTAACCCTCTCCCACCCCCGATAAGGGCGGGTTCCGTACGTTGGAAATCGTTGCCAATTTTTTTGTGGCTTTCCTTAGGTACTAGGAACGGTCGGCGCAATTTAAAAAACTGGGAATCCCTTTAACGCTGGAAATACAATTTTTATTTGAATTTCACCCTATCTCCCATCCCCGATAAGGGCGGGTTCCGGAAGTTGGAAATCGTTGCCAATTTTTTTGTGGCTTCCGTTGGGTACTAGGATCGATCGGGGTAAATAAAAAAACTGGGAATCCTTTTATCGCCGGAAATACAATTTTTAATCGCATTTCACCCCTTCTCCCACTCCCGATAACGGCGGGTTCCGCAAGTTGGAAACCGTTACCAATTTTTTTGTGGCTTCCGTTGGGTACTAGGAACGATCGGCGCAAATAAAAAAACTGGGAATCGCATTATCGCCGGAAATACAATTTTTATTCGAATGTCACCCTCTCTGCCACCCTCAATATGGGCGGGTTCCGGAAGTTGGAAATCGTTGCCAATTTTTTTGTGGCTTTCGTTAGGTACTAGGAACGATCGGCACAAATAAAAAAACTGGGAATCTTTTTATCGCCGGAAATACAATTTTTATTGGAATTTAACCCCCTCTCCCACCCCCGATAAGGACGCGTTCCGGAAGTTGGAAGTCGTTGCCAATTTTTTGTGGCTTTCGTTAGGTACTAGGAACGATCGGCGCAAATAAAAAAAATCTGGGAATCCCTTTATCGCGGGAAATACAATCTTTATTCGAATTTGACCCCCTCTCCCACCCCCGATAAGGGCGGGTTCCGGAAGTTGGAAATCGTTGCCAATTTTTTTGTGGCTTTCGTTAGGTACTACGAATGATCAACGCAAATAAAAAAAACTGGGAATCCCTTTATCGCCGGAAATACAATTTTTATTCGAATTTGACCCTCTCTCCCACCCCCGATAAGGGCGGGTTCCGGAAGTTGGAAGTCGTTGCCAATTTTTTTGTGGCCTTCGTTAGGTACTAGGAACGATCGGCGCAAATAAAAAAACTGGGGATCCCTTTATCGCCGGAAGTACAATTTTTATTCGAATTTCATCCCCTCTCCCACCGATAAGGGTGGATTTCGGAAGTTGGAAATCGTTGCCCATTTTTAGTGGCTTTCGTAAGGTACTAGGAACGATCAGCGCAAATAAAAAACTGGGAATCCTTTTATCGCCGGAAATACAATTTTTGTTCGAATTTCACCCCCTGTCCCACCCCCGATAAGGGTGGCTTCCGAAAGTTGAAAATCGTTCCCAATTTTTTTGTGGGTCTCTTCAGGTATTAGGAACAATAGCCCAAATAAAAAAGTGGGAAATCCTTCACCAGCGAAAATACGATTTTCATTGCACTTTCACTCCCTCATAAGGGTGGTTTCCGAAAGTTGGAAATCGTTCCCAATTTTTTCGTGGCTTTCGTTAGTTACTAGGGGCGATTGGTGCAAATACAAAAACTGGGAATCCCTTTATCGCCCTAATTACAATTTTTATTCGAATTTCACCCCCTCTCCCACCCCCGATAAGGGCAGCTTCCGAAAGTTGAAAATCGTTCCCAAATTTTTCGTGGGTCTCTTTAGGTATGAGGAACAATCAGCGCAAATAAAAAACCTGGGAAATCCTTCACCGGCAAAAATACGATTTTCATTCGACTTTCACTCCCCCATAGGGTGGGTTCCAGAAGTTGGAAATCATTGCCAATTTTTTTGTGGCTCTCGTTAAATACTAAAAACGATCGGCGCAAATAAAAAACTGGGAATCTTTTTATTGACGGAAATACAATTTTCATTCCAATTCCACCCCCTCTCCCACCTCCGATAAGGGCGGGTTCCGAAAGTGGAAAATCGTTCCCAATTTTTTTGTGGGTTTCTTTAGGTACAAGGAACAATCAGCTCAAAGAAAAAACTGAGAAATCGTTTACCAGCGGAAATACGATTTTTATTCGACTTTCACTCCTCCATAAGGGTGGGTTCCGGAAGGTGGAAATCGTTGCCAATTTTTTTGTGGCTTTCGTTAGGTACTAGGAACGATCGGCGTAAATAAAAAACCTGAGAATTCCTTTATCGCCGGAAATACAATTTTTATTCGAATTTCACCCCCTCACCCTTCCCCGATAAGGGCGGGTTCCGTTAGTTGAAAATCGTTCCCAATTTTTTTGTGGGTTCCTTTATTTACTAGGAACAATCAGCGCAAATAAAAGACTGAGAAATCCTTTACCAGCAGAAATACGATTTTCATTCGACTTTCTCTCCCCTTTAAGGGTGGGTTCCGGAAGTTGGAAATCGTTTCTAATTTTTTCTTGGCTTTCCGCAGACGCCCAAAATTTATGCCGCAAATAAAAAATCTGGGAATGTCATGATCTCCCGAGATATTATTTTTTTTCCCTTTTAACCCCGCAATATCGGCGGATTCTTGGCCACCAAATTTTTTTGAACGTTTTGTATAGCCTGTACAGATATTCTGAAGTCATTATGTACCCGAAAAAAATTAATTAAAGATTTAAAAATTCACAGATTTTCGCTGGAATCCAACGATGCAAACTTCAGACCCATCCATTTATGTACATGAAGTTCGCATCATTGCTATCCAACGATTTCATTTTTTTTCGATTTTTTAATTTCCTATTTTTTTGGTCAGTTCGGCTCTAGTTGCTAAAAAATATGGTAAAATGAATTTAAAATATTTACGGCCACTGGGACCGACCCTTATAGGGGGGTGAATCTTGAAAAAAAAACAAAAAAAAATCCTATGTCCTGCGCGTTTGATATAATCGTTTTTTAATTCTCGTTGCGTGGAATGTGGCCCAAACGGCCCCACCCAAAAAAATGCCGACCCTCTAAATGTTCCGGAAGACACCCATATCGGTAGGTGAATCGTGAAAAAAAAACAAAAAATAATTTTATGTCCTGCGCGTTTGATATAATCGTTTTTTTTATTGGCGTTGCATGGAAAGTGGCCCAAAAGGCGCCTCCCAAAAAAATTCCGACCCTCTAAATGTTCCGCAAGACACCCTTATCGGGGGGTGAATCTTGAAAAAAAACCAAACGATAATTCTATGTCCTGAGCGTTTTATATAATCTTTTTTTTTATTGGCGTTGCATGGAAAGTGGCCCAAAAGGCGCCTCCCAAAAAAATGCCGACCCTCTAAATGTTCCGCAAGACACCCTTATCGGGGGGTGAATCTTGAAAAAAACACGAAAAAATTCTATGTCCTGCGCGTTTGATATAATTGTTTTTTTTTTTTATTGGCGTTGCGTGGAAAGTGGCCCAAAAGGCACCTCCCGAAAAAAATGCCGACCCTCTAAATGTTCCGGAAGACATGTTCCCATATCGGGGGATGAATTTTGAAAAAAACATCAAAAATTCTATGTCCCGCGCGTTTGATATAATCGTTTTGCTTGTTGGTGTTGCATGGAAAGTGGCTCGAAAGGCGCCTCCGATAGAAATTTCAACTCTCTAAATGTTCCGGAAGGCACTCTTATGGGGCGGGGCGGTTAAACTTGAAAAAAATATATCCGCGCGTTTGATATAATCCCTTTTATTATTGGAGTTGTATGTAAAGTGGCCCGAAAAGACCCTGAATAAAAAATACCTGTATATTTTATTTTCCGTAACCCTCCCTTACTGGGTGTAATAGTTGAACAATACTATCTTCCGTGGATCGAAAATAATCTAATTTTTTCGGCGTTATACGTGGTGCGGTCCGGAAGAAGGCTCCGAAGAAATTTTCAACGATATTAATTCTCCGAATCCCAACCATATCCAAGGGTAAAAATAGAATAAAAATTGATTTTGCTACGGTATAAACATTGCCGTTTTTTAATTAGCATTTTGGGTGCACCGACCCTTAAGAAGCGTCTACAAAAATGGAAGGATTTTGACATTCTGGAACGCCCCTTAATGGGAGCCTGAACATCAAGAAAAAATGGTATCTTTTGTGGTGTAGAAATTGTCATCTTTTTATTGATATTGTGGAAAGTCCAACCCCAAATCAGCCCCCAAAAAAGATTTCGATAACTTGAATTTTCCGGAACCTACCTTTATCGGCAGGTGAAAGGTGAACAAAGTTGTCTGGCCCACCGTTTGGAGATTGCCATCTCTTTTCATTGGTGTCACCGGCCTGAGCTACAATTTTAACAATTTACAAAAGAATTCCGAAATAGTTCGAAAAGTTCCGAATAGTGGAAACCGATTTTCGATCTGAAATTTGGCTACACCTTCGGGGCCGGGTTGAAATACCGAACTTTGAATAATCAGAACGTTCAAAACTCGGAAAGAATACTATCCCGAAAGATCAAAACTCTGAATGAATTTTACCCGAAAGACAAAAACGCCGAAAATCTGAACGGGGCCGGGTTGAAATTCCGAACTTTGAATGATCAGCTCGCTCAAAATTCCGAAAGAATACTATCCCGGACGATCAAAACTCCCATTGAATTTTACACAAAAGACTAAAACTCCGAAAATCTGAACACCGTCAGAATAATTCGGCAACAGAAGTTTTTAAAATTTCAAAATTTTCAATAATTCGACGAATTATTTAAAGAATTTCTTTCTATTAATTGATTTTGCGTCAATTTTGAAATTTGTCTAGACAATGTTATACATTCTATATCATTTACAGTCAACTGTGTAGACTTTTGCTGGCATGATCTTGACGAACCTTGTAATTTCGTTACATTAAAATTCGGAATTTTGAACCGTCGGCGCATGCAAAGTTCGGAATTTTAACCTGGCTCCCATGTGAAGATCATGCCAGCGAAAGGCTCCACAGTTGACTGTGAATGATGTAGAACGTTTAACATTGTCTAGACAAATTTCAAAATCGACGCTAAATCCCTTTTTAATAAAAAAAATCTTGAAATAATTCGTCGATTAATAGAAAATTTAAAAATCTTTTAAACTTCCATAGCCAAATTATTTTGACGGTGTTCAGATTGTCGGAGTTTCGGTCTTCCTGTAAAATTCTTTCGGAATGTTGGGCGTTCTCATCATTCAAAGTTCAGAATTTCGATTCGGCTCCATCTTGAATTTCGGAACATTAAAATACGGAATTTCAAACCGTCAGAGCATTCAAAGTTCTGCATTTCAACCCGGCCCCACATCTTCCTTTTAATATTTGATGAGATCCCTTAAAAGGATTTTTGGTGCCGCACCAGAGTTTTAGAGATACCGATTTTTGTAAGTTATTTTTTCACCGCGATCCTACTATACTCTAGCTGACAGGCTCAGTTCTAGCTATACCTATATATGTTATCGCGCTCTCCATTTTGCGCGAATGGTGGGGTGCGTGGACCACTAGTGTGGGCGCAGGGCACCTCGCATATGCGTGCGGAATAGTGGAAAGAGTAAAACACTAGCGGCGGTGCGGGTCAACTCGGATATGCGTGGAATATTGAGATAGACATTTTGTTTTTCCACAGTTTACTTTTTTGCAGTTATCATTGATTTCTAGGGTTCATTTTTAAACTGTAAAACATTTTCTGATTTTCATATTTTTTTTGCTTCTCTAGTATCCGTTTTTTTGGGGTTTTGCCCGTTTTCAATTTTTGGAATTTTGTTGGATTTTAATGTTTTTTTAAATTTCATATAGCTTTCAATTTTTTGATTTTACACGGTACCTCCCTATATAATTCTTGGCTACCGGCCGCTGTAGCGATGGGAGGAGGATTTCTACCACCAAAACTTGATGAAGATCCACACTCTTCAATCGAATATTAATAAAAAAAATGACAAAAAATAAAAATAGCTGTTACTTCACGGTGTTTAGGAATCCCATAATATAAAAAATACCAAAAATCCGTTTTTTGTATTCACATTCTGGGAAATTTTAAGAAATAAAATAACGAGTGCCTTTCCTTGAGAAAAAAATATTTTGCATATTTTGTCCTGAAATGGACGTTCGACTTGCTTAATAAAATCTAAATTTTTTTCTGGAAGGCTAGAAAAAGACGCACATTTTCGATTTTTACGAATGTAAATGCGAGAAATTATCAATCAAGAATGTATCAACGAGAAAAAACGTCAGAAATTTTTAAAAAATTTCGACATACGGTGAATATTTTTCAATAAAGTAACTCGATTTTTCAAAATTATTTGTGGATTTTTTTTTACTGGCTGAAGTGACGTGGAATGCCTCAGATGTAGTTCTGTCGTTTAAAGAAGAAAAAAAGATCGTTTTTTTCATCTTTGTAAATGTATATCCGCCTTAATGCAATCCAGAAATATTAATATTACACGCAATATTACAAACAATATCAGACCTAACCCAAAGAAAACGAAACAAATCTTTATATGCCGATTTATATTGCCAAATTCGGAATTATTTGAAAAAAAAGGTGAGCAAGTTTTTGGTCGAAACCGGCCATAAAAAATTAGTGTAAGTTAGAAATATTTATTTTCATTGGATCCGTACGATGCAAACTTTAATGCTATGGACGGCCGTAGTTAGTTAAAATCCCTTTGGTTATTTAACTCGGTAGACAAATTTTTTGAAAATCGACGCCCAGCTACATCACACTCTTGAAGCCGCAATACCGTACGTAATTCCCGTTCCAAGGGAGCGTAGGCCCGTCTTCAAACACAATGCTAGAAACATACATAAATAAACACACACATTGGCATACATCGCGCTCTCCGCTGATCGTATACATGTAGTGACATTGGATAATGCGATCTCACTCGCACGCGCACGCTTTGCTACGCGCTCGACCCCGTGAAAAACGACGCCACCAACCCAACCTCGAGCCAGCGTTACGCCAATCACATTCTACCATTGGCTGATGAACGGCAGCACTATCGGCTTAGTGTTGCGCTACGGTAGGAGTGATCTCTTCGGCCCAACGCTGGCATGTACGGTTGGCCAATAGTAGGCCTATCGGAAATCCTAACAGTTGGCCGGGTATTGGCTCAACATTGGGCTGAAGAGATCACGATCATTGGCTGACGGTTGGCGTGATCACCGGCCCATAGTAGGGCTAAGGTCGGCTTCACATTGTTGGCGCAATATTCGGGCTAGTATTGGCCCAGTGTAGGGCTGTCAAAACAACCCAATGCTTAGCCAACAATCGATCAGATTCACAAGTTTCTGTGCTCGATGATTGCTCATCGAAAGAATGATTAGATTCACTAACATCGTTATGCACAATCACTTGTTCGTGGAATGTTTCCAAATTTGTTTCACTATCTACTTGTCTTTTTGTTTCGTTGCCTCTGATCCTAACCTGCTGTAAAGAGTCTTCTAATTGTTGTCGTCGTTTTAACACTCGACGTTTCTTAATACTATCATAATAACTCGGCATTTTTTTAATACACCACAAAACTTTAGTATAAATCAATTCAACTTTAATAAAGTTAATTTCAGATGACAGTAATTATGAGTTTTTATTATCATAGGACGTAGAAAATTGCATGCAGCATGTTAGTGAATCTAATAATTCTTTCGATGAGCAATCATCGAGCACATAAACTTGTGAATCTGATAGATTGTTGGCTAAGCATTGGGTTGTTTTGACAGCCCTACACTAGGCCAACACTAGCCCGAATATTGCGCCAACAATATGAAGCCGACCTTAGCCCTACTATGGGCCGGTGATCACGCCAACCGTCAGCCAATGATCGTGATCTCTTTAGCCCAATGTTGGGCCAATACCCGGCCAACTGTTAGGATTTCCGATAAGCCTACTATTGGCCAACCGTACATCCCAGCGTTGGGCCGAAGAGATCACTCCTACCGTGGCGCAACATTGAACCGGTAGTGCTGCCGTTCATCGGCCAATGGTAGAATGTGATTGGTGTGACGCTGGCTCGAGGTTGGGTCGGTTGCATCGTTTTTCACGGGCCCAATGTTGGGCCAATACCCGGCCAACTGTTAGGATTTCCGGTAAGCCTACTATTGGCCAACCGTACATGCCAGCGTTGAGCCGAAGAGATCACTCCTACCGTGGCGCAACACTGAACCGGTAGTGCTGCCGTTCATCGGCCAATGGTAGAATGTGATTGGTGTGACGCTGGCTCGAGGTTGGGTCAGTTGCATCGTTTTTCACGGGCCCAATGTTGGGCCAATACCCGGCCAACTGTTAGGATTTCCGGTAAGCCTACTATTGGCCAACCGTACATGCCAGCGTTGAGCCGAAGAGATCACTCCTACCGTGGCGCAACACTAAACTGACGGTTGGCGTGATACCGGCCCACAGTAGGGCTAAGGTCGGCTTCATATTGTTGGCGCAATATTCGGGCTAGTGTTGGCCGAGTGTAGGGCTGTCAAAGCAACCAAACGCTTAGCCAACAAATGATCAGATTCACAAGATTGTGTGCTCGATGATTGCTCATCGAAAAAATGATTAGATTCACTAACATTGTTATGCACAATCACTTGTTCGTGGAATGTTTCCAAATTTGTTTCACTATCTACTTGTCTTTTCGTTTCGTTGCCTCTGATCCTAACCTAAGTTTTAACACTAGACGTTTCTTAATACTATCATAATAACTCGGCATTTTTTAATACACCACAAAACTTTAGTATAAATCAATTTTATTTTTAATAAAGTGAATTTCAGATAACAGTCATTATGAGCTATGCTAAAGATGCCATGCTAAAAATAAGCATTGGCAAAACCGCGGTCAAACGATTGGCTCAGACTCAGGGCCTGCGCTCGCCCCGACAATTGGCCGACGGTCATTAATTAGTACTAGCCCAGCGTTGGCTCTTCGATGGTGTGCCGAGCTTGAATTCGAGACTGGCAAACCCATGATCAACCGATTGGCCCATGTTCAGGGCCAACACTGGGACCCAATAGTTGGCTGACAGTTGGTAATCGATATTTGGCCCAAGGTTGGGTGTGCATTGGTTTGCCATGCTTCAAATGAGCACTGGCAGAATCATGGCCAAATCATTGGCCCCCTATAAAGGACCAACACTGGGTATTAGTGGTTGGTGCTGAATATTATACCAAGCGTCGGCCGTATCTTAAGCGCCGGCAAATTTTTCACGGGCGGTGTTGTGTTGAACGCCACAGTACCGCCTGTGGGGCCATGCTGCATTCTCACTCTAGCTCGGGCGTCTTTTACGATTTCATTGGAGCGCTGTCGCTCGTGCGCCGACGGCAATTGTCGGCAACCTCCTACTCTCGCACGAACGAAATACGACCAGGGCCTTTCGTTTAGCTAGCTGCTTCGCCACGAAGACCGGGCGTTGGAGATCCCCTCTCCCCACTCGCCAGTCACAATCGCAGCGCAGCAAGACTCCGTCAGGCCTGGCTCTTATATTAATCTGCGTGTGATGCAGTGTTGAGGGGTTATGTGGGTTTCGAAGCAAAAAAAAGCTTATTTCGTACTTTTTGAAAAATATAATATATAAATTATTTTATTCAAAATGTCGAGCATATAAAAGAGCAACACTTCGACAATATTTAGAAAAAAAATCATTCAAAAATTTGGGAAATGCAGCCGGTGGGACCTGTTTTCCAGAGAATCCTTAAAAAACGGTGAACACGATTTCTCAAAAACGATTGCACCGATATTATTGAAAATTTGCACACTTCTTCAAAATAGCATTGGCTAGTGATTGACGAAGAACTAAAAAAATTTGACATTTGAATTTTTGGCAGTGTTCTATGCAAAATAGTTAAATTTTTTGTACAATTTACACTACGTATAGCCGTGTAATATTAGTTGTAATCGACAAAAACCTTTGTTTAATTACTAGTCAATGCTTCTTTGAAGTGTGCAAAATTTCAATAAGATCGGTGGATTAGTTTTGGAGAAATCGTGTCCACCGTTTTTTTAAGGATCTCCGGAAACCAGGTCCCACCGGCTGAAGTTCCCGAATTTTTTGATGAATTTTTTTTTTAAATATTGTTGAAATGTTTTTTTCTGGACTAAAAATTTGTAATAAATTAATTTATATACAGTAGAACCTCGCTTATCCGGTGTAATATGGGAAGAGTGTACCTCGGATAAGTGAAATCTCGGAAAATACGGAAAACAGTAGGAATATAGGTCTACTCCACGCATAGGCATAGCAGATTCTTCCGTTTGATCCGAGATTCTCCGTATTATTCGAGGATACATCTCGGATAATGCGGAAGCCTCGGATGAGTTAGGTGACTCGGATAATGCGGAACGTCGGTTAATCGAAGGTCGGATGAACGAGATTCTACTGTGTTATATATTTTTTTTAATAGAGCAATTATACTTTTTTTGTTTTCGAAACCCACGTAACCCCTTAAGGTAGCTATAGGGCCAGGTCGAAATGATACCACGGGGCTGATTTTTTTTTAAGTGTATCATCTCTTTGCCGATCATCCTGTGCCGTTTGGGTATGACCAGCAGTACCATTTTTTCGATAAAAATGCGGAAACTCGACGTATTTCGTGGACTCATTATATTACGTTTATTGAAAACTCCCGATTATTTTCTAGTATATTATTAATATTTGCCAAGAGAAGGACGGAGCTGAAAAAATAGGTCCGGTTTGACTAATTATTGAACTACCCCTTGGTACCGTGAAAATGAAGATTCACAGTACGGTTATAAAATTATTAATGTTTTTAATCGCGAACTTATGCGCAAATCAAGCACACAAAATGTAGGGCTGCGTAATCGTGGTAACGTCGTGGACGGCACCAATGCTCCCTTTTTTCTACATATTCGGTAATTATGCCCGGGAACCTCAAACTACTTCACCAGGACAACTAACAATGAATATAATTTGTTCTTATTCTTTTAATTAGTAATAGTTTCTTAATACTGTTTTGATATCTATGTGCAGCAATGATAATTTTCTAGAAATTTCTAGGCAAACACAAAATCGATCCCAGATTATTTCATACATAAATTTTTCTTTTAGAACAACGAAAATTCATTATAGTTTTTGAGTCCTTTCCGATTATAGACAGCTCTAGTACACACTTTTCTTCCCAAATAATTATTTTTCATACCCGAGCTGATATTGATTGTTCACAGCTCCTTTCGCCGATTTTGAGGTTGTAAACGAGGCGCATATGTCTCTAATTTCGCGACACTTTTGCCAATCTTGGCATTATCATATGTCACGATTTACCACGATGTTAATTCGCCTCGCGTCAAAAAGTATGTATGAAATTAATTCGGATATATTTTGTCTTTGCCTAGAAATGTCTAAAATTACCTTTTCTGAAAATAGATATCAAAACAATATTAAGAAACTATTACTAATTAAGAGAATAAGAACAATTGATATTAATTGTTAATTATCCCGGCGAAGTAGTTTGAGGTTCTCGGACATAATTACCGAATATGTAGAAAAAAGGGAGCATTTGTGCCGTTCACGACGTTACCATTACTGCGCAGCCCTACATTTTGTGTGCTTGATTTGCGCATAAGTTCGCGATTAAAAACATTAATAATTTTATGACGATTCTGTGAAACTTCATTTTCACGGTACTAAGGAGTAGTCCAATAATTAGTCGAACCGTACCTATTTTTTCGGCTTCGTCATTCTCTTGGCAAATATTAATAATCTACTGAAAAATTATCGGGAGTTTCCCACAAGCGTAATATAATGAATCCATGAAATACGTCGAGATGCCGCATTTTTATCGAACAAACGATACTGTGGGTTATACCCAAACGGCACAGAATAATCGGCAAAGAGATCATATACTTAAAAAAAATGTCAGCCCCGTGGTAGCATTTCGATCTGGCCCCATTGCAATCTTAAGGGGTTACGTGGGTTTCGAAACCAAAAAAAGTATAATTTCTCTATTAAAAAAATGTATATAACACAATAGAACCTCGTTCATCCGACCTTCGATTAACCGACGTTCCGTATTATCCGAGTCACCTAACTCATCCCAGTCCCTCGCATTATCCGAGATGTATCCTCGGATAATACGGAGAATTTCTGGGCCGGGTTGAAATTCCCAACTTTGAATGCTCCAACGGTTTAAAATTACGAATTTTAATGTTCCGAAATTCAAGATAGGGCCGGGTTGAAATTCCGAACTTTGAATGGTCAGACCGTTCAAAAGTCCGAAAGAATAGTACCTTGAAAGAATTTTACACGAAAGACCAAAACTCCGAAAATCTTAACACCGTCAAAATAATTCGGCTATGGAAGTTTTAAAAGTTAAAAAATTTTCAATAAATCGACGAATTATTTTAAGAATTTTTATTTAATAAGAAGTGATTTCGCGTCAATTTTGAAATTTGTCTAGACAATGTTATACGTTCTACATCATTTACAGTCGACGGTATAGACTTTCGCTGACATGATTTTTACATGAGGGCCGGGTTGAAATGCAGAACTTTGAATGCTTCGACGGTTTAAAATTCCGTTTTTTAATGTTCCGAAATTCAAGATAGGGCCGGGTTGAAATTCCGAACTTTGAATGATCAAACCGCTCAAACCTCCGAAAGAATAGTACCCCGAAAGATCAAAACTCCGAAAGAATTTTACACGAAAGACCAATACTCCGAAAATCTTAACACCGTCAAAATAATTCGTCTATGGAAGGTTTAAAAGTTTCAAAATTTTCAATAAATCGACGAATTATTGCAAGAATTTTTATTTATTAAGAGATTTTGCATCAGTTTTGAAATTTGTCTAGACAATGTTTTACGTTCTACATCATGTACAGTCAACGGACTTTCGCTGGCATGACTTTAACATGAGGGCCGGGTTGAAATGCAGAACTTTGAATGCTCCGACGGTTTATAAGTCCGTATTTTAATGTTCCGAAATTCAAGAAGGGGCCGAGTCGAAATTCCGAACTTTGAATGATCAAAACGCTTAAAACTCCGGAGGAATACTACCCCGAAAGATCAAAACGCCAAAAAATTAATTTGGCTATGGAATTTAAAAAAAAAATTCAATTAAGCGACGAATTATTTCAAGATTTTTTAAAATTGAGAAGTGCGATTGAATCTGCGTCAATTTTTAAATTTGCCTAGACAGTGTTATACGTTTTACATCATTTACAGACAACTGTGTAGACTTTCGCTGGCATAATCTTGACATGGGGGCCGGGTTGAAATTCCGAACTTTGAATGGGCCGACGGTTTAAAATTCCTAATTTAAATGGTACGCAATTACAAGGTTTGTCAAGATCATGCCAGCGAAAGTCTACACAGTTGACTGTAAGTGATGTAGAACGTATAACATTGTCTAGACAAATTTCAAAATTGACAAATTGATTATAAAACTTCCATAGCCGAATTATTTTGGCGGTGTTCAGATTATCGGAGTTTTGGTCTTTCGTGTAAACTTCATTCGGACTTTTGATCTTCCGGGGTAGTGTTCTTTCGGAATTTTGAGCGTTCTGATCATTCAAAGTTCGGAACTTCAACCCGGCCCCGTTCAGATTTTCGGAGTTTTTGTTTTTCGGGTAATATTTATTCGGAGTTTTGATCTTTCGGTGTAGTATCGTTTCGGAGTTTTGAGCGTTCTGATCATTCACCGTTGGGAATTTCCACCCGGCCCCGAACGTGTATGCCAAATTGCAGATTGAAATTCGGTTTCCGCTATTCGGAACTTTATCCGAATTTTTTTGAAAATTGTTTAAGGATGTATGGCAGCTACTGCAGAGTCGTTATAGAACTGATTATGCAATTTGCAAAAATCGCATTTAAAGACTAAATAAAATAATTGTAGTATTCATTGAAGCTAAAAAGGAGATTTACTACAGCTCAAAGTAAAACATGCGGTACAGAAAGAAGAATTTTCAATTTTTAACTGCAAATTTAGTTGCTGATTTGATGTACGTTTTCCCTGACGTTGTCGTGGTTACGACATACGAGCTAAAGAAATACGAAAACGGTCCCATTTAACTCGCAATATCTCGCAAAATATATGGGCACATGTCGATTTTTTTTTAACGTATCATGCATATTACAGCGATACCGCACAAAAGTTTTTTTTACAAAAGAGTACTCCGGAAATACCTTTTTTGCCAATGTAAAGGGAATTTTGGACGTACAGTCCTATGTTCCCCGTGTTAAATGACCCAACTTTGAATTCGTTTATCTCAGCATTCACGTGGGCAAATTTTGTTTTTTTAATCTCAAAAAGTTCACGATATTTTCCTTTACAATATCAGTGAGTTTCAATTCGAACAGTAGTAAATAACTTAGTTGCCATACATCCTTAAATGTATGTCGGCTAGTGACACAAATGAAAAGCGATGGCAATCTCCAAACGGTGGGCCAGACAACTTTTTTTCACCTTTCACCTGCCGATAAGGTAGGTTCCGGAAAATTCAAGTTATCGAAATCTTTTTTGGGGGCTGATTTGGGGTTGGACTTTCCACAATATCAATAAAAAGATGACAATTTCTACACCACAAAAGATACCATTTTTTCTTGATGTTCAGGCTCCCATTAAAGGGCGTTCCAGAATGTTAAAATCCTTCCATTTTTGCAGACGCTTCTTAAGGGTCGGTGCACCCAAAATGCTAATTAAAAAACGGCAATGTTTATACCGTAGCAAAATCGATTTTTATTCTATTTTTACCCTTGGATATGGTTGGGATTCGGAGAATTAATATCGTTGAAAATTTCTTCGGAGCCTTCTTCCGGACCGCACCACGTATAACGCCGAAAAAATTAGATTATTTTCGATCCACGGAAGATAGTATTTTTCAACTATTACACCCAGTGAGGGTGGGTTACGGAAAATAAAATATACAGGTATTTTTTATTCAGGCGCCTTTTGGGCGACTTTACATGCAATGCAAATAAAAAATCGATTATATCAAACGCGCGGGACATCCCGTGAAAAATTTGCCGGCGCTTAAGATACGGCCGACGCTTGGTACGATATTCAGCACCAACCACTAATACCCAGTGTTGGTCCTTTATACGGGCCAATGATTTGGCCATGATTCTGCCAGTGCTCATTTGAAGCATGGCAAACCAACGCATACCCAACCTTGGGCCAAATATCGATTACCAACTGTCAGCCAACTATTGGGTCCCAGTGTTGGCCCCGAACATGGGCCACTCGGTTGATCATGGGTTTGCCAGTCTCGAATTCAGGCTCGGCGAACCATCGAAAAGCCAACGCTGGGCCAGTACTAATTAATGACCGTCGGCCAATTGTCGGGGCGAGCGCAGGCCCTGAGTCTGAGCCAATCGTTTGACCGCGGTTTTGCCAATGCTTATTTTTAGCATGGCATTTTTAGCATGGCTCATAATGACTATTATCTGAAATTCTCTTTATTAAAAATAAAATTGATTTAGACTAAAGTTTTGTGGTGTATTAAAAAATGCCGAGTTATTATGATACTATTAAGAAACGTCGCGTGTTAAAACGACGACAACAATTAGAAGACTCTTTACAGCAGGTTAGGATCAGAGGCAACGAAACAAAAAGACAAGTAGATAGTGGAACAAATTTGGAGACATTCCACGAACAAGTGATTGTGCATAACGATGTTAGTGAATCTAATAATTTTTTCGATGAGCAATCATCGAGCACAGAAACTTGTGAATCTGATCGATTGTTGGCTAAGCGTTGGGTTGTTTTGACAGCCCTACACTCGGCCAAGACTGGCCCGAATATTGCGCCAACAATATGAAGCCGACCTTAGCCCTACTATGGGCCGGTGATTACGCCAACCGACAGCCAATGATCGTGATCTCTTTAGCCCAATGTTGGGCCAATACCCGGCCAACTGTTAGGATTTCCGGTAAGCCTACTATTAGCCAACCGTACATGCCAGCGTTGGGCCGAAGAGATCACTCCTACCGTGGCGCAACACTAAGCCGGTATTGCTGCCGTTCATCGGTCAATGGTAGATTGTGATTGGCGTGACGCTGGCTCGAGGTTGGGTTGGTGGCGTCGTTTTTCACAGGATAGAATTTTTTTTTTCAAGATTCACTCCCCATAAGGTTGTCTTCCAGAACATTTAGAGGGTTGGAATTTTTTGGGACGCGCCTCATGGGCCACCTTCCACGCAACGCCAACAAAAAAAAACGATTATATCAAACGCGCGGGACATAGAATTTTTTTAAAAAGTTTCACCCTCCGTTAAGGGTGTCTTCCGGAACATTTAGAGGGTCGGCATTGTTTTCGGAGGCGCCTTTTGGGCCGCTTTCCATGCAACGCCAATAAAAAAATCCATCATATCAAACACGCAGGACATAGATTTTTTTTTGTTTTTTTCGAGATTCATCCCCCGATAAAGGTGTCTTCCGGAACATTTAGAGGGTTGGCATTTTTCGGAGGCGTTTTTTGGGCCACTTTCCACGCAATGCCAATAAAAAAAACCATTATATCAAACGCGCAGGACATAGAGCTTTTTTGTTTTTTTTTTCAAGATTCACCCCCCGATAAGGGTGTCTTCCAGAACATTTAGAGGGTTATCATTTTTTTTGGGAGGCGCCTTTTGGGCCACTTTCTACCCAACGCCATTAAAAATAAACGATTGTATCAAACGTGCAGGACGTAGAATTTTTTGTTGGTTTTTTTCAAGATTCACCCCCCGATAAGGGTGTCTTCCGGAACATTTAGAGGGTCGGCAGTTTTTTGGGAGGCGCCTTTTGGGCCACTTTCCACGCAACGCCAATAAAAAAACGATTATATCAAACGCGCAGGACATAGCATTTTTTTTGTTTTTTTCAAGATTCACCGCCCGATAAGGGTGTCTTCCGGAACATTTAGAGGGTTGGCATTTTTTTGGGAGGCGCCTGTTGGGCCACTTTCCATGCAACGCCAATAAAAAGACGATTATATGAAACGCGCAGGACAAGAGAGTTGGAACTTTTTTGGGCGGCGCCTTTTGGGCCGCTTTCCATGCAACGCCAATAAAAAATTGATTATATCAAATGCGCAGGACATAGAGTTTTTTTTTGGTTTTTCTCAAGATTCCCCCCCCCCCCCCGTTAAGGGTGTCTTCCGGAACATTTAGAGGGTCGGCATTTTTTTGGGAGGCTCCTTTTACGCCACTTTCCATGCAACGTTAATAAAAAATTCGATTATATCAAACGCGGGGGACATAGAATTTTTTTTCAAGATTCACCCCCAATAAGGGTGTCTGCCGGAACATTTAGAGCGTTGGCATTTTTTGGGAGGCGCCTCATGGGCCACCTTACACGCAACGCCAACAAAAAAACGATTATATCAAACGCGCGGGACATAGAATTTTTTTAAAGTTTTACCCTCCGTTAAGGGTGTCTTCCGGAACATTTAGAGGGTCGGCATTGTTTTTAGAGGCGCCTTTTGGGCCGCTTTCCATGCACCACCAATAAAAAAATCCATTATATCAAACGCGCAGGACATAGATTTTTTTTTGTTTTTTTTTTTCATGTTTCACCCCCCGATAAGGGTGTCTTCCGTAACATTTAGACGGTCGGCATTTTTTTCGGAAGCGCCTTCTGGGCCACCTTCCACGCAACGCCAATCAAAAAAACCATTATATCAAATACGCAGGACAGAGAATTTTTTTTTGTTTTTTTCAAGATTCACCCCCCCGATAAGGGCGTCTTCCGAAACATTTAGAGGGTTGGCATCTTTTCCGGAGGCGCCTTTTGAGCCACTTTCCACGCAACGCCAATAAAAAAAACGATTATATTAAACGCGCAGGACATAGAGCTTTTTTTCGTTTTTTTTTTCAAGATTCACTCCCCGTTAAGGGTGTCTTCCGGAACATTTAGAGGGTCGGCATTTTTTTGGGAGGCGCCTTTTACGCGACTTTCCATGCAACGCTAATAAAAAATCGATTATATCAAACGCGGGGCACATAGAATTTTTTTTTCAAGATTCACCCCCCATAAGGATTTCTTCCGGAACATTTAGAGGGTTGGAATTTTTTTGGGAGGCGCCTCATGGACCACCTTCCACGCAACGCCTATAAAAAAAAGATTATATCAAACGCGCGGGACATAGAATTTTTTTTTTAAGTTTCACCCCCCGTTAAGGGTGTCTTCCGGAACATTTAGAGGGTCGGCATTTTTTGGGAGGTACCTTTTGGGCCGCTTTCCATGCAACGCCAATAAAAAATTGATTATATCAAACGCGCAGGACATAGAATTTTTTTTGTTTTTTTTTTCAACATTCATCCCCCGATAAGGGTGTCTTCCGGAACATTTAGAGGGTCGGTATTTTTTCGGAACCACCTTTTGGTCCACTTTCGACGCAACGCAAATAAAAAAAAACGATTCCATCCAACGCGTAGGACATAGACTTTTTTTTTCAAGATTCACCCCTCGATAAGGGTGTCTTCCGGAAAATTTAGAGGGTCGTCATTTTTTTGGGAGGCGCCTTTTGGGCCGCTTTCCATGCAACGCCAATAAAAAAATCCATCATATCAAACACGCAGGACATAGATTTTTTTTTTGTTTTTTTCAAGATTCACCACCCTATAAGCGTGTCTTCCGGAACATTTAGAGGGTTGGCATTTTTTTGGGAGGCGCCTGTTGGGCCACTTTCCATGCAACGCCAATAAAAAAACGATTATATCAAACGCGCAGGACAAGAGAGTTGGAATTTTTTTGGGCGGCGCCTTTTGGGCCGCTTTCCATGCAACGCCAATAAAAAATTGATTATATCAAATGCGCAGGACATAGAGTTTTTTTTGGTTTTTCTCAAGATTCCCCCCCCCCCTCCGTTAAGGGTGTCTTCCGGAACATTTAGAGGGTCGGCATTTTTTTGGGAGGCGCCTTTTACGCCACTTTCCATGCAACGTTAATAAAAAATTCGATTATATCAAACGCGGGGGACATAGAATTTTTTTTTCAAGATTCACCCCCAATAAGGGTGTCTGCCGGAACATTTAGAGGGTTGGCATTTTTTGGGAGGCGCCTCATGGGCCACCTTCCACGCAACGCCAACAAAAAAACGATTATATCAAACGCGCGGGACATAGAATTTTTTAAAAGTTTTACCCTCCGTTAAGGGTGTCTTCCGGAACATTTAGAGGGTCGGCATTGTTTTTAGAGGCGCCTTTTGGGCCGCTTTCCATGCACCACCAATAAAAAAATCCATTATATCAAACGCGCAGGACATAGATTTTTTTTGTTTTTTTTTTCATGTTTCACCCCCCGATAAGCCTTTTACGCCACTTTCCATGCAACGTTAATAAAAAATTCGATTATATCAAACGCGGGGGACATAGAATTTTTTTTTCAAGATTCACCCCCAATAAGGGTGTCTGCCGGAACATTTAGAGGGTTGGCATTTTTTGGGAGGCGCCTCATGGGCCACCTTACACGCAACGCCAACAAAAAAACGATTATATCAAACGCGCGGGACATAGAATTTTTTTAAAGTTTTACCCTCCGTTAAGGGCGTCTTCCGTAACATTTAGACGGTCGGCATTTTTTTCGGAAGCGCCTTCTGGGCCACCTTCCACGCAACGCCAATAAAAATAACCATTATATCAAATACGCAGGACAGAGAATTTTTTTTTGTTTTTTTCTAGATTCACCCCCCCGATAAGGGCGTCTTCCGAAACATTTAGAGGGTTGGCATCTCTTCCGGAGGCGCCTTTTGAGCCACTTTCCACGCAACGCCAATAAAAAAAACGATTATATTAAACGCGCAGGACATAGAGCTTTTTTTCGTCTTTTTTTTTCAAGATTCACTCCCCGTTAAGGGTGTCTTCCGGAACATTTAGAGGGTCGGAATTTTTTTGGGAGGCGCCTTTTACGCGACTTTCCATGCAACGCTAATAAAAAATCGATTATATCAAACGCGGGGCACATAGAATTTTTTTTTCAAGATTCACCCCCCATAAGGATTTCTTCCGGAACATTTAGAGGGTTGGAATTTTTTTGGGAGGCGCCTCATGGACCACCTTCCACGCAACGCCTATAAAAAAAAGATTATATCAAACGCGCGGGACATAGAATTTTTTTTTTAAGTTTCACCCCCCGTTAAGGGTGTCTTCCGGAACATTTAGAGGGTCGGCATTTTTTGGGAGGTACCTTTTGGGCCGCTTTCCATGCAACGCCAATAAAAAATTGATTATATCAAACGCGCAGGACATAGAATTTTTTTTGTTTTTTTTTTTTCAACATTCATCCCCCGATAAGGATGTCTTCCGGAACATTTAGAGGGTCGGTATTTTTTCGGAACCACCTTTTGGTCCACTTTCGACGCAACGCAAATAAAAAAAAAACGATTCCATCCAACGCGTAGGACATAGACTTTTTTTTTCAAGATTCACCCCTCGATAAGGGTGTCTTCCGGAACATTTAGAGGGTCGTCATTTTTTTGGGAGGCGCCTTTTGGGCCGCTTTCCATGCAACGCCAATAAAAAAAAACGATCATATCAAACGCGCAGGACATAGATTTTTTTGTTTTTTTCAAGATTCACCACCCTATAAGCGTGTCTTCCGAAACATTTAGAGGGTTGGAATTTTTTTGAGAGGCGCCTTTTGGGCCACTTTCCACGCATCGCCAATAAAAAAAACAATTACATCAAACGCGCAGGCCATAGAATTTTTTTGGTGTTTTTCAAGATTCACCCCCCTATAAGGGTTGGTCCCGGTGGCCGTAAATATTTTTAATTCATTTTACCATTTTTTTTCAGCAACTGGAGCCAAACTGACCAAGAAAAAATAGGAAATTAAAAAAACGAAAAAAAAAATGAAATCGTTGGATTGCAACGATGCAAACTTTATGTACATCAATGTTCTCTATATTGGATTCCTCGTTGGATTGGACGCGGCGGTCCAATATCGTGGCCAGCTCGTTCCCCTGACCTAACACCTTTAGACTTCTGTCTATGGGGATCATGCAAAAATACTATTATCGCTATCGGATGGCCCCTTTCGTACTATGCAATTTCATTTCAGCAAATATTTCTGTGAACCCTATAGTTTCGGAGACATCCAAGGTGCTAATAGTTGTTGATCCACCCTGTATATACCATTTACAGGGTACATTGATGTACCATTTAAGGTGGTACAACGAGATATCTCGTTAGGGACGCATTTTAGAAAAAAAAAGTTTCGAACACAAATTTCATAATTTTTACGAACAAAAATGATGGTGTTGGTTATTTATTTTATGTTGACAATGTTTAAACTTATTTCAACATCGACTTCAGTTTTTTTAATCGGAACAAATATTGTTCATTTCAGAACCACTTTTTTACGTAAGAAAATTGTTAACTTTTGTCTTAAACATTTTCTGTTTGACTTCATTATTCAAGATTTTTCGAATCCTTAATAATATAGATGCTCAACGAATAAACAGTTCAAAATAAAAAAAAATATTTAAAATATCTTAAAAAACTAGAGTCAGACAAAAATGTTCCAGACGAAAGATTTTTTCAGTTTTTTTTATAAAATACATTCCTCTTGAGATATTTTATTTGGGTGAATTCCTTCATCCTCACCTTGAAAATTCGACCGAAGTGCGTAAAAGCGATTTGCGGCAAGTATCAGGGGTGGGGAATTTTTAGTACATGCCACCGGGTGATTTAAATTTCAAATGTAAAACCAGCAGCGTCTTATTTATTTTTGAAAATTTATTTCAAGATATATGCCAGATATGTTTTTTTTTCGTAATTCATTTGTATTTGGGGCGGGGGGGGGGGGTGAGAGTGAAGCAGTTTAGACGTGCCTCTATAATATGATCTCCATACTGTATATGCATATACGTAAAGACATACATATATGTATGTGTGTGTGTCCCCTTGGGTCCGAGATAAGAGAATCGTCGCTCGCCTGGGCTCGACAGGCGCACTGACACCTAAGAGAGATCGAGCATCCACCGTTCCACGAAGGAAAAAAATTGGCATTGAAGCTCGTTCTCTCCGGTTCTCTCTCTCTCTCTCTCTCTCTCTCAACTGTACTTTGTACATGCCGTAGATAAGAAAATCATCGTCGGTTGCTCAAATCGAATAAAAAAGCAACAAAAGAAAAAAAGCAATAACACAAAGAGTTCTTCACCAAGAGGAATGAACGATCTTCCCCTCGGTCATTGTGGTCTTTAATGAGAATCCAACGTGTCCACGATGAAACCTTCGTCAAGTGAGTGTTCATTGGGCTCTATCAACTCAATAACCGTATATTTGTTGTAATGATTGGCAACTCCTAGTGCTTGAGAGAAAGTAGGAATTTCTTTTGTCTAGTCTCTCACACTGGGTGAAGATATTTTTTTTCTAATGACTATCTGATCGGAAAAGATTTGGGGGTTGGTCGGCCTAGATGGTCCAGTTGGTCGGCCGATTGTTCATTTTAGGGCCTCTGCACACGGCGTATTTTCTACGCCCAGACGCTGCGATACAAACGCGATAAACACTAGATCCACGCGCTTTTTGGACTGAAAAACGGGCCCTAAACGCGCGTTTTCTGCGCGTAGAAAATACGCCGCGTGCACAGACCCTCAATTGAGTGGGTTATTTTTTTAACCATTTGATCAATGGGAATGTCCTCATTGAGGGATTTTAATTGACAACCTGATCATCCATTTTAATTGAGTGAGGAATTTTCTTTCGTTGATCGGCGGTTAAATTGTTATCCGCTAATAGGGGAGATTTGACATGATCACCTGATCATGGACTTCGATTGATGAGGCATTCCTCTCCTTTCAATTGACCCGCTGATCGAGAAAATGTTTGGGATTTTGAGATTCTAACTGGTCAGCTAATTCCTTATTTTTGCTGAGAGAATGTTTGAAAATTGAGTTGTCCATGTCGACCGCTATGCTGTTAAAATATCCCAAGCCAAGCGAATAAAAACAAACGTCGAGTGGAACTCGTCGCCGTTATTTTGGGGTGAATTGTTTTTTATAGATTAACAGACTTTTGCAAAAGTTCCCAAAATTAAGGCCCGCGTAGACCTCGAATTATATGCAGACGTACTTTGCGCACTTCCGGTTTGTGGCAGGTAAATAACATGCACCATTATTCTTGGGAGAGTTTCAATTGTATTATCGAGGGCCGCCAGCTCTTTGTGACTAGCCGAGAGAAATGCTCTTTCCTCAAGTGCCGAAGGAACTCGAAGAGACACTCTTCCAGTCGTCTGCTTTAACTGATCTGCCGGATGAGATTCATGATCTGAAGCTTTCTCGGGTTTTGGTTAAGCAGAAACGATAGTGAAGATGGAAAAAGATGGTAAAGATGGTGAAAGAGCGGAAGAGGGATGTGACGGAAATGTTGACAAGGAATGCAAAGAATGAAAAAGAAAGAGGTGCAGCAGGAAGGTAAAGAACAAGGGGAAAAAGGAGCAGATGACTGATACGAAGAAAAGGGAATGGTCGAGAAGAAGATGAAGAGGGGTAGAAGAAGGACAAGAAGATGATAAAGAAAAAGGAGATAATGTGGAGAACGAACAGAAGGAAAGAACGAGGTTAAAGGTGAATCAGGAGATGATGGGGAAGTGGATGAAGACAAACAAGATGGAGAAGACGCAGAGGGTGAAGACGAAGATGAAAAACGATCAGAAGATGAAGGAAAGTAATAGTTCCAAGAAGGAAAAGAACGAGAAAAATGGAAAGAAAAAGCGACCAAAGCAGAAGATTAAGAAGAGGAAGAACCAAATAATGGAGGAGAGGAAAGAATGACAGATGAATAAGAAGGCCAAGAACGTCGAATAAAAACAGAATAAGAGAGAGTCCATAAACCAGCAGAATAAGATTGATTAATTGATACAATTCGGGCTAATGAACTCTCGGCCTAATGAACGCGGCAAGAGGGGAGAGCAGGCAGAAGATGAAGGAAAGAAAAAGTTCTAGTGAAAGGCGGGGAACAAGTAAAAAATGAAGAAAGTCTCAGAAGATGAGGAAGAGGAAGCAGAAGCCAGGAGCAAATAAAACTAAAGTGGAAAAACAAGAAGATGCGACAAAGTGAAGGATGAACGAAAAGCGAATAAGAAGAAGCAAAAGCAAAAGGGGCGGACGTGGAGAAGCAGCAAAAATGAATCGATGAAGAAGTTAAGGAGTTGTTTGATATAATTCATTATGCCCTCGTATGAATGACGAGTTAATGAACGCTAGAAAGGTGGAAAAAAGGCAGGAGATAAAGGAATGACAAAGTTCCAGGACAAGAAAGAAAAAGAAAGCTAAACGGAGGAAGCCGGAAGAACAAGATAAAACACAGGGGGATGAACAAAAAGATGCAAGAAAAAAGGGAAGATCAAGAAAAAGCGATTGATCAAGAAGATACGAAAAAGGGTAGAACTTGGAAAAGCACAAGCAGAATGCGTAGATGGAGGAGAAGTTCATCAAGAATATAAAGCAAAAGTGGAAGCTCGAATACATGGAGAAGAAGCTGGAGAATATGCTGAATACGATGAAGTAGAACATAAAGAAAATAATGATTGAGAAGCAGACAATGAGAACTTCGAAGAAAATCCCTTTTAGCGCATTTGAATCGTTACGCCAGCTATTCACCAACAATCCACACTCGCACACGAGTCGAGAGCGAGAGGAGATTCACTCTTTCGTGAGAGGAGCAACAGCGAATGGCTCCCACCTCCACACTCACAACACCGCATATACACACAGGCCGAGACCGCGCGCGCGTATTCACGAAAGTTTTGGCCGTTACCATCAAGAGGAACTCCTTTACCGGTTTGGCCGTCGCAATGCTGCGCTCTCTCGCGACCTCGTGGGGTCAAGAGTCTCTCTCTCTCTCTCTCTCTCTCTCTCTCTCTCTCTCTCTCTCTCTCTCTCTCTCTCTCTCTCTCCCCCCCCCCCAAACCCAAACAAACCCTGTTAATTGGTTACATTGTGCACTAAAAAACCTCAATCAACACGCCACAGGCCAAAGCCAACGAGCCTGAACAAGGCAGCGAGAAAACTCACCAATTGACGACTTTAGTCGACAAATTTCTCCACTCGGAAGAGCTGTAGTTGATCACAATATCCAACCGGGCAGAAAAGAAATCCACAACAGAAGAGGCAAGTAATAAAGCCAAAACAAACACACATAAGCTGTGGAACCGAAGGACAAACGGCACTTCACTGATCACAGTCTTCCATCAAATCGGCACGTGGCAAACCGCACATGCCGGCCAAGATTAAACACATGTTGGCTGTGCAGCAGTTCACTTAACACTGGAAGCACCATTCACTATTTGGGATTCTTATCAAGTAGACTGTTGTTTACCATATTTTGGTCCGGGGGATTCGGAATTTATTATTTTAATTGTGAATCGCTTTAGTTTGACCCGTAACGGGGTAACGCGGCTTTGGGCCCCGGTGACGGACAATCGCAACGATCTGGAATATTGCTATGGAGGGTCTGGGCGATGTCGTGGAACTCTTTTTCCAGACCGGTCAACTACTACTGGTCGAGTGTACACTACGCCGAGACCCCAGGAAAGGAGGGGAGGGGAAGAAGACGAGGTGGAAGAGAGTTGGAGGAGAAGACGAAGATCGCTGAGGTAGAGGGGAACGTGGGGGACGAGGTGAATGAGGGGAATCTTCACCTATCTGTCTCTCTCTCTCAGAGCGCAGGGGGAGGCGGTAAGAACCGTAGCCAGCAAGATGACGATAGAAATATATGTACATACACGAATATTAGACGCGTGACTGCGCGTTCTCACTGCGAGAAAGCAACGTGTCCCCATAGCCGCATGTCCATGAGGAGTGGTTCTCTGCTTGGTAGAGCCCCAAGAGAGGTGGGAGGAGAGAATCGCGAAAGAGGGGGCCGACACCAGAGGGCAGTCACTTACGGGGATCCCTCTCTCCTTCTGCACTCCTTCCATCATCTCTCTTTCCTTCTCTTTCTCTCTCTCCTTTGAACACGCTTGCCTGGACCGCGGCCTACGAAAATCCGGCCACTTAAAAAAAATAAAGACAGAAAGAGAGAGAGAGACAAAAGAGCCGGCTCTATTATATTCATCATAGTCGCTGGCTATTCATAGACGTTTCTCCATCCTTCTCTTCCTTGTATTCTTGTCTCCTTATCTCTGCCCCCCCCCCAATTGTTTTCTTCCTGATATTTGTTCCTTTATACTGGCTCCATTTTTTTCTTTTCCATTCTAATTATCGCTGCTCAAAATTGTACCGAGTACAGTAAGATTCTTTGAGGCGAGCGGAATGTGCGCTGTACGAGGAAACATTTTCTTGTGTCTTTTAAAAAATATTATTTAGAATTATTTGTCGAAGGAGAAAGAGCGTTTGCAAATATTGTCAGTCCGATTTTGAGGTGGAGCCCGTTTTCTGGAAAGGTAGGTTTGTCTTTTGATTTCTCTTTTCTTTCGCATCTCTTTGTGATTTTGTTTGCTTTTTGATCTCTCGTTACCGTTTCTCAAGGAAGAATTCCGAAGGCGGCAAGAAAGAAATACGGGTCTGAGGATCCACGCCACCTGCTGAATATGTACCGGTCCTCGAAATGCACGCAGGACGATTTCCTGGAGGCTGGCTTTTTTCCTCTTTCTCACTCTGTCTTTCTCCATCCACCAGGAATTTCGAGGACCAGCCCACATTCTGGCAAACTTCACACGGGGAGAGGAGCGCTCCGAGAATTAGGGGAGGTTCGAATCTTTGACGGTATTTGACAATGTTTCGCACTTCGTGTTTCCGTTGCAGCCTTTTTCGACCTGCCGCACGAGGATCGCTGGAAATTCGATCGAGGAAGCGAGAGGGCGAGAGTCGAATAGAGGCATTATATGTCGCAGTGTAAACTGTGCAATGAATACAAAATTAACCGGTTAAACAAACTTACCTGAGAGTGACGTTTAATCATGATAATCAAACCTCTAAACCACACTCGAAGCCAGCATAGAGTGGCAGCGTTACAAATCTGATATCTCTGACAAGGAACATCTCTCAGGTGACACGCTTTGATTTTGTTGAAATTTGGATATGTTATGAAAGCACCGAAAAGTAAGCGATACGTATTTTTTTATCGGCGGAAAAACGGTTTTATAGGGTGAAACCACCTCTGGAAAAAAGTCATCTCTAGGGGTGGTTCACCCCTTAATTATTTTTTTTGCAATGTCACTATAGTGGATTTTTCACTGCTTCGGATTAGAAGAACTTTCGTTTTTGTTTCATTAAAATCGGTGGACTCCTTGTGTGTGAAACTGCTATATTACCCCTGGAGATGCCTTTTTTCGAGGGGTGGTTTCACCCCTTAAAACCGTTTTTCCGCCGATAAAAAAATACGTATCGCTTACTTTTCGGTGCTTTATAACATATCCAAATTTCAACAAAATCGAATGGTGTCACCTGAGGGATGTTCCTTGTGAGTACAGGAGGTACAAACGATATACGATAGATCAGCCTGCGTATGCAATGGGTGAGAAGCAAAAATGCTTAACGAAAACACTAGACGGTTTGGGTTAAAAGAGGTTAGGTACGTTCTTATTTTGAAATAGGTTAGGTTTTTTTACTAGGTTTGTTATTTTGTTGGGTCAGGTTAAATTTTTTTTAGTTCGGTTAGGGTAGATTTCTATTATCTCGAGTAAGGTTTGGTTAGTTTCTATGTTTGTTGTAGTTTTGTTATAAGGTTAAGTTACGTTTTAAAAAATTATGTTGGGCTAGGTTAAGTTTTTATTGCGTTGGGTAAGATGAAGTTTGTTATGACGTTGTTAGGTTAGATTTGTTGTTATATTAAGTTACATTACCTTTTTCACCTAGTTAGGGTTGATGTTATGTTAGTTCTTTCTATTACATTGTGTTAGGTTCAGTTTTTATAATGTCGAGCAGGAAGGCTAGAGGTAAGGAGTACGAACGCCGTGTCGTTGAAAGGTCCGCAAAAGCGAGAACGAGAAGGGCGGCGCTGCTCTCCTACCGCACCGAAGTAAAGTCAGCAACAAACCAGTGCCGTACGATATGCAGAAAGTACCCTTTGCTCCCTCATATGGAGCGATAATTTGATCAAATGAATTGTAAAGGCAGTGCCGTACGATATGCAAAAAGCACCCTTTGCTACTTCATATGGAGCGATCATTTCATCAAATTAATTGTACAACCAGTTTGTGAAGGCAATTTATATATAGATAGACAGCATTCGTATATATAGATTGTTTTGGAGAATACCGGAATACAGAAATTAAGTCAATGTTTGTTTTTGTCGCGGAAGCACTAACAAAGAAAATTTATTTATAGACACAAGGAAATTCATAAGAAATTTGCATTCAGATAAAAATTTTACTAATTATCACCATATTTACACATTATGACACGCTGTACAGATAAAGAATAATAACGGAATACAGAAATTAAATAAGTTTTTCTCCTTGCGGAAACCGTAACAAACAAAATTTATTTATAGACACAAGAAAATTCATAAGAAATTTTAATCCAGACAAAAGTTTTACAAATTATCACATCTCATATTTACACATTATGATACGCTGTACAGATAAAGAATAATAACGAAATACAGATATCAAGTTAATGTTTTTTTTTTCGTTGCGGAAGCAGTAAAAACGTGGACACAAGAAAATTCATAAGAATTTTGAATTCAAACAAAAGATTTACAAATTATCACACATCATATTTGCACATTATGACACGCTGTACAGATAAATCGATCATACAGTTTTTTAAAAATAGTCTTTCGTTTTTATTTTCCTTGCGTGATTATTTTCGTTGACCGATCGCGCTAGAAAATGTCCTCGCATGACGAGATAATAGTTTATCACTCTCTTCGTGAGCTCTTCGTTGTGTGCTCGGCATCCTACGTACTACAAATTTTCCATGTCCGAAACTTTGTCGAGAACTTGATGGAGAGTGCTGATTTTAACGTCAGCTCTCGATCGATCGCTGCACTCCAAGTTTGTCGCGCGTTCGGGCACTGAAAGCAACAATTCAAACAATATTACAAGCTTTTATTTAATTTGACTTTCTATGAAAATGGCAAATCTATATTTCACCCACTCATTTCCCATTTTCACGCCTCGACAATAAACATTTTGTTTATTTTCGAGACCTGAGACAAACGTGCAAAAGATAAAACGTACACTAAATGAAAAAATCCATATATTGCACGTTTTGTCTCATCGATGGGACACTTGCTCCGTATCTCACATTTGTAATAATTCTTTATTTCACTCGGTACGATAAAACGAAACCATTCTTTTTATGAATATAAATACTATTTTTCTTACCTACGATTGATTGTTTTCGCCGTAGATCACTAAATATATTTTATACCGAGACACAAGTATTTTTTTTTTACATCTCACACAATTCGCAAAATTGGTTAGCCCGAACACGCTTTATGCCAACACGGACGACGAGCGGGAATCATTGATGACACATGACGTCGGTTGTGTTTTTGTCGCTTAGTTCACATCGGTGCGGTCATACACTAGCGACGCACGCCGTGAAAACATTACTACTAAAATCCACAGTTTCACGGACGCTTTTGGATCGAGCTCGTCACAGGCGTTCGTACTCCTTACCTCTAGTCTTCCTGATGTCGAGCAATATTAAGGATGTATGTAAGGTCAAATCCGCAGTACATCTATTTATTTTTTAAGGTTAATTTTTATGTCGAAATGTCAATGCCGAATCATTTCTGCATGCATTTTATAATTTCTAATGAAAAAATTATGTCATTTTGTATAATAATTAACGATTTTTAATGAAATTAATATGCAATTTGATATTTGTGGCCGAGTACAAATTGAGCCAATCAAATAATTTTATTTCTGTCCCGAGACCGGCAGTCGAAGCCGTCGAAGTATTTTGTGATTTGTGATTGTGTTCAATTAAATAAATAAAATAAGTAAAAAAGTGTTTGCGATGGATAAATGTGACGAAACCGCCGAACATACTTTATTTCACGACAAAAAAGTGTGACTTGCCCTTGTCACTCCGTGATATTATTTCATAGGCACATCATTGTTTGGCCAGCACTTTTGAAATAAATTGCCGACAATGCCAAAAAAAATATAAAGTGCACACTTCGAAGCCACATCAAAATGCAACAGGGAGCATCCGTTACTCTACGAATGGAAAAGTCTTTATCGGTAAGTCTTCAATTCTTTCCTTGATCTATAGCAATTTGTTTGCAAGATGTCATTTATGTGCTTTATTGTTTAGGAATGTATGGCATTGGACCATGCAAACTCAACAATTTTTTATCTGCGATCCCGAGTCAAAATTCTTAGCCTCCTTTGAACCCTCGCAGGACCCATTTCTTTTGTAATACATAAGCCGCCAGCCTCCGTTGAACCGACGAAACCCCATTTGTCAAGTTCAGTGCCATGAAGAGACCTCCTCTTGGTCCAGTGTAGCCTCTGTTAGACCTCCCAAACCTTTTTTCGACCCCCAGTTTCAGTGAAACGTGCAGAACACAGGCCTCCTTAACCTGCTTTCAATCTCAAACCGTTGCCTCGACCCTACCTAATCTGCTTTCGGCCCAAATTCGATATCTCCTCCATTATCACTCCATTGGGGCCTGATCGGTAACCCGTTCGATGACGAAAATAATACGTTATCCCTGATTATCGCCCGAAGAACGGTACAGGTAAATATGCATAATCAGATGATGAATAAATACTACACAATTAATAAAAATACAT
Organism: Ophion slaviceki; assembly: GCA_944452715.1. NCBI lineage: Eukaryota > Metazoa > Arthropoda > Insecta > Hymenoptera > Ichneumonidae > Ophion > Ophion slaviceki. The sequence goes on along the minus strand of OX101784.1, from coordinate 13,248,324 downwards.
CGTCCCCTTAACAAATTATTAGTGCAATATTAATATGCGATAACAATCAAATTAGCTCAATATCGATTTATTATTACTTTATAGGCGATTCATAAAAGAATGCTCGTATATACAGTCTTACTCCGATTCTATCGGCGTCACGAATTTTCCTGTTCGAAAAAATCTCACAGGAAAATTCTTATAAAATGCCAGGCTATCCAGCATAAGCTTACGCGACGTTTTTCATCCTTAACTTTTCTTCTTAAACCCTCTAGTTCTTGAGTTACATTGCATTATGTAGAATTAATCTTTTTTAGCAAAAAATGAAATAACATTGCGAAAAAAAATCGTACGTAACTTTATAAAAAACGAAGATGGAGCTCCTGCTACCCCGTTCAAGTTTATCATGGATAAACGTAACAAATTGTTTTTGCATAAGTCATGCGCCCAATTCTCGATGGTCGAAAAAAAGCCGAAAAACAGTCACGTACAAAAGTGCGTACCGGGTCGAAAAAAAATCATAAAATAATATTTCAGAAACGCAAAATAAAGCTGAATTTGTTCCCGTCAAAACGCCGTTCGGTAAATTTGGTTATCTTTTTTTTACGAAGCTATGTAACTTTTAGTGCAGCAAAGAATATCGACTGGTGTATACAAACTTTAAAGCGACGGTATATTTTATATAATACCATATATATATATATATATATATATATATATATATATATATATATATACACACACACAATACTCGAAATATGTGGTTGCGGTGATATAATCGAATGTACACTACCAATCAAAAGTATTCGGACACTTCAGATAACTGCAAAACTTAATATCACTTTGGTTAACTGCAAATTTATAGTAGAATAATAATTATTTTATGAAGATACTATAAAGCTCTCTATAATTAATTAATTATATAGACCTTTATAGTATCTTCGTGAAATAATAAATGAAATAAATGATATTAATCTAATATTATTTGGCAATTATCCAGCGCTGAAAAGTTTTGCGATTATGTGGAGTGTCCAAAAACTTTTGGCTGGCAGTGTAAATCTAAGTAACATATAATGTTGATATCTATATGAAACGTTAGGGTGTTAATTATAGTCTATTTCATTTTCTAAAAGATTGAAATTGTCGGTTTGGAATTCAACCTCAGTCGATTTTATTTTTATTTTTTTCCTTTTGTTTTAGTTCTTTTTGTTTTTTTTGTTCATTCAATAATAAGTCGATAAATGGCGATGGCCGATTACCGTCGAGTTCAAATAAAATGTTTGATTGTTCTTTGTTTTCATTTTTAGCACGTCGAAAATTTAAATAATATTTCCACGTGTATGTGTAAAGCATATTTTTATTTCTTTCTGCTAAATATTATGATATTAACTAACCGCGTCTATGTGATTCTTTTTTATTTGAATTAAATAGATTTTTCATAGAACCACATTTTTCCTATTGCATTCCATTATTAAAATTATTGATTTCAAATATGTTTATTTATTCAAATCAATCTATTTAATATCATCCAATAACTAAATATTTTATTTGATCCTAATAAATCTGTGATTCGGTTTCATCAGTTCAACATTTTCATCTGTTCAAAAAAACAATTTAGTCAAGTTCACTGAATGGATCTAGTTAATTTTTTTAAATTTACCTTAAATAGAATTTTCGTAGAGTTAACCATTTTTCTATTTGATTGAACTAATGGTCCATCTTTATTGCAACTCTCATGTCAAAGGGGCGTAGAGAAGGTGGAGAGTTCAAACAAACTTATATATATATATGTGTGTGTGTGTGTGTGTGTGTGTGTTTTTTTTTTTTTTTTTTTTTTTTTTTTTTTTTTTTAAGAGGTTTAGCGGGAAAATGCCTCCGCACCGTAGCAAATTATTGCCGTGTGTCGGGCTTGCACCGACTAAAAACCCCCATTCCTCTGTGGCCTTACAAATTCTCCCGCGGGACGACCGCTAGGTATTACATCGCGGGAGAGGCCTTAGCCGTAGCTCTTCCTGCAGTGTTGTCAGACGACCTTACATCCCCCGTTCCACTCTACATGTTATGAGTGGTTTAGGGGTTCGTGTCGCTGATTTAATCTATGACTGCCTGGTTTTCCGGCGTCGTCTTCTTCCTCGCACGTTCTGCACGTCGCAACTCCTTCATCACTGCGGCAGCATAAGCCGATACCGCTGTCCATGCGTCTGCTGACTTCAGCATCAACTCAACCAGGTTGTCCGGGGTGATGCGTGTCTCCAGCTGATCCTCGACTATCGCGCGGGAGGCACTAAAACGTGGGCATTGGAACAATGCATGTTCAGCGTTCTCCTCGACTGCTACACATGCTGGGCAGTCCGGGGAATCTTCATAATTAAACTTATAGAGATAAGCCCGAAAACAGCCGTGTCCTGAGATCACTTGGGTGAGATAATAGTTGAGCTCCCCGTGTAGACGGTTCACCCATATCTCCACCTTCGGGATTAGTCGATGTGTCCACCTTCCCTTGGAAGAAGCATCCCACATCGTCTGCCACTGGTTGAGACTGGTTGCTCTCGCTTCTGTCCTTGCATACCTGGGGTTTCTAGCTCCCTTCTGCTGGTACATCGATCTACGCTCCTCGGCAAGCACCTCAATGGGCAGCATTCCCGCGATAACGTTGATAGCGTCCTCGGAGACAGTGCGAAACGCACAGGCTACCCTCAAGGCGCTGACGCGATACGTTGCTGCAGCCTTCCTGCGGTGCTCCTGGATTTTCAGTGCATCAGCCCATATGGGTATGCCATAGGTGAGCACTGAGGTCGTCACTGATGACAGCAGTTTCCTCCTCTTCTGTCTGGGGCCACCAACATTAGGCATGAGTCGCGCCAGTGTGGTAGCCACCCCAGCGGCCTTTCTGCTGATCTGCTCGGTTTGCTCTTTGAAGTTTAGCCTCGCGTCGAGAATCACACCCAGGTACCGAATGAACGGTTGGGATGTGATTTCGGAGTTTCCAACCCTGAGCGTCACCGTTTCCATCACCTTCCTGCTGGATACGAGGAGTACTTCTGTTTTATGGGCTGCAAGATGCAGTCCAACAGAAGACATCCATTCCTTTATCTTGGCGAAAGCTTCGCCGAAGAGTGCGGTGATTTGCTCCAGGAATTTGGCGATGACAATCAGCGCCGCGTCATCTGCGAACGCTACGATGGACACTCCTTTCGGCAATTTTAATAGCAGCAGATCATTGTACATGATGATCCACAGAAGCGGTCCAAGTACAGAGCCCTGAGGAACTCCTCCAGTCACCCTATACGTCTTTGGTCCATCCTCTGTGTCGTACATGAGCCACCTATTACATAGGTAACTCGCCACTATTCTCCGTAGGTACCATGGTACACCTAATGTTTTTAGGGCATCCATGATACACTTCCATATCGCCGAGTTGAACGCGTTTTGGACGTCGAGAGCGACAACTGCGCAGTACTTCTTGGACCCTCTTGCCCATCGTTTCCCCGCAGTCGACGCCTGCGCCTGCTTCACCACTGTGTTAATGGCATCCAGAGTAGAGCGCTCCTTTCTGAAGCCAAACTGGCCTTCCGCCAGTAGAGGGTCCACGACTTTCTCAATCCTGTTATGGATGATGCGCTCGAAGATCTTTCCGGCGGTATCCAGCATACAGAGTGGACGATAGGATGAAGGTTCGTCCGGTGGTTTCTTCCCTTTCGGGAGGAGCACTAGCTTCTGCCACTTCCACTTGTCCGGAAAGATTCCTTCCTTGAGACACGCATTGTACATGCCCAGGAATATTGCCGGTGCCAACTTGATCGCTGCCTTGAGTGCGATGTTGGGTATCCCATCCATGCCGGGGGCTTTATTGTTGCCCACCCTGGCAATCGCCGTAAGAAGCTCTTCTTCAGTAATGGCTGGGATGACCTCATCGACGTCCTCCTCGAGTTGGTAGTCCTCCTCGGGTTGCTCAGGGAACAGATGTGAAACAATCTTTTCCAGCAGGGCTGCGTCCACAGGCGATGGCATTGGCTGGCTTTTCAGCCGAGTCATTACTACTTTGTACGGCCTGCCCCAGGGAGCATCTTCCACCTCGCTGAGCAGTTCGCCCCAGCTTTCAGCTTTACTCTGCTTGATAGCCTTTTTAAGCTTCAAGCGCGCCTTCCTGTGCTGTTCTTCCAAATCGGGGAACGAGCGTTTGCCTCGAGCTCGTTGCGCTAGGCGGCGAGTTCGATGACACTCCCTTCGGAGGCCGGCAATTTGTTCGCTCCACCAGTGTACCGCCGGTCGGAAGTCGACATTACGTTTCCGTGGCATTGTGGCATCGCATGCTTCGGTGACCCTCTGCATGACCACCTCGACCTTCTCGGTTGCACTTTCCGCTGCGAGGGGGCTGGTGTCAAAAGTTTCACGAAACAAGTCCGCGTCAAACATTTTCGCTTTCCAGCCCTTCCCGTTTGTCTTCGGTGCCTTCGCTGTTCCGCTGAAGTCACCGCGAATCTCCCAGAGAATCGCTTGATGATCACTGTGAGTGTAGATATCACTGACTACCCAGTGGCACTGGTTTCCTCTTGCCAGGCTACTACTCACAAAAGTGAGGTCCACTATAGAGGAGGCTTCACCTTTAACAAAAGTGGGCTTTGTACCTGCATTAAGTAGTACTACATCCAATAAGGACATAGCCTCAAGCAGAGCTTGGCCCTTCCTGTTCGTCACTTTACTACCCCATTCCACAGCCCACGCGTTGTAATCTCCGGCTATGGCTACCGGGAAGCGCTGTTTAGCGTCTGCGACTAAGTTGTCGAGAAAATTCTCAAACTCATAAGTCGTCAGACTAGGCGGTGCGTAACAACTGTAGAAATGAACTCCTTTGGCTTTTATTCTCACAAAACCAGTTTCCATCCGACTCGCAAGATCCTGAAATGGAAGCTTTCCGCAGGACCAAATTGCGGCCTTCCCACTTGCGTCAGATTCCCAAGGTTGCGTGTCTAGATGTCTATATGGCTCCGAGAGTATCGCCAAGTCAGGCTTCAGCTCGCGCACAGTCTGCATGAGCAGGTCCTGTGCTGCTTCACAATGGTTGAGGTTCAGCTGGAGTACTCTCATTTGCATCGTTTTTGGAGTGCCTGGAGAGCCTGGAGAGCCCGCGTATACGCTGGACACCGGCTGCTACCTGCGATGTGGGCTGTGGGTGCCCCGTCTCCCGCTTCTGCACATATGACACACTTTGCGATTGCTGTGCATTCGGCAACTTTGTGGCCGGTGTTACCGCACTTGATGCAGTCTTTAGCCCGGTCGACGTTGCTCTTGCAGTTCCGTGATAAGTGTCCAAATTTCCAGCACTTGAAACACTTTAGTGGTCTCACCACCTCTCGGATTCTGCAATTACACCAGCCGACTCGGATGATTCCTGTATCCAGAAGTTTCCGGGCAGCAGGCACCATGAGTCGTATTACCGCGGTCTGAGTTCTGCCATATGCTTTACGCAGAGACTTAAGAGAGTATTCCGTGACGGAATAGTCCGGTTCCAAGACTCTCTGCAGGGCCGCCGATATCTCCTCCTTCGTCGCGTCCTCTTCCAGGTCCTTGATCTCCAGATCAACTTCCTGGACTTTACTCTGGACCGTTGCTGATTCACCAAGAACACCTTCGAATTGGTTTCGCAATTCCGGTGCTTTGGCTGAGCTCTCCTTATTTAGAACGATCAGCAGATCTCCCGCGTTCGTTCTGCGTACCTTTTGGACGCATTCACCTGCATCCTTGAGCGCCGGATCCTTCTTTATACGACTCAAGATCTCCGCATAGCTCAAGTCACCCTTTTTGTGGATGACGAGAGCGTTGGGCAGAGTCGGCCGTTCGCGAGGTTTCTGAGCCTTCTTCTGAGGCTGCTTCTCGGATATCTTGTGCGATCTTTTCTTCTTTCGCACAGTCTGCCACTTCTGCTCTGATATCTCGCCCTTATCCTCGGATTGACCAGCCAATGGCTCCACCAGCTGCTTCTCCTTCGGCTCCTTTCTGTTGGTCGACGTCGGTGTAACCCGCTTTTTCCTCTTCGCCTTGTTTACTTGCGTCGAGGTACCGCCTACGTCCATGCCTTCATCGTTCCTCTCCTTGTTAGGGAGAGTCGATTTCGCTTGGCTTATGGTCGGCGTGGTTTGCGTTCCTCCAGTCAACGTTGCCGCCTGTGGCTTTGCGCTCCACGTTACGAGGTCCTCTATACCTTTCCAAGTACTGGTAAGCATAGGAACCCACCGCTGGATCTCCTTGTGGAGGTTTTTCTTCTGCTGGATAAAAGAGGCTAGGCTCTCCAGCGTCTTTCCGTGCCTCTCCACCAACTTCAAAATCTCCTTTCGGTTTCCACCTGTCTCTTCCTTTTCTTCACTTGAAACATTATGCGCCATGGAGGCCAAGTGGCCCACCTCCGTGGTACTGCGGTTGTTCGATGACGACGCCCGGGAGCCCGCTTGGTCACTCCCTGAAGGCGCCGGTACTGGGGTTCCGTGCCCCTGCACCCTAATCGGTATATCCTTTATTGGACTGCCCATAATCATTTGGTATCGAGGTTTGTTCCCCGTGTCTGTTGGTCCACGGGAGGTATTTTAATTGCCTCCTGCCCTGTATATCTATATAGACATTTCAATATCCATATCTATATCCAGATAGATATCTCTATATGTATATCTATATCTATATAGATATTTGTACATCTATGTCTATATTTATATACGAGGGCTTCCCCCTATCCGCCGCCTGGGGACGCGCCACGTAGGGGTTTCAGACTCCCCATGTGGTGTGTGTGTGTGTGTGTGTGTGTGTGTGTGTGTGTGTGTGTGTGTGTGTGTGTGTGTGTGTGTGTGTGTGTGTGTGTGTGTGTGCGTGTGCGTGCGTGCGTGCGTGCGTGTGTGTGTGTGTGTGTGTGTGTGTGTGTGTGTGTGTGTGTGTGTATATGAGTTTGTTTGAACTCTCCACCTTCTCAACTTATGCTATATCAGCGACCAAACTGTTATCAGCACTCGGTAGCATAGGGGCAGCGTGCGTAGCTATGAGTGCGTAGCTATGAGTCGCTTCTAAAGACCAGGGAATGACGAATTACGATGAAAAATCCTTGTGGTAAAGCTCTCAATGAAAAAATTCATTTTATTTTCGATTTATGAAATATTTTATTACTTAGCTTTACAGTGTACATTGTAAGCAAATAAAGATTCATTTGAATCTCATCTTTATTAACATATATAAATATCTTTGAAACAAATATGATCGTAGTAGGCTGTGAGACAAGGAAAAAACTTATTTTATTTCAATAGATCCTATATAAATTATTTTTTTTTTGTTTAGCAGTGTACAGTAGGCCGAAAGGGGGAGCAGTAGGTTCTGCGAGAGCGCTCGAAGTAGGCCCACCTGAGGTTCCGTAGGTTCATTTGTGGTCCTCACTGACCTCCTTTGAGTCAAAAAGTCTACTTTCTGCCATGCCGGAGGTTCATCGGAGGCCCTAACGCATAGTATTTTCAAATATTGTACCCTCCTTTAGATACCCAATAATCTGCTCTCGCCGATTTCTGCTCGGGGACGGAAGCCTTCATTTTGTAGGTTGAACGCGGCTCGAAAATTTCGACTCGGGATGAATGTCCCCTCGATAAACCCGCATCTGCTGAAAGTGTACGAGGATGAAGTAGCCCGTGTAATTGAGAAGTGTGCCAACGAAAACTTCGAGAACGCTCTGAGGATCGAAAAGGAAATGGCCGTAGCAGCCCGTCAAACAGGAGAGGTAATGAATCTCAAGTGACGTGGAATATTGATAGGAGATATTACGATATCTGTGGCCCCAAGTTTTGGCCATGCAGTCTTTATATTTGGCCCAAAATAAGACTTTTTTCAAGAATACAAAAAATCGAAATTCGGCTTTTAAGGGGGTGAAACAGAGGTTTTAAATTTTTAATGAGGCGGAGTATTTTTTGGGTAGATTTCTTTAGAATTCGGCGTAAACATTCTAGAAAACAAGTAATTTTCAAAGAGTTAGGTTCAAATCCTCTGAAATTCAGCTTCCCAGAAGGGTGATTGCAACATTGTTCTTTGTCAATAATACAACAAAAGTAGGTCTCAGACTATTAGCGTTACCCGGAATTCACCACCCGGAGGTTGTCTGTTTCGAATCCCTGGCCCTAATAAGGGCCGTTGTGTGTGAATAAATGTGAGTGTGTATGTGTGTGCGTGTGTGCGTGTGCGTGTGCGTATGCGTGTGCGTGTGCGTGTGTGTGTGTGTTCGAATACGAAGTCAGGATCCCCGAACTCATCATCGTCGTTTCCGGAGGCGACAGTTTCTAATTCTTCCTCAATACTATCGATTCGTGGACGTTTTGCAGGAACTAACTCCTCGAGATCGGCCAACCATTACGGTAGCAACGCGAAAGTATGGGCTAAACGGAAGTTTATTCCTATAATGTGTCAAATTTCAGAGCTCGGTTTCACCCCCTTAAAAGCCGAATTTCGATTTTTTGTATTCTTGAAAAAAGTCTTATTTTGGGCCAAATATGAAGACTGCATGACCAAAACTTGGGGCCACAGATATCGTAATACTGCCTATTGATAGTTAAATGTGCACGTAGAAAGTTTCGAGAACAGAAATTGAGATTTTTTGTGAGTATTATTTAGCGGGCAATACATCTATAGTTTTATTAAATAATGAAAATAGATTAAAAATCAGTAGTAAACATTAAGACTAACATATTTATTGCATTTTCATAGGATGGAACGATTTTATAGTTTAAGGAGAACTATGGACAAATACGACAACTCTCTGTTCTTTTATCCTCATTTCCTTATTTTCTCATGCCTCTTTTTCTCTATTCCTTTTGTTCTTTAGCTTAATTTGCGGATTTTGATTCCTTAATAGAAGACAATCCGGAAGAAATTGGCAACACCATAGCCTCATTCGACGCTGGGTGGCAGAAACGTGGGTCGGGATACAACAGGAGCAGTCTATCAGGTATATACAAATAATTGAAAAATATCTTGTTATATATAAACAATAAAAAATATTAGTTAAAGAAGATAAAAAGATGTTTGTAATATATTATTTAAAAATTAAAGGAAAAATATAAATTATAAAAATCTTTTTATCTTCATTGAATGTTTTTAGTTATTGAGATATAAACACTTTTAATAAAACATTACCTTACAAGTAGTATTTTTGAATATCAGTCATAAGAAGATGGGTTAGAAACATTTTTTTTGTTTCATTTTGAGAATAAAAACATTTTGAAGTAAGTATATATGGGTCATTCCATGTCAAATCGACAAATTTTTTACCTGACCCCCTTTGATTTCACTGAAAATTTTCTATCTTTTTCTACCCCCCGAAAGTTATTTTTCAGAATTTTTTCAAATTTTTTTTCCCGACTCAAAAAAAGTTATGAATTTTTGAAAAAAACCGCTCTTTTATTTTTAAATTGCCAGAACTTTTTCAAAAATTGACCGTTTGGGAACTTTTTTTTTCAAAATTTTTGTTTTTAAATGTAGTTTTCGAAAAAAAATATGAAAAAATTTTCAGAATCCCAGATATATGAAATATTTTAGTTTTTTTGAAAAAACCGTAATTTTCTCAAAGTCCGACCGTTTTTTTTTTTTTTATTTTGCTCTAAAAATACTTCAACTAATTCTGCAATGATCCCCGTTAATCAAAAGATGTGACGACAATCGCTTCTAATTTTTTTTCTTGATTATAAAAAAATTTTTGTTGAATTTTTGCTGATTTTATATAACTTTGTTATGAAATTTTTTTTATTTCCTCGTGAAACCTCAAAAGTTGAAAAATAAAATTTTATTGGAGAATTTCAAGTGATTATCGTCCAAGAAATTGTTATTTAAAAAAAAAAAATAATTTTTTTCTCTCATTGACGTTATTTTGTCATGTTTCAGTACCAAAATGACGTTAAGTTGTCATATTTCAGTACCAAAAAAAAACGTCCATAAGAGTAAAAAAATAACGTCAATGAGAGAAAAAAAAATTTTTTTTTTTTAAAATAACAATTTCTTGGACGATAATCACTTGAAATTCTCCAATAAAATTTTATTTTTTAACTTTTGAGGTTTCACGAGGAAATAAAAAAAATTTCATAACAAAGTTATATAAAATCAGCAAAAATTCAACAAAAATTTTTTTATAATCAAGAAAAAAAATTAGAAGCGATTGTCGTCACATCTTTTGATTAACGGGGATCATTGCAGAATTAGTTGAAGTATTTTTAGAGCAAAATAAAAAAAAAAAAAACGGTCGGACTTTGAGAAAATTACGGGTTTTTCAAAAAAACTAAAATATTTCATATATCTGGGATTCTGAAAATGTTTTCATATTTTTTTTCGAAAACTACATTTAAAAACAAAAATTTTGAAAAAAAAAGTTCCCAAACGGTCAATTTTTGAAAAAGTTCTGGCAATTTAAAAATAAAAGAGCGGTTTTTTTCAAAAATTCATAACTTTTTTTGAGTCGGGAAAAAAAATTTGAAAAAATTCTGAAAAATAACTTTCGGGGGGTAGAAAAAGATAGAAAATTTTCAGCGAAATCAAAGGGGGTCAGGTAAAAAATTTGTCGATTTGACATGGAATGACCCATATACTCATACATACATACATATATATATATATATATATATATATATATATATATATATATATATATATATTCTCTGAACATCTTTTTTTCTTTTCATTATAGTTTACAAGCATTGTTTGTGATAATTGCAGGTCATGCTTCATTATTCGGATACCATTCGAATCTGCTCCTCGGTGTTGATACAAGATCAAAATCTTGTGCTCAGTGCAAACGCGGCAATGCATCTGAGAATCAAAATTGTCAACGAAACTGGAAAGGCAGCTCAAGAGCAATGGAACCGGATATGGCAGTAAGCCTAATTGCAAAAAATGAAATTTTGCAAAAACTGTCTGCAAGAGTGATCTGTGTTGATCGCGGACGATGAATCGGCCACAATTAGCAACGTCCGGAAAAATGTTTCATGGCATGTCAAAAAATGGTCCGACTTCAATCGTGTGAAAAAAAATATGACCAGCCAGTTGTACACCCTGAAGATACCAACGGCCGTCGTCAAATATTTTGTGCGAAAATTAACATTGATCCTGCATTCCAACAAAAATAATTGCGAAGCAAATACGGAACTTTTGTTGTGTACGGTTGATCATGCGTATTCATGTCAGGTATTGAACATAATGGTATTTTTTGCATTCTTCCGTCTTTTCAAATGATTTTATGCAACTAATTAAATTAGGCAATTTTATTTCAGATTTGACGGCCCGGTATTGTTACAGTACGTACAGGAGAAAAATTTGATGGAAGAATTTCGAGCTCGTGTCACTTCATTTTCCGACACCCTACCCGTTTTGCGACAGCGTTTGTCGGGACAGAGAGAGGAAGGGAAATCATTCTCTCTAAGCTGCCTTATCGCGGATTTCATTGGGCTTGAAGCGATATAAAATGCTCACAACGCCCCCGTTGATATCACAATTTTGATCAAGCTCATCAATAAGTTGGATGTTTCGTCAATGATCAAAGAGCAGGCGAAATCTATTTCATTTATAATAAATGAAAAAATCCACCATGAAAAGACCGTCAAATACCGAGAAAGCTTAAATGTACTCAATATTTCATCAATGATGAAAAAACGCATCGCTGCTTCGATGTTTTCTCTCGAAATGCTTCTCAACATTTTCAAAACAGAGAGAACGCAATAACTTTTCTTCTCTCGGAAAGTGTCAATGGCAAGCCTAGAGTAACTAAAAATAACCGAATTATAGAAAAAATAATCCAAGATTTATAAAACTTTCAAAGAGCGATCGCGACGATAGTGATGGGCAAAAGAATAATAATAATAATATAAATTCGAGATCGAGTAGAGACGAAGAATGTCAGTATTGTTTGAGTAGCGAGGACGAAAATGTTATTAACAATAACAACGAGCAAGCCTTAGATTGCGGAAATATGTACCAGGTGTGTAAGTATGAAACCGGAATTTGTCCATAGGTGGCGCTAGATGTCGATGCAGTTACCGACACATCACGTCAGCGGTGTCTTGTTATTGTATTGATATCCGACAAAGATTTCCAACTCACAATAACACGAGTTTCATTCAGTAGCATTAGTTTATTAGAGATAAACATGTCGAGTTTTGTGCCAACAAATCACGATTTGCCGACAGCACTACTTTTCTGTTTTCATCTGAAGAAAACCGCAGCCGAATCGCATCGAATGCTTGTGGAGGCGTTTGGTGAGCATGCTCTCGGTAAAACACAGTGTTTCGAGTGGTTCAAACGGTTCAAAAGTGGCGATTTTGACGTGAGGAACGAAGAACGTGGAAGACCACCGAAAAAGTTTGAAGACGCTGACCTGCAAGCCTTGTTGGACGAAGACGACGCTCAAACACAACAACAACTGGCGGATCAGTTAAAGGTGACCCGAGAAGCCATCTCCAGTTATTTGTATCATATCATTACAATAAACGTGTTTTTTCTGTACAAAAATTCCGGTTTCATACTTACACACCTGGTAGATGAAAATTTCAATTATACTGAAAGTATTACCTGTGAGTACGAATGGAACTGAAATTTGCGAGCGGAATTATTTTGCTGTATTATATTTTTCTTTATCTTGTGCAATAAAAATAAAAAAAACCAACAAAAATTATATTTTTCATCAATCCCTTCAACATCCCGTACCCTTGCAAATGTACTAGAAAACTTCATATATTTATTATATATAATATTAGTTTAAAAAAATCTACCGAAAATAATCAAATATAAAAATCATAGAAATAACATATAATTATTATGTTTTTTTTTAAATTGAAAGTGTCCGACCTTTAGAAATCAACAATTTTTTGCTTTAAGCGGTAAAACGATATCGAAGATGAATATCGTTAAATTTTTAATATTTTTTATCAAAAAGTATACCCAAAAACAAACATTCTGAAAAAAAAACTTGATTTGGTCCATTTTTCGCAAAGTTATGGGCATTTGAAATAAAAGACATCGATTTTTTTCGAATTTCGAAAAAAAAAATATCTCGTAAATGTACGGGTAAAAAAATTCGCAAAAAATCAAGTGAAGTTCTTTGAATAGGTACAAAAACAGAAAAAAAATTGAGCCAAATCATAAAATATAAGATGCAAAAGTGGTTGAGTTCAGCTGGAATACCTCATATATATTAGGGTGATTCGTATCAGGGCAACTTTTTTTTTACCCATCGTGCCTGAAAACCTTTAGTTGGTACCCAAAATCGAACTTTCGTGAAAGGGGGATGTCATCAAAAAATATTTATAGGTCACGAATTAAAATTGAAGGTTTCCCATTTGATTAACATTGAAAAAAAAGTTTTTCTCATTATAGTGTTTTCCAAGTGGGTTCTCATAGGAAATATGATACTCCACAATAAAGTTCATTGAGCCATGGTCATAAATTCAACCGTTTCAGCGGTATCATTATTTCAAGTGAATATTGTGCAAAAATATCTATTCAAACGGCTGTAAAGCCTAAGCTATTAGATATATCGAAAAAAATTCAAATGAGAACTTTGTAGAGAAAGTAATTTTCTACAAAAAAGGCTTATAAGCCGAGCCCGTAAATTCAACTCTCTCTCAGCTATAGGTGGATGAAGTGAAATAAATAGATTCTTTTTTATAAAAAAAATCTATTTATAAATAGATAATATAGTAATAGAAATATAAACCGATGTGTTGGTCTAGTGGTTAGCATGCTGGCCTCTGGAAGCAACACATCGGGAGGTCGCGGGTTCGAATCACCGTCTCGTAGTTTCGGAGATAAATAAAAACACAGGCGTGACATAGCTCCAGTTCTACACGGGTTTCGCGCAAACGGACCGGTACGTGTGTGTGTCGTGCGAGTATGACTGTAGCCTGTGAGTTATTTCTCGACGAAACGCGACTAGCTCTGAGACTGTGAAGCGAACTCGGAACCGGCTGTATTTGTATAGGTTAATAGGGGGTATGTATCAAGGGGGAAGATCCCTGTACAGATGGAAGTAAAAAATTTTTTTTTTAAATAGTAATAGAAATATAGTAAAATAAATAGATTTTTTTTCAAACAAAAAAAATATATTTATTTTACTTCATCCACCTATAGCTGAGAAAGAGTTGAATTTACGGGCTCGGCTAATATGACTTCTTCGTAGCAAATTACTTTCTCTACATAGTTCTCATTTTTATTTTTTTCGATATACCTAATAGCTTAGGCGTTACAGCCGTTTTCATAGGTATTTTCATACAATATTCACTTGAAATAATGATACCGCTGAAACGGTTGAAATTACGGACATGGCTCAAAGAACTTTATTGTAAAGTATCATATTTCCTATGAGAACCCACTTGGAAAATATCGCGATATCAAAATTCGCAGAATGGTAACACTAATAATGAGAAAAACATTTTTTTCAATGTTAATCAAATGGGAAACCTTCAATTTTGATTCGCGACCTCTAAATATTTTTTGACAACACCCCCCTTCCACAAAACTTCGTTTTTGGGTACCAACTAAAGGTTTACGGGCACGATGGGTAAAAAAAATGGTGCCCTAAAACGAATCACCCTAATATATATATATATATATATATATATATATATATATATATATATATATATATTATTTTCATGATTAGTATTATATTGAATTATGCATAAATACTTCAATGAAAATGTTTGTACATCTATCATTAACGATTACGCATGTAACGTCGTTATAGACATATGAATTATCAAGTGCTGCGTTGCCGCATTTACGCGTCCAATATGGTGGACGTACTAAGTTGAACAGCAGCTCACAGAACGCTACTGAAACGTCAAAAGCTAACCACGAATATCTCCACAACGACATCGGGAACAGTGGGTTTCTTTCCGTGAAAAAATTAAAAAATGTAAGAAGTTTCTGAAAATTGTTTTTTTTTGCCGTGCATTGACTACGATACATATACTTTTTTTATCATTTTAGTTTGCTTTTGTCGACTTCCGGTACAAATAACACGGAGTTAAATGAGGCTTTAATTCTTAAATATTTCTTTCAAATCATCGGCTAAGTGCTTTTTTCGTTTTTTCAATCGATGCAGCGTGATCCACTCTATCATATATTTCAAATTTATGAAAGTTATACGAGTTGATGTATTTTACATACATCCTTAAGATTGTTATGAGATTGTTAGGTTAAGTTAAAAAAAATTATTTCCAGTAAGTTTAATATTTTTTTATTGTGTTAGGTAACGTTCTTAAAAGCTGTGTTTGATTAGTTAGGTTTTTATGATATTAAGTCATGGTAAGTTTGTTATGAAGTTCTTAGGTCGGGTTTCTTTAGAATTATTTTGAGGTTTGTATTGAGATGCTCAGATTAGTTTTTTATTATGTTAAGTAAAGTTAGATTTGTTATGAGGTTCTCAGCTTAGGTGTGTTCTCATGTTAAGTTAGGTTCATTATCATGTTAGGTTTGGTTAGGTTTTTTTTTATTATGTTGCGTTGAGTTAGGTGTTTGTTATGTTAACCCTACGTTGATACACTGGGACATTTTGACCCGGACGGATTAAAAATAAAATGCTCACTTTCCCAAAATTGACAGTTTCAATAAATTTTTACAACAATTCAATTTTATACGTTCCGAATTTAAATTATGTAGGTATGTCAAGAAATGTTTAAAGTGTATCGCTGATTTGTTTTCAACAAAAACCGATCGTAGCGTTTTAGTGACAGGTGGACAAAGTACTATCCGGGTCAAATTGACCCAGTGTGTCAAAAACGTGGCCAAATATAAGTGTGTCAACGAAGAGTTAAGTGTCGTTAGATTTGTTATGACGTTCTAAGGTTAGATGTGTTCTTCCGTTAAGGGAGATTAGCTTTTCCACTGTTAGAATTGTTAGTGTGTCAGGTACGGCTAGGTTTTTCATATTAGGGTAGGTTAGGTTTCTATTATTTTAAGTAAGGTTAAATTTGTTATGACGTTCTTAAGTTAGATTTGTTCTTCCGTTGAGGAACATCAGATTTTTTCATTGGGATAGGTTTGTTCTTTGTTAGGTTAGGTTAGGGTTTTTATTAGACTAAGGTTAGGTTTTTGTCAGGTTCTCAGGTTAGATTATTTCTTGTATTAGACTGGTTTGTTATTAAGGTAATGAAGTCATTCGCATAGGTTCGTCGTTGCGTTAGATAAGTTAAACGGCTAGATGTATTGGGTGTGCAACTTAATTCGGTCCGTTTTTTTGGTTAAAATACGCACTTAATTTAATGATAAAATGAATTAATACATTAATCAAAATATCGTCCATCGCTAGCCACTACTTTTCCCCATCTTTCTGGTAATTTATGAATTCCGTCGCGGAAGAAGCGTTTATCTTTTGAAGCCAAAAATGAATCGAGCCAATTTTTGATACCCTGTTGTGACGTGAAGCGCATTCCAGTCAAAGCGTTCTGCATCGATCGGAACAAATAGTAATCGGAAGGGGCAAGGTCTGGGCTATAAGGCGGGTGAGCCAGAATTTCCCACCCGCTATTTTCCAAATACTTTTTAACCACAATAGCAAAGTGAGGCCGAGCGTTGTCATGTTGAACGATTACGGACTCGTGTCTGGTCGCATATTCTGGACGTTTTTCGGCTATAGCTCGCTTTAAATGGATCAATTGTTGCCTGTAGAAGTCTCCCCTGGTGGTTTGATCAGCATTCGGTGGGCTTCAGCTGCACTTTTCTTCCAATTCAAACAGAAAATCAACACTTCCCGCAAATGGTGCTTATTTGGGACGAAATTCGACATTTTCACCGCAGTAAAAATTATACTTGATGCGCAAAACTCGAAGGTCTGTAAACGATATTTGGTTAAGGCGTTACCCCCACTTGTAGCGCAAAAAAGGCCTTTTTTATAAATTTTTTAAAAGAAAACTACAAAACTTTTTTAATCGATCAATATACCATCTTAAAGAATACATCTTGAAGAACTTTCAGTAATTTTTTTATTGAAAAATATTACATTGTTTAGTGGCAAATGGCCGTCAATGAAATAATGTTTTTATATACACGGTTTGCGGTGACCAACATTGCGGCGAAGTGGATCATCTGAAAAAAAAATGCGGATGGATTTAGTCAAATATAAGTATAAACTAGTCTTTAATCGAAGGATTTTAAAAAATATTCATTTTTTACAAAATGGCGGACAGTCAAAGTTAATGGTTCGATTTTAACGAAAAACACGGCCGTTTTTTGGCTATAAAACGGCCATTTTATTCGAAAAAAAAAATCGAACGATTAAAGACTACATTTTTATGTATTAAATAAGCCTGCAAAATTTCAAGAAGATCGGTTCATTAGTGTTCGAGTAATCTTGGTCACCGACTTCAGAAATGCCATTTTGAAAAAAACGCGTTTAAAGTTTCAATTTCAGTTTACACGAAGAAAATATTTTTTTTTGTAAACTTACATAGAGTCATCTATTCCGGGCATAAAAAAAACTGCACTTCAAATTGCACTTCAAAAAAATGCAATAGAATAAAATCGATTTTTTCAAAATCGCAAGTGGGGGTAACCCCTTAAGAGATGTTGATACTTCACGATACAGTAAAAATCAGCTGTTGCCGTCAACCATTTATAGCACCTGCAGCCATCTTTTGAAAACGGACCGAACTAAGTTGTACACCTAATATTAGTGTTCAGATTTACTGCTCGGTCTGTGCCTGGTGAATTTTCGAGGCAGCCATCTCAAAAGCCGAAATTTCGTTTGGCATTGTAAAAAAGATTGGTACGAGTTTCTCAACCAGACATTATTCATATCATTATGCATGTTTGAGTGAAATTTCAGAACAGTCGACTATTTAGATTGGGAGATAATGGGTTTTTAAATTGCAACTTTTAACACTGCAGGGTCTGCATTGAAGTTGAGACAGTATAATTTTCCGTCAAAAATATTTGTCCCCTATAATAAGAAGACATATAGCAACACTCCATTGTTCCACGTATCCCATGACGTAAGTTTGCGCGGCATATTTAAAATAATACTGCAACACAAACTGCAACTTTTATTTGGAAGTAATTTTTAATCAAACAAAGTTTTTAACTAGTTATGAACTAACCAACACTTGTACTCGTTAATGAAGATAACATAAACAATATAAAATATTTATATTTATAACGCAAATATTTTTTTTCATGATAAAAGCTTTTAAATTTAAGAACACGACAATTTTTATCCATTTTTTCTCGAAATAATGAACAATACTGTTCTGCGGTGTTGCCGTATGTCTTCTTATTATAGGGGAATCATATTTTTTACGGATAATTATTCTGTCTTTACTGAACGTTTTCAGGAAAACTAAATAGTAAAGGCAATCCAAACTTTTTTCACTCTTTCCCTAACTAGTTTGCTATCGAAACATAATTTTTTCAAAATTTATAAACACAATAGAATGATACGACGAATTATGTGACCTGACTTTCGATCAATACAGACCCGAGCAGTGTTGAAAGTTGCAATTTAAAAACCCATTATCTCCCAATCTAGATAGTCGACTGTTCTGAAATTTCACTCAAACATGCATAATGATATGAACAATGTCTGGTTAACATATGAAAAAAAATCTATAGAAATCAAAAGGGCGCGCTCGTTCTACCTTAAGCACGACATGTAGAATCTGTAAAAATAAACGACCCAGTGAATAATAAGGTAGGACGAAAAGAAAACGACAACTCGTATTCGTTGTGAAGTGAAACATAAGTGAGAGGGAGAGAGTAGATGAGTAGAAGACGGTCGGAGATGAGAACGAATTCGGGGAAGGAAAAGTAATGCCATTTTTACCGGAGCCAGCTGCATAGAGCGATAAAGAAATAGCAGGACGGAGTGAAAGATAAAGGAAGGGAGAGTGAGACCAAGCGGTCGGCCTCTAATTTTGGGACGGACCAGAATGTGACCTTTTTTCCAAGAGCGTGTTGGAGCAATTAATTATCCACGCGGTGTATCGTCTGACGTAGGCGTGCGCGAGATAGCGCGAGAGTCAGAGGAGAACCGTGCGACTAGGCGTCAGACAAGTGTTACGTGCCTCGGAAGCCGTTCCTCTCCGTCTTGTGGGGCACCCCCTGTTTTATTATTGTTATTATTTCCACCATTTCTCCCCCCCCCCTGTCTCTCGGTTGTGTCTCTTTTGTCTTTTGTATTCCGCTTGTGGAACACTTGGGTGTTCCACAAGGGTCAGTCTTGGGTTCCCTTTTATTCTCTTTATTTATTAACGACATCTCCGAGGGCTTGAAATTAGTAGTGTAATGAGGCCGAAACCGAATCAAAATTCCTACTACCGACATACCGACTTAGTTGAGAAACGAACCAAAAAAGGTTGATTCCCGACTTATCATCGGATGGTCGGGTAGGGTTCGGCCTCATGATCAACTGTCGATGTCTCTACATACCGACCAATGGTAGGGCTCCACTGCTTACCGACCGATGGTAGGGCTCTCCTGATTACCGACCAATAATAGGGCTCACCTGCTTACCGACCGATGGTGGCAAGTCCCCCTTCGCCCCAAATGGAATTCAGCGGAATGGCGGCGGGGCGGGGGGTAAACACGGGGACACACGTCCGACTCCTAGCGAGGCCGCACAACGACTGACAACGAGTCGAAGTGCTTTGTAATAAAAGGGAGTTCCCCTCCCCTCCCGCGGAAAGGGGCGGGGGCGGTGGGAGAAAGAGTGGAGGGTCCGATTTATCAGAAATTGTTTTCAACATTTGTGGGTGGTGAGTCATAGGGCGCTTGCCGTCGGGCGACAAAGCCCCCACCCCCGACCCCCTCGCCAATATGCGATAGTGTTGTTTATACATTGACGTGTTGAAAGTAGTCAGCGAATTGAGGTGTTGAACGATTATTTTTCGAGCATTTATTATCGGCGGAAGAGTGACATTGATGGGGTCAAAATGGTCGCAGGATTTCGTCAGATTTCTTTTCTACAAATATTTTTTAAACGTTTTGCGGGGGAGGGGGGGGTGAGTCTTCGGACGCGTGATATTTTTCCACGCTCGAACCCCCGTGCCGTCAATGTAGTGGCGGAGGAGGGGGGGGGGTGGAAAGGAGTACATAATCTTGCGATTAAAGATCGGACGCACACATGAAAAAGAACTACGTGCACACAAGTGAAATAATGGAGTTCATCGATATAATTGGTAAAATTGGCAATTTTCTGCCGACGAAGAAGCTCAGCGAGTTGTCACCAGGGTCGGACTATGTCATCACCAGCATACGGGCGGTGAACACAAAATTTGGCAAAAAGCACGTCGTCGGCATTTGCAACCAATTTAGCATGTTTCTACCCGGAATGATCATCAAGGTGCTTGAGGCTGATTCAACAACATTCGAGGGTATGTTGGCAGCAGCGCTATGAGGAGAGCTATGCATGGTCTATCGCGGCGGAAAATGTCACAGCCTGAAATTCGCGAATTCAGCAACATTCCAGCTGATGTTGTCAGTAGCGTACAAAAGAAATGTCTGCATTGCCTACATCGGAGGAAAGTTTATAGCATACGTTAAGGGTCACGAAAATCGAGAACAGCTAGCTCATATACTAAATATTTAAAATTATCTAGTTATTGAATCGTTGGATGCGGACTCTGAAGATATGGATGCATAATGTATAATGAAGGATACTAGTAAAGCATTTCAAGAAAAACAAATCAATTCGAGTTCAACATTGAAAAGCATGAGAAAGAGGACCCAATGTCTCGCTGTTTGGAACTCGATCTTATGTATACAAACTCGACGTTCGAGCGCGTGCGGGCACACACACACACACAC
This sequence comes from Ophion slaviceki, assembly GCA_944452715.1. Lineage (NCBI taxonomy): Eukaryota > Metazoa > Arthropoda > Insecta > Hymenoptera > Ichneumonidae > Ophion > Ophion slaviceki. The sequence continues at coordinate 13,227,546 of OX101784.1, read as the reverse complement.
ACACACACACACACACACACACACACACACACACACACACACACACACACACACACACACACACACACACACACACACACACAAACCCATACGCTCGTTCGCACAGACACGCGTGCAAGGTTGTATAGAAATGTTTTATTAAATATATATTGGTGAGCCGTTCTCCATCTGTATTTGATTCATCGAGCAGTCTGGACCATGGACGATTGCGATTAAATTGTCGATAAGCTGAGCGGTGCGAAGAACAATTTTTCTCACGTGAAAAAGTGGCAAAAGTTCTGTGACGCGCACGTCAAACTCTTGGGGCAAACATTTAAAAAACCAGGGTTCAACGTCGGTCCAAAACTGAAAATTCAATCAACAATAGCGAAATTGTTGTAGATGAGAGAAAAAATCGTGCGTGGAGCAAGTGTGAGCGATGCTCATAATAAACTAAAGTGGTTCGATCTCCAGTTGGCATTTAAAAATCGGATAGACGTTCTCGATTGTGAATTTCGAGCACAAAGATGTGCAAAGTTTCCTCGGAAATGCAATGCGCGCGGTGGTATCAAAACTGGACAAACTCGTGTGCGAGGAGGGTAACGTGAAGTTGAATGTGGCCTTAGCGTGCAACTTTAACCTCATGAAGATGAATGAAATCATTGAGGAGGAAAAGACATTTCAAACGAAAAACGCGTTCATTCTATCATCGAGCGATATTGCCAAGTGGTTCATCGAGTGCGTCCAAGCAAACATCTCAACAAAAATCGAGAACTTGCAGGAAAATGAGTCGGGTTGGACATTACACGAAATCTCACATCTACTTGTGACCATTAACAAGCATGAACCACTGCGAGGAGGCTTATCCACATACACGCGTCTCCCGAGGAATATACGGATGAAACGGGCCGTCATCAATATTGAAAACAATGACCCTTATTGTTTTCTCTGGTCCGTCACCGCAGCTCTCTCCCCACCACCGAGGATGCATCGCAAACGTAAGAGTTCTTATCCTCATTATCGCGAAGTACTCAAATACGAAGGCTTGGATTTTCCGATGGGCTTATCGATGATTAAGAAATTTGAGGAATTGAATGGTTTGACGATCTATGTGTATGGGATCGATGGCATCACGAAAGACGGTATTAGTAAAATTGTACCGATATATCTGAGTAAACAAATGTCGGATAAACCAACCATTCACCTCCTCATGATCAAAGCCGAAATCGATGAGGAGGAGGAGGACGAAAAGGAGGAGGCGGACGAGGAGAATGCTGGCGTTCAGAAGGTGGATCATCATTTCACGTGGATTAAAAACCTGTCGCAACTCTTGAGTGCGCAGATATCGAAGGGTAAACATCGCAGGCGGATTTGCGGCCGATGCTTGCGTCATTTTACCACGGAAGAAAAATTGCAAAGGCACAAAGAGGATTGCGCGAATAATGCGTAGATGATTATGATTAAACATAAGAAGTCATGTGTACACTATAATAAAATTGACATTGAATCATCAATTATATAAAATTGTATAAAATTTATTTCGAATTAACCGCGGTTTCAGTTATCCCTGGATCGTTCGGTCCCGATCACCCCGGTTAATCCGAGTCTTACTGTAAAAAGTATGAAAGGCAAGCATAGTATATCGAAAGGCTATCCATATGGGTTTTCCACAGATAAATCAAAGGCATATCCATAAGATATAGAACATATCCATAAGACGCGGTAGCATCGCACTGCCAGCATACTAAAAAATTCAGAAGAAAGGCCGCCGATGAGTTGTACGCTAATATGCCGGCCGTGCCATACTTGATGTATTACAATTTCAATCATTTGTATGGTGTAGCTATGTGCGAGTCATCGCCATACGGCTCGTTCGCTTGGGTAGAAAATTTCGAGCAATGTATCGGGGGTATTCCAGATGACACTGAAACGGGATACATCTTGAAGGTTGATTTGGAGTAGTCTCGAGAGTTAAACGACACGCACAAAGATTCACCCTTGTACCCACAAAACGACGGCCCTCCTGAGCGGGCACTCAAAGAAAATTAACGACCACGCGGCCGCGAAAAGAAAAATACGGAATTCACTAAATAAATTTAAAACAACGCGTAAAATTGGGATTACGCGTCATGGAAATTCACAGAGTCCTCAAGTTTAAGCTTGGTTCAAATGTCGCAATGATCGAACTGACTCGCATTCTTGCGTTTATTATTTTTACGATTCATCCGGAAAGCCGGAATGACATATCGCGGCTTTTTCAATTGTGTAGACGTCTTCACAGACCATATGGTATACTCGTTATGGTATCGAGTTGAACGTGAACAATTCGACGAGTTCGAGAGCATGGTTTTTAAACGGCGATAGTTCGATAGGTGTGATGGAGCTCGCTCTCGTAAGTGTCAGCGTGAAAGAATTATTCGTGGGTAATTGTCGTTCAACGGTATCCGAACAGAATCCTTTTTATACACTTTCAAAATTCCATACATAAATCACTACATACAACAGTATGATAGTCCTGATATCGTTCATGATTGTGCCTGATAAGTGCTACCAGCACCCAAATATCTCTCCAGATCTTGAGGTAGCTAAAATTGTTAAAACTGTCGAATTACATGATTTTATCGTTAGTTCTTCTGTATGCAACCTAATGTGTGCCACGTCCATCTTTGTCATCGAGATTCACACTAGTGGTTTCGTAATTTCGGCGTCCACTCTTAGGAATTCATTTTTCACGCGAACTCCACGACAATGACGAATTTCCGTAGCTTTTGAATTCATTATCGAAATTTTAAACAATGCTTGGAATTGGGACTGCGCATCACAAAATGCAAGAAATTTTTTAATTCAAACAGCTCGCTTGGTTAAAAAATATATCGATGTAAATATGGAATTGGGAGAGAAATCTGACAAGGACTTTAAGAATTTTTTACAAACTCGTGAACAATCCGGTCTTTGGTCCATACCGGTCTTCCATACCTGCAGTATATTTGACGATGATGATGATGATGATGATGATGATGATGATGATGATGATGATGATGATGATGACGATGACGATGACGATGACGATGACGATGACGATGACGATGACGATGACCGATGACCGATGACCGATGACCGATGACCGATGACCGATGACCGATGACCGATGACCGATGACCGATGACCGATGACCGATGACCGATGACCGATGACCGATGACCGATGACCGATGACCGATGACCGATGACCGATGACCGATGACCGATGACCGATGACCGATGACCGATGACCGATGACCGATGACCGATGACCGATGACCGATGACCGATGACCGATGACCGATGACCGATGACCGATGACCGATGACCGATGACCGATGACCGATGACCGATGACCGATGACCGATGACCGATGACCGATGACCGATGACCGATGACCGATGACCGATGACCGATGACCGATGACCGATGACCGATGACCGATGACCGATGACCGATGACCGATGACCGATGACCGATGACCGATGACCGATGACCGATGACCGATGACCGATGACCGATGACCGATGACCGATGACCGATGACCGATGACCGATGACCGATGACCGATGACCGATGACCGATGACCGATGACCGATGACCGATGACCGATGACCGATGACCGATGACCGATGACCGATGACCGATGACCGATGACCGATGACCGATGACCGATGACCGATGACCGATGACCGATGACCGATGACCGATGACCGATGACCGATGACCGATGACCGATGACCGATGACCGATGACCGATGACCGATGACCGATGACCGATGACCGATGACCGATGACCGATGACCGATGACCGATGACCGATGACCGATGACCGATGACCGATGACCGATGACCGATGACCGATGACCGATGACCGATGACCGATGACCGATGACCGATGACCGATGACCGATGACCGATGACCGATGACCGATGACCGATGACCGATGACCGATGACCGATGACCGATGACCGATGACCGATGACCGATGACCGATGACCGATGACCGATGACCGATGACCGATGACCGATGACCGATGACCGATGACCGATGACCGATGACCGATGACCGATGACCGATGACCGATGACCGATGACCGATGACCGATGACCGATGACCGATGACCGATGACCGATGACCGATGACCGATGACCGATGACCGATGACCGATGACCGATGACCGATGACCGATGACCGATGACCGATGACCGATGACCGATGACCGATGACCGATGACCGATGACCGATGACCGATGACCGATGACCGATGACCGATGACCGATGACCGATGACCGATGACCGATGACCGATGACCGATGACCGATGACCGATGACCGATGACCGATGACCGATGACCGATGACCGATGACCGATGACCGATGACCGATGACCGATGACCGATGACCGATGACCGATGACCGATGACCGATGACCGATGACCGATGACCGATGACCGATGACCGATGACCGATGACCGATGACCGATGACCGATGACCGATGACCGATGACCGATGACCGATGACCGATGACCGATGACCGATGACCGATGACCGATGACCGATGACCGATGACCGATGACCGATGACCGATGACCGATGACCGATGACCGATGACCGATGACCGATGACCGATGACCGATGACCGATGACCGATGACCGATGACCGATGACCGATGACCGATGACCGATGACCGATGACCGATGACCGATGACCGATGACCGATGACCGATGACCGATGACCGATGACCGATGACCGATGACCGATGACCGATGACCGATGACCGATGACCGATGACCGATGACCGATGACCGATGACCGATGACCGATGACCGATGACCGATGACCGATGACCGATGACCGATGACCGATGACCGATGACCGATGACCGATGACCGATGACCGATGACCGATGACCGATGACCGATGACCGATGACCGATGACCGATGACCGATGACCGATGACCGATGACCGATGACCGATGACCGATGACCGATGACCGATGACCGATGACCGATGACCGATGACCGATGACCGATGACCGATGACCGATGACCGATGACCGATGACCGATGACCGATGACCGATGACCGATGACCGATGACCGATGACCGATGACCGATGACCGATGACCGATGACCGATGACCGATGACCGATGACCGATGACCGATGACCGATGACCGATGACCGATGACCGATGACCGATGACCGATGACCGATGACCGATGACCGATGACCGATGACCGATGACCGATGACCGATGACCGATGACCGATGACCGATGACCGATGACCGATGACCGATGACCGATGACCGATGACCGATGACCGATGACCGATGACCGATGACCGATGACCGATGACCGATGACCGATGACCGATGACCGATGACCGATGACCGATGACCGATGACCGATGACCGATGACCGATGACCGATGACCGATGACCGATGACCGATGACCGATGACCGATGACCGATGACCGATGACCGATGACCGATGACCGATGACCGATGACCGATGACCGATGACCGATGACCGATGACCGATGACCGATGACCGATGACCGATGACCGATGACCGATGACCGATGACCGATGACCGATGACCGATGACCGATGACCGATGACCGATGACCGATGACCGATGACCGATGACCGATGACCGATGACCGATGACCGATGACCGATGACCGATGACCGATGACCGATGACCGATGACCGATGACCGATGACCGATGACCGATGACCGATGACCGATGACCGATGACCGATGACCGATGACCGATGACCGATGACCGATGACCGATGACCGATGACCGATGACCGATGACCGATGACCGATGACCGATGACCGATGACCGATGACCGATGACCGATGACCGATGACCGATGACCGATGACCGATGACCGATGACCGATGACCGATGACCGATGACCGATGACCGATGACCGATGACCGATGACCGATGACCGATGACCGATGACCGATGACCGATGACCGATGACCGATGACCGATGACCGATGACCGATGACCGATGACCGATGACCGATGACCGATGACCGATGACCGATGACCGATGACCGATGACCGATGACCGATGACCGATGACCGATGACCGATGACCGATGACCGATGACCGATGACCGATGACCGATGACCGATGACCGATGACCGATGACCGATGACCGATGACCGATGACCGATGACCGATGACCGATGACCGATGACCGATGACCGATGACCGATGACCGATGACCGATGACCGATGACCGATGACCGATGACCGATGACCGATGACCGATGACCGATGACCGATGACCGATGACCGATGACCGATGACCGATGACCGATGACCGATGACCGATGACCGATGACCGATGACCGATGACCGATGACCGATGACCGATGACCGATGACCGATGACCGATGACCGATGACCGATGACCGATGACCGATGACCGATGACCGATGACCGATGACCGATGACCGATGACCGATGACCGATGACCGATGACCGATGACCGATGACCGATGACCGATGACCGATGACCGATGACCGATGACCGATGACCGATGACCGATGACCGATGACCGATGACCGATGACCGATGACCGATGACCGATGACCGATGACCGATGACCGATGACCGATGACCGATGACCGATGACCGATGACCGATGACCGATGACCGATGACCGATGACCGATGACCGATGACCGATGACCGATGACCGATGACCGATGACCGATGACCGATGACCGATGACCGATGACCGATGACCGATGACCGATGACCGATGACCGATGACCGATGACCGATGACCGATGACCGATGACCGATGACCGATGACCGATGACCGATGACCGATGACCGATGACCGATGACCGATGACCGATGACCGATGACCGATGACCGATGACCGATGACCGATGACCGATGACCGATGACCGATGACCGATGACCGATGACCGATGACCGATGACCGATGACCGATGACCGATGACCGATGACCGATGACCGATGACCGATGACCGATGACCGATGACCGATGACCGATGACCGATGACCGATGACCGATGACCGATGACCGATGACCGATGACCGATGACCGATGACCGATGACCGATGACCGATGACCGATGACCGATGACCGATGACCGATGACCGATGACCGATGACCGATGACCGATGACCGATGACCGATGACCGATGACCGATGACCGATGACCGATGACCGATGACCGATGACCGATGACCGATGACCGATGACCGATGACCGATGACCGATGACCGATGACCGATGACCGATGACCGATGACCGATGACCGATGACCGATGACCGATGACCGATGACCGATGACCGATGACCGATGACCGATGACCGATGACCGATGACCGATGACCGATGACCGATGACCGATGACCGATGACCGATGACCGATGACCGATGACCGATGACCGATGACCGATGACCGATGACCGATGACCGATGACCGATGACCGATGACCGATGACCGATGACCGATGACCGATGACCGATGACCGATGACCGATGACCGATGACCGATGACCGATGACCGATGACCGATGACCGATGACCGATGACCGATGACCGATGACCGATGACCGATGACCGATGACCGATGACCGATGACCGATGACCGATGACCGATGACCGATGACCGATGACCGATGACCGATGACCGATGACCGATGACCGATGACCGATGACCGATGACCGATGACCGATGACCGATGACCGATGACCGATGACCGATGACCGATGACCGATGACCGATGACCGATGACCGATGACCGATGACCGATGACCGATGACCGATGACCGATGACCGATGACCGATGACCGATGACCGATGACCGATGACCGATGACCGATGACCGATGACCGATGACCGATGACCGATGACCGATGACCGATGACCGATGACCGATGACCGATGACCGATGACCGATGACCGATGACCGATGACCGATGACCGATGACCGATGACCGATGACCGATGACCGATGACCGATGACCGATGACCGATGACCGATGACCGATGACCGATGACCGATGACCGATGACCGATGACCGATGACCGATGACCGATGACCGATGACCGATGACCGATGACCGATGACCGATGACCGATGACCGATGACCGATGACCGATGACCGATGACCGATGACCGATGACCGATGACCGATGACCGATGACCGATGACCGATGACCGATGACCGATGACCGATGACCGATGACCGATGACCGATGACCGATGACCGATGACCGATGACCGATGACCGATGACCGATGACCGATGACCGATGACCGATGACCGATGACCGATGACCGATGACCGATGACCGATGACCGATGACCGATGACCGATGACCGATGACCGATGACCGATGACCGATGACCGATGACCGATGACCGATGACCGATGACCGATGACCGATGACCGATGACCGATGACCGATGACCGATGACCGATGACCGATGACCGATGACCGATGACCGATGACCGATGACCGATGACCGATGACCGATGACCGATGACCGATGACCGATGACCGATGACCGATGACCGATGACCGATGACCGATGACCGATGACCGATGACCGATGACCGATGACCGATGACCGATGACCGATGACCGATGACCGATGACCGATGACCGATGACCGATGACCGATGACCGATGACCGATGACCGATGACCGATGACCGATGACCGATGACCGATGACCGATGACCGATGACCGATGACCGATGACCGATGACCGATGACCGATGACCGATGACCGATGACCGATGACCGATGACCGATGACCGATGACCGATGACCGATGACCGATGACCGATGACCGATGACCGATGACCGATGACCGATGACCGATGACCGATGACCGATGACCGATGACCGATGACCGATGACCGATGACCGATGACCGATGACCGATGACCGATGACCGATGACCGATGACCGATGACCGATGACCGATGACCGATGACCGATGACCGATGACCGATGACCGATGACCGATGACCGATGACCGATGACCGATGACCGATGACCGATGACCGATGACCGATGACCGATGACCGATGACCGATGACCGATGACCGATGACCGATGACCGATGACCGATGACCGATGACCGATGACCGATGACCGATGACCGATGACCGATGACCGATGACCGATGACCGATGACCGATGACCGATGACCGATGACCGATGACCGATGACCGATGACCGATGACCGATGACCGATGACCGATGACCGATGACCGATGACCGATGACCGATGACCGATGACCGATGACCGATGACCGATGACCGATGACCGATGACCGATGACCGATGACCGATGACCGATGACCGATGACCGATGACCGATGACCGATGACCGATGACCGATGACCGATGACCGATGACCGATGACCGATGACCGATGACCGATGACCGATGACCGATGACCGATGACCGATGACCGATGACCGATGACCGATGACCGATGACCGATGACCGATGACCGATGACCGATGACCGATGACCGATGACCGATGACCGATGACCGATGACCGATGACCGATGACCGATGACCGATGACCGATGACCGATGACCGATGACCGATGACCGATGACCGATGACCGATGACCGATGACCGATGACCGATGACCGATGACCGATGACCGATGACCGATGACCGATGACCGATGACCGATGACCGATGACCGATGACCGATGACCGATGACCGATGACCGATGACCGATGACCGATGACCGATGACCGATGACCGATGACCGATGACCGATGACCGATGACCGATGACCGATGACCGATGACCGATGACCGATGACCGATGACCGATGACCGATGACCGATGACCGATGACCGATGACCGATGACCGATGACCGATGACCGATGACCGATGACCGATGACCGATGACCGATGACCGATGACCGATGACCGATGACCGATGACCGATGACCGATGACCGATGACCGATGACCGATGACCGATGACCGATGACCGATGACCGATGACCGATGACCGATGACCGATGACCGATGACCGATGACCGATGACCGATGACCGATGACCGATGACCGATGACCGATGACCGATGACCGATGACCGATGACCGATGACCGATGACCGATGACCGATGACCGATGACCGATGACCGATGACCGATGACCGATGACCGATGACCGATGACCGATGACCGATGACCGATGACCGATGACCGATGACCGATGACCGATGACCGATGACCGATGACCGATGACCGATGACCGATGACCGATGACCGATGACCGATGACCGATGACCGATGACCGATGACCGATGACCGATGACCGATGACCGATGACCGATGACCGATGACCGATGACCGATGACCGATGACCGATGACCGATGACCGATGACCGATGACCGATGACCGATGACCGATGACCGATGACCGATGACCGATGACCGATGACCGATGACCGATGACCGATGACCGATGACCGATGACCGATGACCGATGACCGATGACCGATGACCGATGACCGATGACCGATGACCGATGACCGATGACCGATGACCGATGACCGATGACCGATGACCGATGACCGATGACCGATGACCGATGACCGATGACCGATGACCGATGACCGATGACCGATGACCGATGACCGATGACCGATGACCGATGACCGATGACCGATGACCGATGACCGATGACCGATGACCGATGACCGATGACCGATGACCGATGACCGATGACCGATGACCGATGACCGATGACCGATGACCGATGACCGATGACCGATGACCGATGACCGATGACCGATGACCGATGACCGATGACCGATGACCGATGACCGATGAACGATGACCGATGACCGATGACCGATGACCGATGACCGATGACCGATGACCGATGACCGATGACCGATGACCGATGACCGATGACCGATGACCGATGACCGATGACCGATGACCGATGACCGATGACCGATGACCGATGACCGATGACCGATGACCGATGACCGATGACCGATGACCGATGACCGATGACCGATGACCGATGACCGATGACCGATGACCGATGACCGATGACCGATGACCGATGACCGATGACCGATGACCGATGACCGATGACCGATGACCGATGACCGATGACCGATGACCGATGACCGATGACCGATGACCGATGACCGATGACCGATGACCGATGACCGATGACCGATGACCGATGACCGATGACCGATGACCGATGACCGATGACCGATGACCGATGACCGATGACCGATGACCGATGACCGATGACCGATGACCGATGACCGATGACCGATGACCGATGACCGATGACCGATGACCGATGACCGATGACCGATGACCGATGACCGATGACCGATGACCGATGACCGATGACCGATGACCGATGACCGATGACCGATGACCGATGACCGATGACCGATGACCGATGACCGATGACCGATGACCGATGACCGATGACCGATGACCGATGACCGATGACCGATGACCGATGACCGATGACCGATGACCGATGACCGATGACCGATGACCGATGACCGATGACCGATGACCGATGACCGATGACCGATGACCGATGACCGATGACCGATGACCGATGACCGATGACCGATGACCGATGACCGATGACCGATGACCGATGACCGATGACCGATGACCGATGACCGATGACCGATGACCGATGACCGATGACCGATGACCGATGACCGATGACCGATGACCGATGACCGATGACCGATGACCGATGACCGATGACCGATGACCGATGACCGATGACCGATGACCGATGACCGATGACCGATGACCGATGACCGATGACCGATGACCGATGACCGATGACCGATGACCGATGACCGATGACCGATGACCGATGACCGATGACCGATGACCGATGACCGATGACCGATGACCGATGACCGATGACCGATGACCGATGACCGATGACCGATGACCGATGACCGATGACCGATGACCGATGACCGATGACCGATGACCGATGACCGATGACCGATGACCGATGACCGATGACCGATGACCGATGACCGATGACCGATGACCGATGACCGATGACCGATGACCGATGACCGATGACCGATGACCGATGACCGATGACCGATGACCGATGACCGATGACCGATGACCGATGACCGATGACCGATGACCGATGAACGATGACCGATGACCGATGACCGATGACCGATGACCGATGACCGATGACCGATGACCGATGACCGATGACCGATGACCGATGACCGATGACCGATGACCGATGACCGATGACCGATGACCGATGACCGATGACCGATGACCGATGACCGATGACCGATGACCGATGACCGATGACCGATGACCGATGACCGATGACCGATGACCGATGACCGATGACCGATGACCGATGACCGATGACCGATGACCGATGACCGATGACCGATGACCGATGACCGATGACCGATGACCGATGACCGATGACCGATGACCGATGACCGATGACCGATGACCGATGACCGATGACCGATGACCGATGACCGATGACCGATGACCGATGACCGATGAACGATGACCGATGACGAGGGTCGACTGCCGGGGACCGATCTTGAGGCTGTCCGGCAGTGCTCCGCACTAAATGTGCGGAAGAGCGCCTGCCAGACAGCCCTGGTGGTAGTAACAAGAGATCGTAGCCTTGTCGTCACCGGCGGGCGGCTTGGTGTTGCAGAAGTTGTGGGAGGTGTGCAAGCTCTGAGTGCATTTGTCACAAGGCCTGCAACTTCGCCAGATACCCCCGTTGCGACGATCCGCTATCCTTTCAGCAGCGGATGGGTCCTCCTTCAGTGCCTCCGCCCACTCGAGGCGGCGATTTCGAGCCATGGTCGTTGCCATGAATCCTATCCGGGTGCCTCTCCCAACTGATCCTTGGTCCTCATCCGAGCGATACCAGTTGTGCGGGGCATGGCGAGAGTTTTGCGGAACCTAGTCTTCGGTGTGCTAGGTGGTTGGCCTGGTACGCCGGTGGCTATGGCGAGGAAGGTGTGCTCCACATTTTTCAGCTTTGAGTGCCGCCCACGCCGGCGCGGACACTCTTCCACACAATTAGTGCGGAGCACTGCCGGACAGCCTCAAGATCGGTCCCCGGCAGTCGACCCCCCCCCCCCCACCCCCTCGTTGGCTCGTCGATTTAACAGAGGACTGGAGATCACGGAGGGAGAGAATGACCGGGAAATTTTCTCTTCAGCCTAATTGCCTAGCAACGGCAAATGGGTCCCTTGCAGCAGCAGTTCCTGAGACTAATGATCTCCTCAGCTCAACTAGGCTATGTATCACGCAGCTGTTGACGCGATACCTCGCATACACAATGTGTATGTTTGTAGTTTGTAGTCAAGACTCGACGGCGCGTTACACAGCTCCAGAATAAGATCAATGAAGCGCGGAGGCCTACCTCCCATGTTCAGTGCGTGATAGGCTTCATTATGGTGGGGGGAGCCTTCACCCCGAAAATCCGAAAAATCAGCTCGTAACTAAAATGACATCATCACACATTGAACAAAGCTACCCTTCTTATTGTGAAGGAACGATACGTCGAGAAGGTGCGGAACCTGGGGGTTGCAAAGAAATCCCTAGAGAGCCAGCGAGATCGGGTGTTAGACAAACGCCTTCTGCCCCTCTAACCCAAGCCGCTGGTTGCAACCACCTTAGTCCAGTGATCACGTCGAAAATAACGGGTTAGAAATGCAAGTGAACCGAGAAAGCTTATTTTTAGATATTGTGTGGAGGGGGCTTGGAAAAGCTTAACTTCAAATTTTCGACCAAGATTTCCTATGTGCATTCTCCGCCATCTTGAAAAAAGATTAATTTGGTTTTTTTGGAATAACTCGGCTCTCCGTCGACATACGAAAATTGTGGTTGGTTACTTTTTTGTTGCTTTGTTTACGCTCTACAATTTAGGTCGTATACATTTTTCGTCTACCGTTCATCGTTGTTGAGATATCGAACGAGAAAGTAAAAAATTCAGGGAGTGAAACTAGTTTTTTTGCTGTTTTCTTCTTTCCCGTGATAAATATCGAAAAAATGTCTATTACCAAACTTGTACAGCATGTTAATATCTGAAATATCGTTTTTTTTTTTTTTTTCAGACGACAATTACGACGTCTGGCGCGCCACAAAGTTGACCGCAGCGTGCCCGACGCTACATTAATGTGCGTCCCGCCATAGGAACGCGTCCGTTAGAGTTTCAGGGGTCAGGTATAAAAGACCCTTTTGTATTACTCATGCCGGAACATCTGCTCTTTTGCGTAGCATTCCAGTCAGTTGTCTCGAGTCTTTTTGAGCGAGCGTACGTGTTTGAAAAATTTGGTGAATGTGAGCGATTGTTTTATTTGCAAAAAACCTCTGATTAAAGACATTTACGTGGCCAAAAAGAGAACTGTTCAGACTCTCTTAGCGGCGAGCGTAAAAAGAGGACGAAAACCTCTGATTAAAGACATTTACGTGGCCAAAAAGAGAACTGTTCAGACTCTCTTAGCGGCGAGCGTAAAAAGAGGACGTTAGGAGCATCAACGCATGTTACAGAGTGTCCATTCAGTGAGTGCTCATAGTGCGTGCTACAAAAAATACGGCAATGAAAGACTAGCGTCGTTTGCCTCTCGACGAAGTGAACCTGCATCGGAAGAACCAGAAGAACCTGAAGAACAACCGCAGCTCAAATCTGGTTTTGATTTTGAAAATAAATGTTCATTTTGTGGAGAAGCATTCGGCGATGAATCGAAATTGCCGGTATGTAGACGGAAAAAAAATCATTCACAAGGCAACGTTGCGAGGTCGATGTCTCCGATTTCGATGAAATTTGGCATGCTTGTAGAATGGGTAAAAATAGGCGACACGTGTTTTTTTTATATCGGCGGAACCCGATTTTTAAGGGTTAAAAAGCACCCTCGAAAATTGGGGTGTTTTTCGTTTTTCGTCGATAACGTTTTAACGGTACGAGATATGAAAAAACTTCAAATTGCAACAATGTTTATTTTTTCGTGTACTGTACATTGGAGATGAGAACGATGCAGATAGCAACAAATTTCATATTGTTTATTGCAAAAATGCAATTTTTTCAAACGTATCTCCGAGAATTTTTAATCGATTGGGATGTAAATTTGCATACATGTAGAGAATGGAAAAGTGCGGATACGGATTTTTTCTTTTTCCGATATCTCACCATTAAGGGGTTGAAACTGTTCGTCGATTTTTTTGTCGAGAGCATCGTATAATCAGCTAGCCTTTTGGCATTTCGGTCTAAATTCACATCAATATATGTTCGTATTATGACGCAATTGTATATTTGTAACATTCCAGCCCCCCCCCCCCAACGGTCCCCCTCCCGAAAGGCAAACGTCCAAAGTTCTTACCGTGCGGCATGGACGAAAATTTGTAGAAACAAAAATGGCTTACAAAGAAAGCACAATCAGTCAAAATAGTCGATACACATTTTCTCGTTTTGGAAATAAAAATGAAGTTCGAAGGGAAAAAATGTTGTATTCTTCGACTACTAAACGTTCATGATGATAATGATGAGTACAGCAACAAATGGCGTGTTGTTTATTGCAATAATTCGTGAATTACTTGTGAAAAATCACTCTTCAGTTTCCCACTCATATGGGCAGTGGCCTCGCAATCACGGACTGCCTTCGTGCTTTGAAAAGCAACTGGATTACAATTGTATATTTACGAAGAAATTCCACTCCGCTCACTGTATCGAAGGCATTATCTGCAGAGATTACAGCGTTTTTGGGTTGCCGCTGCAACTCATGAACAGAATGATGCAAACATTTTTATCAGCTTATAACGCAGCATAATTTAATCTTTATCTTCAACTTTAATTTCACAAACAGCAAAACCAATGAACGAAAGAAATAAATCTTCGCAAAGAGCGACTACGGTGCAAAGAGCGGCCCTCATGATAACCTTGAAATCGCCTTATTAAGATTAATAGCAGTTCTGGTAATACCGTGTGTCGACGTAGTTTTTTCGTGTGTATTTATCAATTGGATTTGAAGTGATATAAATTCGCCAACGATCATTATTGCTGCAGTTACGACGGAGAAGCCAGCCATACATTTTGAATTCGAAATACAAATAAAAATGTACGTTAATCCGGTGAATGTTATTCAACTTCTATCCATAACGATAAGTGCTATGAATTTGCAAATTTACATCCCAATCGATTAAAAATTCTCGGAGATACGTTTGAAAAAATTGCATTTTTGGAATAAACAATATGAAATTTGTTGCTATCTGCATCGTTCTCATCTCCAATGTATAGTACACAAAAAAATAAACATTATTGCAATTTGAAGTTTTTTTCATATCTCGTACCGTTAAAACGTTATCGACGAAAAACGAAAAACACTCCAATTTTTTAGGGTGCTCTTCAACCCTTAAAAATTGGGTTCCGCTGATATAAAAAAATACGTGTCGCCTATTTTTACCCATTCTACAAGCATGCCAAATTTAAGCGAAATCGGAGACATCGATCTCGCAAAGTTTCAGTGAAAGAAAAGTTGATGAAAGAAAAAGTTCTGCAGCACCTATCTGGCCGTGACGATGAATTGCCATTTCAATTGTCGGGCGTATTCAGTGTGTACCTGATCTCGTCGCCATAGGAGCTCGATACCATCGGGAATGCATTTCTCGTGTGTACCACTCACTAACTGACGAGAGGATTAAGAAAGGACGACCTAACGGGAACAAAATAGAGACCCATGAAAAACGACGCAACCAACCCAACCTCGAGCCAGCGTCACGCCAATCACATTCTACCATTGGCCGATGAACGGCAGCACTACCGGCTTAGTGTTGCGCCACGGTAGGAGTGATCTCTTCGGCCCAACGCTGGCATATACGGTTGGCCAATAGTAGGCTTACCGGAAATCCTAACAGTTGGCCGGATATTGGTCCAACATTGGGCCCGTGAAAAACGACGCAACCGACCCAACCTCGAGCCAGCGTCACGCCAATCACATTCTACCATTGGCCGATGAACGGCAGCACTACCGGTTCAGTGTTGCGCCACGGTAGGCGTGATCTCTTCGGCCCAACGCTGGGATGTACGGTTGGCCAATGGTAGGCTTACCAGAAATCCTAACAGTTGGCCGGGTATTGGCCCAACATTGGACTAAAGAGATCACGATCATTGGCTGTCGGTTGGCGTAATCACCGGCCCATAGTAGGGCTAAGGTCGGCTTCATATTGTTGGCGCAATATTCGGGCTAGTGTTGGCCCAGTGTAGGGCTGTCAAAACAACCCAACGCTTAGCCAACAATCGATCACTTTCACAAGTTTCTGTGCTCGATGATTGCTCATCGAAAAAAATATTAGATTCACTAACATCGTTATGCACAATCACTTGTTCGTGGAATGTTTCAAAATTTGTTTCACTCTCTACTTGTTTTTTCGTTTCGTTGCCTCTGATCCTAACCTGCTGTAAAAAGTCTTCTAATTTTTGTCGTCGTTTTAGCACTAGACGTTCCTTAATACTATCATAATAACTCGGCATTTTTTAATACACCACAAAACTTTAGTATAAATCAATTTTATTTTTAATAAAGTGAATTTCCGATAACAGTCATTATGAGCCATGCTAAAAATGCCATGCTAAAAATAAGCATTGGCAAAACCGCGGTCAAACGATTGGCTCAGACTCAGGGCCTGCGCTCGCCCCGACAATTGGCCGACGGTCATTAATTAGTACTGGCCCAGCGTTGGCTCTTCGATGGTGTGCCGAGCTTGAATTCGAGACTGGCAAACCCATGATCAACCGATTGGCCCATGTTCGGGGCCAACACTGGGACCCAATGGTTGGCTGACAGTTGGTAATCGATATTTGGCCCAAGGTTGGGTGTGCGTTGGTTTGCCATGCTTCAAATGAGCACTGGCAGAATCATGGCCAAATCATTGGCCCGTATAAAGGACCAACACTGGGTATTAGTGGTTGGTGCTGAATATCGTACCAAGCGTCGGCCGTATCTTAAGCGCCGGCTAATTTTTCACGGGGAAAGCAATGGAGGGAATTTACTCTTTTCTAAAGGAAAAATCCGACGAATGTCAATTTTCTATGGATTAATTAATGAACCAAATAAATGGAAACTGCGTTCCTGACATCAGAACGGTAAAAAACAATTGCAAACAAAGTACGGAGATGACATTCTGATTAACGAAAAACAAGGACGTGATTGCGTGGTTTGTTTTCGAAATACCGGTTTTAAAATACTTTCGGAGAAATAGTACGGCGTGGCGCCATGCCAACGGACTCCATCGCTCGGTTGCCCAAGTCCCGACGCTGGCGGGCAATCAGGGCTGCCGAGAAGACTGTCTTGACTCGGTGGCACGTGGGCAGACCCATGCACGGTGTGTTTTTCCAACACATCGAGGAGCAAGGGCTGTCCGCCCAGGTGACCTTTTCCTTCTTGCAGTCAGCTGGACTGATGTGCGAGACTGAAGGGCTTATCTGCGCCTGCCAAGCCGGAGTTATCAATACCCTGGTCTATCGCAGTCGCATTATGGGTCAGCCTTTGCCAATCATTTTGTGTCATGAATGCAAACAATTGCCGGAAGTACTAATGCATCTACTGTCGGCCTGCCCGGTATATGCAGTCTCTGGCTATATATATCACCATAACGTGGCCCTGAGGGTGTATTACCATCTACGTCATCTTCGTATGGTATAGACCGGGATCCCATGCCGCCTGAGGCATGGGCTGAGTTCAGGGTGATTTTTGTCCTCATCATCATATGAACACATCGATCATATCAAGAGACGCGGCAGCGTCTTGACGCCAAATAATACAAAAAAAAATTCGACACCACTGATCGATGGCACCGATCTCGACGCCACTGACCGACTGACGAACACGCCGCGACTCTTTATACAGTAAGATGGGGTTTAGCAGACGACGTTTTCACTTTGATTCGATATTACGCGAAAACGCGGCGACGAATCTAAAATTTAATGACATTTGACCAATGAAATATGATTTTTTCTATCGATTTTGTTTGGGTAATTGTTCGATCCGTCTACTCAATCATGAGATCTCATAATATTCGCCCGAACTTCCGAATGATTTTTTGGCCACAAAAATTATTCCACAGTCGTCGACGAAATTCGTCGATTTCGTAATTTGTTGAATCGAATACAGTCCTTCGGTTGTATCGTAACATACACTACATACGTCCTTTTATGTATCACTTAACACTTTTTCCCATAGATATAGATATAGACGCTCGCGCAGCCGCGAGTCGCAGCGCTGAGAGTCTGTGCACGGGGTGTATTCCTACGCGCCCAGAATTTCCTACGCGCTTAGAAAATAGCCCGTGCGTAAAGTCCCTGTTCGATATGACGCAAAAACGCGGCAACGATTCGAAAATTTGATGACATTTGACCAATGAAATATGATTTTGTTGTATAAATTTTGTTTGGGTCATTTTTCGATCCGTCCACTCAATCATGAGATCTCATATTTAACCTAATTTCCGAAGGATTTTTTTACCACGAAAATTATTCCACGGTCGTCGATTTCAAAACATACACTACATCGAATCGAATACGTCGTGTGTAAAGGCCCTGACACGCAGCGGGTTAGATTGATTACATCGTTCTTCTACAATTGAAGTTTCTCGGCGTCTCCGAAGAGCAACATTGACGAAAATCAATAAGTGAGTTTGCTTACGGTGAATGTGAGACTCGAAAAATGTTTTGCGTCTGTTGTTACCGACGTTGAAAATGTAAAAACCAGAGGTAACACCGCATGCGTCGTCTCAATGGATCTATTAAAAGCATTCGACACTATAGACCACCTTGCTCTCAACACTAAACTAATAAAGAAAGAAATAGACTCAGGACTCATAAAAATAATACAAAGCTACCTGCGAGGAAGATCAATACAGGGCAAATACTTGAACGAGCTGAGCGATCCAAGGACACAAACATGCGGAGTGCCTCAAGGTTCAATACTAGGACCAGTAATTTTCAACGCATATATATCTGATATCCCCGAACCATGTAGCATGCTGTCACAATACGCCGATCACGCATGCATAATATCCACCTCGACGAACGCGAAACGCGCCAAACTAGCGGTCGAAAAGGCGACAGAAGTCGTCATGGCATACTATAAAAAAATGGGGCCTCCAATGTAATCCCGGCAAAACACAGGCCATGATAGTAGGCCAAAAACGCGGACAAAAAACAATCAAAATAAGCAACGAGAACATCACAATACAAGACAGGATTCGATACCTAGGCATAGATCTTCGCTGCACATTGAATATGGCATGCCACACCAAAACAATAATAAATAAAACGCGAAAAATAGCATATATGCTATCTGGAATTAGCGGCTGGCACAGCAACATTGACACGCACGTAAAATACAAACTCATTAGAGCATGCATATTACCAATCTTAGACTACGGAATGAGCTGCCTATATCCACTATACAGCGACAATAATCTGAATAAACTAGAAATAGCGTATAAAAAAATGTTAAAAATAGAACTTGCCATGAAGCTTTCCCACCCAAGACCTCTACGAGATGCTTGGCGAAACAAGCTTTAGACAAAGAGCCACGACTAACTCCACTACATCTTGCAAAAATTAACTGACCTTGACAATAACCTAACCGGAATTAATAACGAGATCCCAAGATCTCAAAACTCGGTCTTAGAGCAGAGATGTTAGAGAGCTCAATCATACTATCACTTATTTGTAAATAACCCCCCCATCACATCACATCGTCCTTATCACCTCAAATAATCGAGTAACCGAAAACACAAATATAAAAATTTAAACAACACCAAATAGTCGTAAGAAAAATAATTGTCAATCACAGAGGATCTCAGCACACATGTTTGATAAAAAAAGCCAAAAGCAAGCTTCAACCAAATGTAAACAAAAGAACATTGAATAAAAATACTTACTACTTACTACCGACGATGGTGCTAAGTGTCGCTTCGACGCGACAACGGCGGCACGCGAAGTTCACGAATTCTTCAACATCGACGCAATGTTCCCGTACCCGCGATTATATGGATATTATCGTGTATCCTCGAATTGTGATAGCACGATTGTATCGCTGGAATTTATATTGACGTAAGAATAAAAAATATGGCCTGTCTCATAACCTCAATTTACGTACTTTGTCATTTGGCACGATCTTCCCTCGGATTGATTTCCCGCGCGGCGATGTGTCAAACAGCCAACGGCTCCGATGCAAGAAACTCAAGTTTATTTGCTCTTCGCAGGAATACCTCGGTATTTATTCGTGAAAAAATCGCAGATAGCATATTTTCCGATGATCTGTAGCCATTGTCATTACCCCTCGAAATTCTCGGTTTCCTGAACAGTGTGCGACCAAAATGAGGCACGGAAGTTCAACACCGTTTGCCCACCACCGCTAAACTCTCACGTTTCAAACACGGATGATTTGTGGACCTGTGGCGATTCCTCGATAGCTTCACCCTGATGATCGAGTGTACAATTAGTATGGCGTACAGAGATTGTACCCTACGGTGTACCTGTACGGTAGTACACCGCTACACGCAAATGTACGTGTTACTAGTATGGTACCGATACACTGTACAATGGTAAAATATACCGTTTCTGTATCCTCACCATACTAACACCGGTACCGATACCGTACGCACAAACGTGGTAGGTACGGTACCTGAGCTATCATGTAGAAACCAAAACCAATGTAGCATCGGATTTACCATCTAGATAGACCATCGGGTTTATCCAAGTCAGCAAGTACGTACTGCCAAGGATGAGAAACAGCGTTAATCGTCGTGGCCACAATATACAGTCCGAGTGTCGCGAGGATATCACCGCTGTCTCCAATCTCTTCGAGAGCATCAGCGAGGCTGACCTCAAAGAACGCGTTGAACCATTTAGCTTCGTTCAGAAACAATATCTCGCAAAGGATCGCACCACCAATCTGTGCGAGGCCTTTCGTTTACGTATGTACTTTTCAAAACGAAGGCCGAGGACGCTAGGGCCTTCTTGCATCTCAACGGTTACGACTACCATCATCTCATAGTCAGCGTCGACTGGTCCAAACCTCCAGTCCAACAGAATTGAATGGTCGACGGTTGAAACGCCTTAAGGTAGAACGAGCGCGCGCTGTTGATTTCTATAGATTTTGTTCAAGCTTTTCACCAGACATTGTATCATTATGCAAGTTTCAGTAAAATTTCAGAACAGTCGACTATTTAGATTCGAAGTAATGGGTTTTAAAATTGCAACTTTAAACACTGTAGGATCTGCATTGAAATTTAGACAGAGTAATTGTCCGTAAAAAAGTTTGTACTCTATAAGAAGACACATGGCAATAACATAAACAATGTCAAATTATTAATGTTTATAAAGCATTTTTTTACGATAAAAGTTTTTACGTTCGGAACACGATAATTTTTTTTCTCTCACAATATTGAACAATACTGTTCCGCGGTGTTGCATAATGTCTTCTTATTATAGGGGACAAATATTTTTTATGGAGAGTTATTCTGTCGTTACTGAACGTTTTTGCAAAACTGAATAGTAAAGACAATCGAAACTTTTTTCACTCGTTCCCTAACTAGTTTTCCATCTAAACATAATTTTTTTTTCAAAATTAATAAACCCAATAGAATGGTACGACGAATTATGTGACCCGACTTTCGGTCAATGCAGACCCTGCAGTGTTAAAAATTGCTATTAAAAAATCTATTATGTCCCAATCTCAATATTCAACTGTTGTGAACTTCACTCAAACATGTATAATGATATGAACAACGTCTGATTAACAAGTGAACAAAATCAATAGAAATCAAGTGCGCGCGCTCGTTTTACCTCAAGGGCTTACACCACTGTGAACGTCCAAAATTAAATGATATTTCGCGATTTTTTTTGGTAGGACAAATGGGAGAATACTAATATTCAAGGATGTTATTAGTCATATCTTTAAGTGAACAAAAATAAATATATATTCAAAAATTATACCAAATGGTGACGCTGGAGCCATTTCGGCGAGGCGTGTTGAATTTGAGACGCTCTGCGGCATGCAGTATGGCTGACGCACATTTGATTTTAGAATTTTTTTTAAATTCTATTCATTTACACGAGTATAGCTAGAGAAATACGTAGAGGATTGTGAAAATATTATTTTTTTCTGTAATTGGCAAGCGTTAAACCAAAAACTTAATTTTCGACAGAAAAAAAGGACTGTCATTTGTTAATAACTAATGTTATAATTAACTTATGGAAAATCCCGTACGTGTTTCTCTTCGGAATGATATTTTAAAGATGTACTCAAAATTTGGATTGAAAAGAATGGAAATTGTTGAAGTTATGCTACGTACCGTTTAAAAAAATTGTGTTTCGAGGAAAACGGTCGATGTCTCGCACACGGGCCATCCACTGACACCGCAAACCCACACCGGCCTGCGGACCTTGTTTTACAGATACAAAACTTTTTTCCCCTCATTCTAGATGGTTCAAAGCATCTCTAAAGTCAAGTAAAAATAATCAATTTAAAAAAAATCTACAGTGGTGTGACCCCTTAGATCGGAGTACACGGTGACGATTGTTCGTCGCGTCTCTTTGAACGAGCCCCCCCCCCTTTTTTTACGCAAGGTTCGTCCGCTCACTGCTGCGAGCTTGGATCTCCTATTCGTCTATAAGAAAATGATTGCCAAAGGATCGAGTGGTTTTTATTCGAACCAAATAATCCTATTATTTTTTCTGATCTACCTGCGATCATTCGGATGAACTGCCGAAATTGAAACGCGTCATGTATTGCTAACTCGTGTCGAAAATTATTTGAAAAAGTAAAAAAAGAACGCCAAGCAATATAAAATTCTTTCGAAAAAATCGCTTGTTTTATCATGTTAAAAAGTCTGATTTATCTTAGAATGTTTTTTATTTTTATTTAAACAATGGTTTGATTACAGATTTTCAATTTAAATGTACAAAAAAGTGTAGTAACTTTTTATAAAATAGCCAAGCAAGTTTACCCAAAAAGTTGTAAACAAAATTATTAAACCTTAGGAATGATATTTTGCGTATTATTTTATTTTTATTTAAAAAAACCACCTTACTGTTGTAACATAAAATTGGTGTCGGCATTATATATTGGGAGTACAAATAATTCTCCGCCCTTTGCCAAAAGCTGGCCCCACCAGGAGGTTATGGTTGAAATGTTCAGACGTAAAACGTCATATCGTAAGATTGGACATCTGGCAAGACCATAACCTTGAAATATTTGCGATTTTGTATCACCATAACATCATTTTTTTCGTGCGAAAACGTCGAGTTTTGAGGCGAATAAGCGTCATTTGCGGGGACTCTTGCGTTTGGCACGAATTTCCCTCCAATAATGCTTCTAATTCCGCGTCTTCGACGTCAACCTCACCGTTCTTGAATTTTTGAAACCACTCACGATCACTTCTCTCACTTAAAGCAGCCTCACCATATGCTTCTACAAGCAATCGATGCGCCGTAACTGCAGATTTTTTCAAATTAAATTACGCTTATTCGACCGAAAAGTTGACATTTGCGTACAAAAAAATTATGTGATTCTGATACAAAATCGCTAATATTTCAGAGTTATGGTCTTGCCAGATGTCCAACCTTACCATATGACGTTCTGCATCTGACGATTTCAACCATAACCTCCTGGTGGGGCCATCTTTTGTCAAGCGGCGCAGACTTATCTGTACTCCCAATAAAAGTACAATGTAAGTACCACACAAGTGTACTGGAAATGCTGCACAACGACTTAGCGTGCATGGTTAAGAAGAGAAGCTCAGCGAAGTTTGAATATACACGGAACAAGACGATTGCCGGTGCTCGCCGGCTCAACATCGTATACGTTTGTTTATTAATCTCCGTCGCAATACCACACTTCGGTAGATGAATCACGGCCATCAAATAGCGATATTTCGAGTTCTCAAATGAATTCTCAAGGATTTGGGATTGCTTGAGTTTTATTAAATGTTATTATATTATTTTTCGCGTTTATGGTCGTACGTTATTGTTTATTGTGGTTGGTGCTTTGTTTGTATTACAATGGCGACTTAATTTTAATCTCGTTTGCATGTAGGTACTATTTAGTTGGTGAGTTCTTGCCTGGCTTTCGGAAATAATTTGTCGATTGGAATTTTTATCTCGAAATAAATCACTCGTTGGATTATCAAAAAATGTTCATAAAAAACTCCTTGTGATCGGTAATTTCATCATTTGATGAATTTAAGACCGACTGGGAGCTTTAAGAGTGCGACTTTTGTAGTATTTTTCTGAGATATGCTATACTCTGGTATTCACATTGATATTCATTTATATACATGGTTTTTATACAATTAGGATATACTATATTCATGTTTATAGTCAAATCATAAAAATATCTCGAAATTGGTTGACTTTTGCATAGAACATTGTTAGGTTATTTGACAGTGGAAAAGCCTTTTCAAGGGATCATGACCAATAACCAGTAGCCCTGTACATATATTTATTTCAAAAAGATATGAAATCCCCGCAAGAAACTTGAACAAGTAAAAACAACGCCAAGTAATAAAAAATGCCCTGGAAAAAATTATCGGTCCTTTCACTATCTACAAAATTCGCATTAACCTCGAAGTATTTGTGATTTTTTTCAAACAATACTTTTATTTACATTATTACTTTTTGAATTCAGACACCCAAAAGAAATGAAATAACTTTTTATGCAAAAGCCAAGAAAATGTACTAGAAACGTACAAGAAATTGTCAAACGCTAGAAATACTATTTTTCTTAACATTTTATTTCATGAAACCATATTACGATTATAATAAAAAGTTCGAATCACGATTATATAAAAGTACAACGTATGCATCACAAAAGTACTGTATGTATGTATCACTGGAAATGCTGTGCAACGACTTGGCGTGCATGGTTAAGAAAAAACGTTTGGGAAAATACACGATTTTCTTGGAGAAACGTTTCTACCGCTTCCATGAGTAACTTTTGCAACAATTTATTTACTTTGATTATTTCAAATTGTAACATCGCATCAGTTACTGCATCAGATATACAGAATTACTAGAAATGAGCTGTTCAGCCTGCCAAAACTATGTCTATTGATCGAACATTTATGCGACGGAATGGATTTCATGAGATGTATGGTGGTTCTGTAATAAAGTAGAATGTCAATACCTCCACGTAACTTTTTAAACTATGTAAATAAAGTGAGATTTCAAGAGCCGTGTAGTCTAAGGGTACATCGCTGATTTTTTAATTTTTACTATGTGGAATAGGAAACTTGATTTGCAATTACATAATAAATTGCGTCAATTTATGTCTTTCTTAACCTGATAGTCAAGTTGAGAAGAGTATGTGGCTTCCGGATGGTTGTTGAGAAAACGTCATCCTTCGCCAAGCTTTTTTTCTTAACCATGCACGCCAAGTCGATGCACAGCATTTCCAGTGATACATACCCGGGAAAAAAAGTTCATGTTTGAGTGAATATGTTCATATATGTTTCAGATATAGTCAGATATGTATCAGATATATTTATATCTGACATTTTACAGTATCATATATGATTAGATCTGATCATATTCCACATCACATATGCATACAGAAGATTATACTGTTTATATCTGGCTAAGTACCAAGGCGAGTTGGTGCCGTAAATTCATGATTGCGCTAACAAGATTTGATCTGTCTCAACAGGGTAAGATTTGCTCTGATATAGTCGGAGTCATACCTGGTCTGAAAGTTCAGATAAACTATGATTCTATCATATCGGCAGGTCTATTGTTCATAGATGTCCAGGTCCACGGTATTTTATTCTTATATGGACCGACAGATCTGGTCCAATAAGATTAGATTTGCCTGACATGATCAGATTTGGCGCAATAAAATCAGATCTGGTCCAAGAAGATCAGATCTTGCCTGGGGATTGGATCTGGTCAGACTTGCTGCGACATGGACGGGTCTGCTTTCAAAATGATCAAAATGGCTCTGATATGATCTATGACGGGTATCACGTGTTAACGTAGGCGGAGGGAGGGGGAAGGGAAAATGGATACTGGTTCAACACCAAATAAAATTCAAGTATAATTTAATTTACACAAATAACGAAATTACAGCTCGATAGAATGAAAAGAAGTTAATTGATTAATTACAAGAAGCATAAATTTAGACTCGATATAATAATAATCTCAGCGTGACTTGAATTGAACGGGTTACTGGACACGCGAAGTCCCAACGCTATTTCTCGACCCGTTTATAATATTACCAGGTACAAATTCAACGTTGCTATTCTCTATATTTAAGTTGCGCTCCAGCCTTTCTCGGGCAACGCTCTTAACGCGTACTCAAAATATGAATTTAAAAAAAAACAAAACAAACACGGCCTTCGGCGGCAAGCGAGAAACTCGATATTAATTGTAATGGGGACGCTCAGGGTATCTGGGGACGCCAGGGGACGCATCTGGGGACGCCGCGCTTTGTTCTCGCGGGAAATGTCACCCGAGTCGGTCGACAGTCGTGCTACACGAAGCTGGGCCGCGGCTACGCGCGCGCGAGGGAAAGTTTCGCGAGGGACACCGGGGATCCGCCACGAACACCTTTTTACACTTTATTCGCAATAATTACTGTGCTAATTCCCGGGCGGATTGCTCGAATTGACCCGCGCGGATTTTTGGATGCTACACTAAGTTATACACTTTGTTAATTGCGACGCGCACGGAGGAGGGATGACGATTAGGAATGATTGGGGAGGGATGAAGGGAATGAATTTAACGGTCGCCCGTGCGACAGAATTTTTCCCGAACTGAATTTACCGGCTTTCGCTAGCCTCTCTCGCAAAGACAAGAAAGAGGCGAACTTACAGTTTGCGCGGAGACTTTTTCCTCGATCGATTGGGCAATATCTCGGTTTTCCTCTATTCAATTGCTTCTCTTTATCCGTTCGGTCTTCGCTCGGGACTTTTTCTTTTCGCTACCTGGCTTGACCACTCTGCAGGACTTAATGATCGACCACGCCGGCCAGCTTCCTCGTTCCGCCCAATCCCGTGCCAGACGACGGACCTCCGATCGATTTTCTATCTCGATCCCCGTGACTCGCCCTTTCGGTCGATATCTTCGATGACTCTTGTCCGTCCCGAGTCGCTGAGCGCCCCAGTCGGTACGGCGCTCGCCAGCCATACCGCGCGAGAGCTGCAGTCTCTCCTGACGCGCGGTAGGCCGGAGACTCGGGAGATGGCAGCGGGATGCCCTCGGACGGCCAGTCCAATTTCCGCGTCGTTGGGAGATGGCGTTGCTGGTTCTCGGAGTTGACGGCCGGACCGACGTGGCCACAGTCGACAGTCCGCGTGGTCGTTTCGCAATCGTGATAAGGAAATGCGGGACGGACGGGAGGGGGGGATAGTATCGCAGCTTCTATATAAAGAAAATCCTTAAAGCTACCTTAAAATTAACAATTAAATTTTCTCAATAAAGATGCGTGGCGGAGACTAAGCCTGAGCGTGGTCACGCGGGCTTTTTCTCTAACTCCTTGTGACGCAACGTCACAGATCATACATGCTCAGATATAAGCATACATGATCTGCCATGACACTACATGAACAGATATGGCCATTTTTCTTGTCTGATCATATCTGATTCTACAGATATGATTCAGATATATTCAGATAGGAACTTTTTTTTCCGGGTACATACAGTACTTGTGTGATCCATACGTTGTACTTTTATATAATCGTGATTCGAACTTTTGATTATAATAGTAATATGGTTTCTTGAAATAAATATTGAGAAAAATAGTATTTCTAGCGTTTGACAATTTCTTGTACGTTTCTAGTAAATTTGCTTGGCTTTTGCATAAAAAGTTATTTCACTTCTTTTGTACGTTTGAATTGAAAAAGTAATAATGTAAATAAAAGTATTGTTTAAAAAAAATCACAAATATTTCCAGGTTAATGCGAATTTTGTAGATAGTGAAACGACCGATAATTTTTTCCAGGGCATTTTTTATTACTTTATTTTTATTTGACTTTAGAGATGCTTTGAAGCATCTGGAATGAGGGGAGAAAAGTTTTGTACCTGTAAAACAAGGTCCGCAGGCCCGTGTGGGTCTGCGGTGGCAGTGGATGGCCCGTGTGCGAGACATCGACCGTTTTTCTCGAAACACAATTTTTTTAAACGGTACGCAGCATAACTTCAACAATTTCCATTCTTTTCACTCCAAATGTTGAGTGCATCTTTAAAATAACATTTCGAAGAGAAATACGTACGGGATTTTCCATAAGTTAATTATAAAATGAGTTGTTAGCAAATGATAGTCGTTTTTTTCTGTCGAAAATTAAGTTTTTGGTTTAACGCCAATTACAGAAAAAAGAATATTTTCACAATCCTCTACGCATTTCTCTAGCTATACGCGTGTAAATTGATAAAAATTTTGATTTTTTTTCTAAATTCCAATTTGCGTTAGTCATACTGCATGCCGCTGAGCGTCTCAAATTCAACATGCCTCGCCATCATGGCTCCAGCGTCACCATTTGGTATAATTTTTAAATATAAATTTATTTTTGTTCACTTAAAGACATGACTAATAACATTCTTGAATATTAGTATTCTGTTATTCGTCCTTCTACCAAAAAAAATCGCGAAATATCACTTAATTTTGGACGCTCACAGTGGTGTAACGAGGGAAAACTTTCCCCTTGAGGGAAAACTAGCGCACGCGATTTCTATTGATATTGTTCACATTTTAACCAGACATTGTTCATATCATTATACATGTTTGAGTTAAGTTTCACAACAGTCGACTATTTAGATTGGGAGATAATGGACTTTTCAATAGCAACGTTTAACACTGCAGGGTCTGCATTGACCGAAAGTCGGGTCACATAATTCATCGTACCATTCTATTGGGTTTATTAATTTTGAAAAAAAATTATGCTTAGATAGAAAACTAGTTAGGGAACGAGTGAAAAAAGTTTCGATTGTCTTTACAATTCAGTTTTGCAAAAACGTTCAGTAACGACAGAATAACTCCCGGTAAAAAATATTTGTCCCTTATAATAAGACATTATGCAACACCGCGGAACAGTATTGTGCAATATTTCGAGGGAAAAAAAATATCGTGTTCCGAAAGTTAAAAACTTTTATCGTAAAAAAAATATTTGCTTTATAAACATGAATAATTTGACATTGTTTATGTTATTGCCATGTGTCTTCTTATAGGGGGCAAATATTTTTTACGGACAATTACTCTGTCTAAATTTCAATGCAGATCCTACAGTGTTAAAAGTTGCAATTTTAAAACCCGTTACTCCGAATCTAAATAGTCGACTGTTCTGGAATTTTAATGAAAGATAATGCATAATGATACAATGTCTGGTGAAAAATTTGAACAAAATGTATAGAATTCACCAGCGCGTGCTCGTTCTACCTTAAAGCGTTTCAACCGTCGACCATTCAATTCTGTTGGACTGGAGGTTTGGATCAGTCGACGCTGACTATGAGGTGATGGTAGCCGTAACCATTGAGATGCAACAAGGCCCTAGCGTCCTCGGCCTTCGTTTTGAAAAGTACATACGTAAACGAAAGGCCTTGCACAGATTGGTGGTGCGATACTTTGCGAGATATTGTTTCTGAACGAAGCTAAAGGTTTCAACGAGTTCCTTGAGGTCAGCCTCGCTGATGCTCTCGGAGAGATTGGAGACAGCTGTGATATCCTCGCGACACTAGGACTGTATACTGTGGCCACGACGATTGACGCTGTTTCTCATCCTCGGCAGTACGTACATGCTGGCCTGGATAAATCCGATGGTCTATCTAGATGGTAAATCCGATGCTACATTGGTTTTGGTTCCTACATGATAGCCCAGGTACCGTACCTATCACGTTTGTGAGTACGGTATCGGTACCGGTGATAGTATGGTGATAGTATGGTAAGGATACAGAGACGGTATATTTTACTATTGTACAGTGTACCGGTACTATATAAGTAACACGTACATTTGCGTGTAGCGGTGTACTACCGTACAGGTGCACCGTAGGGTACAATCTCTGTACGCCATACCAATTGTACGCTCGGCCATCAGGGTGAAGCTATCGAGGAATCGCCACAGGTCCACAAATCATCCGTGTTTGAGACGTGAGAGTTTAGCGGTGGTGGGCTAACGGTGTTGGACTTCAGTACGTCATTTTGGTCGCACAGTGCTCAGGAAATCGAGGATTTTGAGGGGTAATGACAATGGCTACAGACCATCGGAAAATATGCGATTTTTGGACGAATAAATACCGAGGTATTTCTGCGAAGAGCAAATAAACTTGAGTTTTTTGCATTGGAGCGGTTGGCTGTTTGGCACATCGGCGAGCGAGAAATCAATGCGAGGGAAGATCGTGGCAAATGACAAAGTACGTAAATTGAGGTTATGCGACAGGTCATATTTTTTATTCTTACGTCAATATAAATTCCAGCGATACGATCGTGCTATCAAAATTCCAGGATACATGATAATATCCATACGATCGCGGGTACGGGAACATTGCCTCGATGTTGAAGACTTCGTGAACTTCGCGTGCCGCCGTTGTCGCGTCGAAACGACATTTACTAGCATCATCGTCGGTAAAAACAGACGAAAATCACTTTTCGAGCCTCACTTTCACCGTAAGCACTCACTCATTGATTTTCGTCAATGTTGCTCTTCGGAGACGCCGAGAAACTTCAAGTGTAGAAGAACGATGTAATTAATCTAACGCGACAAAACACCGGGGTTCTGAACCACGCAACTGCCCGGCGGTACGAGAAGCGCGGGGCAACCAGAATTGGTCGGGTCGGGTAATTAGACTATAATTCGGATCGGGTACCCGAATTTTTCGGATACCCGATCGGGTGATCGGACGGGTATAATTGAACTTTATCGAGTACTCGTCTCACATCGGGTACTTCATAAGCTGTGTTGCCGGAACAAAATTTCAAATTCTGTTTCATAGTAGATAGCGCCACAAAAATGTACTAAAACGAACGAAATGACTCAAGCTTTATGTTCTCTATCCTTCGCCGATAGGTTAGAGAGCATAGGAAATACAAATAATTAATTTAATAATTTTAGTATTTTTGTTATGTGTATATTTACAATTTTTCCGGCAAACTTCTTTTAAGGCACTCTCATTTCAGGAAATAACGAGATATTTAAATGTCGAAAAACTGAATAAAAGAAAGATTCTTCGTCGAATTTTCATCAATTCTTTCTAGTGCTAACTAGTAATTTCGGCGATTCTTTCTTTTTAATTTAATTTTTGTCATTTTTTCCCTGAAAAAACTTGTTCTTCAAACGCTATATCTCTCTGAAACGCTTCTCAGAGCGAAATCTTTTCAAACGGTATATATCTCTGAAACTAATCCAGATATTTTCAATTTAAAAACGTTGGAAACGTTTTTAAATTGAAAAGGTTTAAAGGCGTTTAAAGGCGTTGAATCTTGGTCTTTTTGGGGTTTTTTCTCCATTTAAAACCCACGTTAAAAAAATCAAAACTTTAAGGCGTTTGCCGGAACAAAAGATATTTATTGTAAATTTTTTCCTTTCGCACACGTTATAGTAATGCCAAAACGCAACTTTCCCACGCTATTACGATACGATCCGCCAAAATTGACCTTTTTCACTCCGTCCTAACAGACACAACCACACTCACTCGCGCGCGCACGCACGCACACACACACACACACACGCGCGCGCGCACACACATGCACACGCACACGCACAGAATAGAAAAGTGAGACGAAAAATAATTTTTACAGAATTATAATTTATTCGTTTTCTGGCCTTCTTGGAGTTTTCGTTTCCTCCCATTATTCGATCGATACACCTAGATAAATAATAAATATAAATATAAATAATAGATATGGATCTCCAAGTCGTTGACGAATATTCGAAGTTTACGAATACCCGAAGTTTGCGAATACCCGAAGTTTAAGAGTACTCGACGTTTACGAGTACCCGAAATTTGAGAGTAGGGAGATAGGGGCTACAAGTAACAGGGGTAAGAAGTAACAAGCGAGTTGCCGTCTAACTGTAAACGTTGTAGCTACGTGTTAACAGTATTCCAAATCTTTCAGTCGTCAAAGATTTGGAATATTGTTAATACGTAGCTACAATGCTTATTAGTTTGGCGGCAACTCGCTTGTTACTTCTTACCCCGCTGTTGCTTGTAACGCCTATCTCCCCTACCCGATTACCAAATTCGGGGACCCGGTAGTGGCGAGTAATGCAAAAACGTATCCCGTCGGGTACCCAACCCGACCCGAACAACGGGTATCCGCGTGAATCGAGTACCCGCACACCTAACTGATGATTATCATGTATTGAAAAATCTAATTAGGATATTTTTCAGACATCCTGGTGTGAAATCAAAAAGGAAAATGAAGGCTGTTATCCCTAAGAAAAAAAGGATCATCGTGGCGAGGTATGTAACCCTAAACAAACCCAACCCAATACAACTCAAACAAACGCAATCCAACACAACCCAAAATTAACCCAACGCAACCCACTAAATTTTTATTCGAGGAATGGGTTAGTTGGGGCTTTGTCATTCGACAAATTATTATTCGATCAATTACTTTCGACCAGTAGCAATTCGATAAATTCTTATTCAACGAATTGTTATTTGACGAATTGTTTTACCACGAATTGTTTTTTCGATCAATTATCTTCGAGAATTGTAACTCTAGTAAATTGTTTTCGATTAACTTTTCGCAGACGGTCACTTAATTACAGTATCTAAGTATTAAAATTAATTTTTTTATATGTTTATAAAGCGATGTATTAATATGGAGACCGCTCTCGGACGCGTGTTAGGTAGAGAAATGGTTATTTTATATTATATTAATTTCAAGCAATGCGAAATAACTATGTCTCCACCTAACACGTGTCCGAGAGTGGTCACCATATTAATACATGGCTTCATAAACATCTAGAAAAATTAATTTCTAATACTTAGATCTTTTTATTTAGATCTCTAACTAAGTGACCGTCTGCGGAAAGTTCATCGAAAACAATTGATCACAAAACAATTCGTGGTAAAACAATTCGTCAAATAGCAATTCGTCGAATAAGAATTTATCGAATTGCTATTGGTCGAAAGCAATTTAACGAATAATAATTTGTCGAATGACAAAGCTCAACTAAGCCATTCCTTGAATAAAAATTTTGTGGGTTGTGTTTGGGTCAGATTGCGTGTGTTTGAGTTGTGGTGATTTGTTTTCCTTCTGTTATTCAACGAATCGATTCCGACGAATTTTCCGCAAATTTATTTAAACTTTTTTCTCATTATTGTCCACCTCTAGATTCTAACGTGGAGTTAACTTTTTTCTAAAATGAGAATTATCGAATGAAAGGTTTTAATTATTGTTTTACTTTGTTTCCAAAGGATACCGGATATTACGCTCATTGACATAGTGGGAGTAGCGAGGCCATCATCCTTGGTAACGAGTGAACAAGCACAAAACGACTTTTCAGTTGACAGCTCCGATTCGACGGGAGAAAAAGAAGGCAGAGAAGAAAACAAGGGCAAGAAAAGGAGAAAAAATTACAAATCAAAATTCAACGAGAACTGGCCATCAAAATTTTTCTGGCTCCAAATAAAGTCGAATCAGGCATTCTGTAAAGCATGCGTTAAATTTATCAGTGGAGGTAAATCGCATTTAAAAAGGCACGAGGTCACAAGTTCCCATCAATCGAGGATCAAATCCGTTGAAAAAACCGTCGAGATACAGGATTTCTAGGGAAATGAACAACAGCAGGAGCAAAAGAAGTTCGTCAAATCCGCGGAGCTTAAGATGACAATGTTCCTTCATGAACATAACTTACCATTTCTCCTGATGGATCACCTGCCAAAATTCATCTCTTTTGTTTGTCCGGATTCGAAGGTGGCAAAAGCGATAAAGTGTGCCAGAACAAAAGCTACGAGTTTAACGAAAGATTGTATTGCTGCCCAGCAAATAGCAGACATTTCGGATAAATTGTGAAACGGCATATTTTCAATCATAATCGATGAGACGATGGACGTAAGCTCATAAAAATCTCTGGCGATCGTAACAAGATTTTACGACGTGGAAGAAGCGCAGTGTAAAGATAGATTCTTTGGCTTGATCAAAGTGACATCCTGCACTTCAGAAGACTTATTCAAAGCGATCGTCAAGTATCTTGACGATCTCGAGATTCCTCTCCTCAATATGATCGGATTGGCGGCGGATAATGCTTCCGTAATGATGGGAAACATCAGTGGGGTGCAGGCTCGATTCAAGCACGGCATACCCAACTTATTCGTTCTCGGTTGCGTGTGTCACTCGTTCCATTTGTGTTCGTCGGCAGCAGCTCATCAATTACCTCGCAGTTTGGAAGACTTGATCCGAAGCATTTATAACTACTTCTCTCACAGCAGCAACAGGTCGGCGAGACTACAACAGTTTCAAGTTTTCGTGGAATTGAAACCACACAAGATTTTGCATCCAAGCCAAACGAGATGGCTTTCTCTGCAGGTAAGTTTTTCAGGTTTTACTTGAATTTTGGAGACTCGAGTTATGTATGCGATCGTGAACTATGGTGGATCAAAGTGGCCGGAGAATCAACCGTCTCGGATCTCGGATAAATATTATTTTTTTTCCCTGAGGTACACGCTGTTCGCGTTTGTTACCTATTTTCCCCCCACTGTGACTGTTTCTTTCCTCCACTGTTTTTTTCTCGCCTTTTCCCCCGTCCTTACGGCCACAGCCGACTTCTCCCTCTGTATCATATTCATCATGACATTTATGTCATGGGTATAGAGAAACTGCGGAAAACCTATACCAATACAGCTGGTCATCAAGTTCGCCCCCCCCCCCCCCCCAGTCGTGTAACTAGTCTTATTTTGCCGTGAAATGCCGAAGAAAAACATTTCACGATTAAATGTACGCGACTGGGATTCGAACCCGGGATCTCCTAGACCATTGCATCGGTTTATATAAATATTATTGATCTATCTAATATTAACCCTAGGACCCTACACATGGGTACCGCACACCCCACATTATTAGTGAACAATGCTAACATAATTTTTCTTGTTTTGTTCAATCGCATTTTTCACTGTGATAAATTTATATTAGGTTTTTCTCGTAAAGCCTATTCCATCTGACAGATCTCGATCGTTCGATTAAAGAAAAATCTCTACGATAAACAGTTCGTTAGCAGCGTTGATTTGAAGTGCTGGGGTATGCGTAACCCCAGTGTAGGTTACTTGTTTCGTACAGATAGTGTAGGGTCCTAGGGTTAAGGACATATTTAACCGTGCATTACGATCGTATTTTCGACTAAATCCGACAACTAAGATATTGTTAGTTCCGCATTGGCGCTTCCTATGGCCTCACTCGATCCCTCTTAAGTTGCCTAGAATATTTTTTCAAGGCAGAACACCACTGTGACCCCCTGTTTTATTGCCATTTTTCAAGAATTTTTTTTTGTTTTGTTCGTTGTTTATTGAAGATACATAAAAAAAAATTTTCAAATTTTTCACGCCCTATGGTGACGCTGGGGAAGCTCCCGCGTCAGGTACTGTTGCCTCTGCAGTGGTTCGCGGCACGCAGCAAAACTCTCTTCAAAGTCGATCTGAAAAAAAATACCGAGTGTTTTCGTTAATAATATGATATTTTAAAGAGAAGTACACAGGGATTTGAAAAAATATTGATTTAAACAAAAATAGGCACGCTTTTGAAATTAAAGGACGATTTTCGAGCAAATTTCTCGTCGAAAATAGGCTATAACTTTTTTTATTATTGAGATATCGAAAAAATCCTATGTACTTCTTTAGATAATCTAGTTTTATTGATGCAGTCCAAATTTGAAGTCGATCGGATAAAAATTGCTCGAGTTCTACTGCGTGCCGCACTCAAAAAAGTGGTTTTGAGAAAAACGCGATCAAAGTTTTAGGTTTGTTAATTTATGCGATAAATTGGAAAAAAATTTTTTACCTTTAATCAGCGATGCCGGCACCATATAGCTGGCCTTCAAGAAGCAAATTATTGTCCCTAGCATCTTTTCTCGAACTTGTAGAGGCTCTTCTTGCCTCTTTTGCAGCGTCTGTGAGCGAGCGCTCCGCCAGCTCGATCCGCGCTGCGTCGGTTTCCACGCAAAAATTGAAACAATTTGGGCCGATAGTTATCCCCATGTTACGTCATGACCCGCTTCATCGCACCCACTCCACAAATTTCAATGAATCAATACGATATAAGAATATCGGGCAGGGAAAAGAAACCCCTTCTCGTAGTGACGAAGGTCTGCACTCTAAGAATTACCAGGCCACTACGATTTTTACTACCAGCGCAATGCCTACATGCGATACACGCCACCCCAACCCCACGACAAATTATCCCTGGACCATTACGCTACTAGGAAATCAACTTCAGTCACCCCGTCGATTGACCAAACCACCCCGCGAAACACTGTCGCCTACAGCACGTGCCCAAGCCTACAGAAGGCACCCGAATATTCTATTTAAGAACAAGCGACGCCAACAGGGCGAGCCTTGTCATAAAAACTCGAAGCACATCGTAAACGGAAATCATATAAATTAACCAGGGAACAAAAATATATCTAATATTGGTGTCCAGCTCATATCTACAAGGAACATCTGAATAACCTTCATGAGAGCTATCAGCGACGAAAAGGCGAGTTTTGTCATAAAAATCCAAGGGTACCTTGTACATCGGAACCAGCTGAATCACCCCTCGTACGGGTTGAAAGGGAGAGAACCACTTAGTCGACGCAAAACCCGATGATATCATAGCCACCGATTGAACTGTAAAAGGAGGCATCTCTGACGCAAGCTTATTAATATCCAGAAGATTGTAAAAACCGACTATGTCGAAAATCGAAGAAATACCGCCACGAGAGAGCCAGCTCTGAATCATACGCACGCACCCCCTAAAAACCTTTACCAAGAGAAGGAAGGTCACCCAAGATTTTCGACACGTGGAAGATCTTTCGAGAGAAGACCACCCCTGAAAAAGGAGTATAAAAGGAAGGACCGGGAACACAGCAGCGTTCAGTCTAGTCTCGACTTCAACCCCGTGGCCAGAGTTACGCCGCAGCCGGTCGCGGTCAATATCCAGTCGCAATCCGTCTGTCTCAATCTCAACCTCGCGGCCAAAGCTACTTCAGTCTCAATCTCAATCGCGCAATCTCAATTGATGTTTCAACGCGTTCAGTTCAGCCTCGACTTCAACCCCGTGGCCGGAGTTACGCCGCAGCCGGTCGCGGTCAATATCCAGTCTCAATCTCAACCTCGCGGCCAAAGCTACTTCAGTCTCAATCTCAACCTTGCGGCCAAAGCTACTTCAGTCTCAATCTCAATCGAGCAGTCTCTGGTAAAAATTCAACACGGCAGTCTCGCTTCAAACCGCGCGGCGGAAGCTGCGCAGCATCGATCTCCACCCAGTAGTCTCGATCTAGCAGACAGAGTCTCAGTCTGAATCTTAACCTCGCCGCTAAAGTCACGTCAGTCAGTCTCAATCTCAACATCAAGTCCAAAGACGAAGTCGTCGTAAACAAGCAGCCAGTCACAGCAGTCATCGAAGTGGTACCCATCAGTCAGTCGCAGTCTCAGTCTCAACCTTACGGCTGAAGGTACCATCACCGAAGTCTACCAGTTGAAATTCAGCAAGGTTCACTGTACGTATTGTCCAGTCGCAATTCGACTTCCAATATCGGTCAAAGACTCTCCTCAAAAGAAGTTTCAGCCATCTCGAAGAGTTCAAATTACCAAATCTAAACCCTTGCATCACCACCGTATCTTTCAACCTCAAGGCTCTGCAACATCTATTTTAATTATCGAATACAGCCTAAATCTAAACCACAACCGCTGTAATCAATTGCCTTTAAAGAACTATATAGTTATCTTGAATATTGCAACCATTTCAACTATTTAATCGTGTGTAAATATTGTAACTATTTAATCTCGTGTAACCATTGTGCGAACACTACAAACCGTTCGACATACGTGTTAATATTATAACTATTTAATCTCCATGTAATCACGGTGTGAACATTATAATCGCGAAGAAATTGTAGCCACTATAATCCAAATCTCAAAACAATACCGCCGATAACATAAATTATAACTACGATTATTAGACTACCATTGCAACGAAAGGAACAAACGGCGAATTATCTGAAAATAAATAGAGTAAGCAAAGCATTCATGCAAAACTCTCGTATTATTCGATCTTCCTCAAGACCAACGCATTATCCAACCGTCATTCTTCCCATATCAAAGACGTGACTTCCGTCCCTGGGTAAAGGACTTAATTGTCTTGACCCGAAAGCGAAGTCAACACCGTGTTGCGTCCTCTCTAAGATTCGATAAGTTCACGGGGACGTAACACCCAACGTCTCCAAAACTTTCATGAGGCTTCTCAGGCCATCATTGAATAATAATACCGTGATATCAGCTGCAATATAGACGATTTTTTTGCTCACGGACTGACACTTGGGGGCTATGGCCCAAACTGATTTGTTGTAGCTTTCGTTGTTGTTTTGCGTGAAGCCGCCCAAACAACGCTGCAGCAAATCGTCCCTGCTCAAATTTTCGAAGACTGGCGTAATTGCCTCCAATACTTTCTCAGGAAGAGGCGGTTTATGGCGATATTCAGAAATATTACCGCTTGCGACCGCTCGCTGCCACGAACACCACGACTCGGCTCCCTCTGGGCAATCGTCATGTTGTGGCTCACTATCTGTGGATATTTTATGTTTGATAGTTGCCCAAATTGCCTTCCTCATTTTTTCAACATCATCGCTGTTCCTCCGAATAGCCAAGCCGTAATTTGTGCTCAACTCGTCAATCAATTTTCCGGTGAGCTTTCCTCTGCCAGACAATCCTTTTTGGTTTTTTTTCACGATTTCGCTATTCGATATGCCCAGAAACGTTTTAGAATCGCCGTCACCAATATAATATTTATATTTTATGCCATAGAGCTCTTCAGACCGTTGAAACATTTCGACAGCTGAGTCGACTTCCATTTTTCCGGAGGAGCCGCTATGGTTCGCCTGGCACTCATCGTCGTGGGTACTTTTCCATTCCCAGTACTCCGCGGTGCTTTCTTTTTTTCCCAATGCTCGTAAGCTTTGCAATATTTCGATTTCACCATAACGTCGATCACTTTTTTAGTGCACCAGCCGATTAGCGATGTTATGCCGAAAATCGAGCTGAAACCGCGCTTACGCCACGATCCGTCGCCTGAAACGATAATTCCGTCCTCCACCCCATTTTCCAACGAAATTGTCTCCTCCTCAAG
Source organism: Ophion slaviceki (assembly GCA_944452715.1). Lineage (NCBI taxonomy): Eukaryota > Metazoa > Arthropoda > Insecta > Hymenoptera > Ichneumonidae > Ophion > Ophion slaviceki. The sequence goes on along the minus strand of OX101784.1, from coordinate 13,187,147 downwards.
TGCAGCCTTTTGTTTGCTCACTGTGCTCACAGCTTTAGTGGCAATCGAAATCGAATTTAAGATTCGATCGTAGAAAGACTGAAATATGGGGCGCGGTAGGTCCATAAATGCACAAAACTTCATCAGGCCATTCAAACCGACGCCAAGAAGACGCATACTGAATACGATCCGACGATTTATTTCGTATGCATTGTCAATCATAGGACACGAATTGATTTGCACTTTTTCACAATGGCCGCAATCGACCTCGATTTTGAATCCGAGTCCGCGCAAACTTTTTTCAGCAAACTTTATATCGCGATCACACACTTTGCACTTCACTAACGTCGATATAATGTTCAATGCATTGACGAGGTGTACTATACGATAACCGAAATCGTTAGTAACACCGACCTCTAAATCGTCCGACGATTTTTACTTTTTCGCCGACGTGCTTACATACTCTGCAGAACTATTTTCGGAGCTATAACGGTTCGGAGGTTTTCGATTCGAAATTTTCGTTCGACTCCTCGTCACATAGCTCCGTTTTGTTCCCTTTTTCCCCGCGTACACTTTCGGATTATCTATTTCGATGTGCAAAGAATAATTCTGAGCGTTCGATATTTATAAGCGAAATGATTCGGAGCGTTTAGACACGAGTAGCGTCGCTTCTATTCGCAAACTGATGCTATGACGCTATCCCTATACTTGCCTTGAAAATTTTTCAATTATCGCCACCTATGGCTTTTTTTGAAACTATATTTATAACAATAGCCGGTTTTTGTGAAGGGAGACAAAAGAATACTTGGGAAAGACCCGCAGGACCTGGGAAAGGCCCGGTATACCTGCCGACCCTGAGGCGCGCAGCTGCGCGGGACCCCGAGCGTCACGGAGCGCTGCACCGCTCCACAAAATATTCAATATCTCCGAAAATAATTATTTTTTCGACCTGAGTCCAACGGCATCTTAATCTTAAATGTATTTTAGATTTTTCTAGATGGTTTTCAAAAAATCGATTTTTTGAAGCCGTCACAGTGGTGTTGTCCCTTAAAAGATAAGACGAAAAACAGACTGCACATTGATACGTGTGAAAGTATGCTTCACGCGAAAGAAATGTTAGGCAACAATACGTACTACAGTTGGCAACCAAGTTCAGAACTTTTAAAGCGAAAGCCGGAGTATACGACTTCCGGGGAGTGACAAAGAGGAATAATAAAATGTTTAACCTCGCTATTTCTGAAACTTCGAAAGTATGCGCTAGCGTTTTAATGGAGATAGAATACTTAACTTTTTAAATATATGTATTATAACAGACAAAGAGCATATATATATATATATATATATAAATTAAATCCAAATGAAAATATCTGCGATGTTTATAACGTTTAAAAGTTATTTGTGATACAACTTTTCCTATAGACTGAACACTCATTTGAACAAAAAGTATTATCTATGATATAGGTTTAACGAGCGTTGATTTTTAAAAAATCATAAAGAATATCTGCGATATTTGTGTTGTTGAAGGAGTTATGTATCTTAAATAATAAGTTGTACACCTGTTATTCCTGTAAAGTTAGCAGAAAACTAATAAAATGTGAACCCAAGTACACTTCGAATGCATTCACTTCAATTTGAACTTGCCGCTGAATTTAGTACCTAAATCCCACTTTCAGTACGTTTTGGCGCTGCTGTCTAGTACGCAGCCGAATTTTCTCCTGGCATCACCGGTGTTCGTCAGTCGGTCAGTGGCGTCGAGATAGGTGGCATCGATCAGTGGCGTCGAATTTTTTATTTTGTTATATAGCGTCAAGACGCTGCCGCGTCTCTTGATTCCCCAAAAACATTATCGCTTATTTCATCATATCAAAAATTCTGATTTATCTCCGAATATTTTTTATTTTAACTTAAACAATGGTTTAATTATATTTGTTCAATTCAAATGTACTAAAAAGTGAACCAACTTTTTATAAAATACTCTAGCAACTTTACTAAACATTTTGTAAACAAAATTATTAGACCCTAGGAATAATTTTTTTCAAATATTTTATTTTTATTAAGAAAAATCAGCTTACTGTTGTAACATAAAATTGGTATCACCATCATATGAAAGTACAACATAAGTACCACACAGGTGGTACTTTTGGAAATGCTGTGCAACGACTTGTTGTGCATGATTAAGGTGGCTGCTCAGGGTATTAGCGGGACAGGCGGCAAGAGAGGAACGCATATGCTTAAACACGGGCGCCTATAACGGCTGCCAACCTCGAATAATTAAATTTTCTGTTACGTAAAATAAATAAATTTCAGCTAATAAATATGTGAAATGCATATAACTGACTGTTAAGAAATGTTACTAATCCTTTTTGTTTATTTACATCGCGAATAAGTTATTAACCAAGTTTAACTGTGGCAAATGCGCAATTTAGTTCTCAGTAACTGGTATTACTGAGTTCCGATACGAAAGCGACAACGTGAGTGCGTAGCTGTCAAACATCCTTCGCGAATTCCGCTTTTTTGTTCGGCGAAAATGAAAAGATGGTAGGGAAAAATGCAAACCGACAAACAGTGCAATCGACGGCCGGAGCACGTACAACCCGGAAAGCGGCGGAAAAAAGTAATTGAGCCGGAAAACAATGCGCTGTCGAGGGACGACGCGTAATTGATTTGAAGGTTATGTCGAAACACATGCACTGCAGCTCCTGTAAAAATGATTTGAAATATTCAACTCTCTTTATGAAACCGCGGTAAGCAATTTATAGCAAGGAAGCAATAGTTTGTGCGTTTTGAATTTTAGCGCCTATTCAAAATAGCCGACTTCACAGCAGCGTTGCCACGCGCCGCAGAGCGCTTTATCGTTTTACGCAAATCAGCTGAAATTTCCTGTTTTATTTCACGAATATTTCGATAACGAAAGAAACAAAACGCTGTAATCTTCGTTGAAATTATTCATAAAAATCTCAAGATTTTTTTTCGCCTATTTCCATTCAATCCTTACTATTTTTATTATTTTGCGACAGTCGTATTAGAGTTCTCATGAAGCTTTTACTATGTCGCTCGTGTATAAGAGCCTAACTTCAATAATTAATTGCTCAAAAGTCACACAGACGAAGTACTTGAAATTTTACACGGAGTCGTAACATCTGTTCGTAAAAATTCTCAATAAATTTCAGCAAATTCTTACTATTTCGCGATAGCTGAGCAACTTCCTTAAGAAAAGAAGCTCGCGAAGATACGGAATTTGCCGTTCCTTCCGCCCGCGTAAATAAGTGTGTGTGTGTGTGCGCGTGTGCGCGCGCGCACGTGCGTGCGCGTCTGTGTATATTATATATAATTTTTAATTGTATCGTCGCATCAACTGCCCTAATTATTGGTACAGTCCGATCTCCCAATCAGAACGCAAAAGCCCCCAAGGGGAAGAGTTTTCGTGTACGCCCACCAGGCACGCGCTCCACACTCGCTGATGCTCTCTGTCTCTCTCTTTCTTTTCGGCATGCGAGGTTCTGAATAAGAACGGCCGCTCGAACGAGTTTCAACTTGTAGCCCATGCGCAAGACGTGCGCTGACGCACTTGTTTTACTTAATGAATAGTTTTGTTTTTCCACATTATTCATACATATTAGTAATTGAATAATAATGGATGATCACCAACGTTATGAGATGTCACAAAAGAAACGAAAAATCGACTGTTGCGTACAAGCCGAGGAAACAAAGTCTGCACCACAAAGTAGTACTCATTCTAGTGAAAAACCGGCAGTGAATGAACGTAATCGTTATACGTTTGAAGAAGAACAAAAATTCTTCGAGGAGTCAAAAAACTTAGCCTCTCACGAAATATGTGCCAAATATGGCATAAATTACTGTGTTTTTTGAAAATGGCAATATCACCAGGATGTGATAGAGAATCAAGGTTATCGTTACATTACGATTTTAGAACTGCCAGAAATAGCAATATTTCTTCATGTTCAAGTTTTTAATTTAAAACTCGGGCGCAACTTTACCGCGGAAAGTTGACAGCTTTCCACACGAAATATCAGTTAAGGAGGGAAGTCACTATGCAAGAACTTGCACAGTAGCTTTCCCAGTTTCCGAAGCGAAATTTGAAAAAAAAATGTTTTGTTTTTTATAATTCTTGAAAGTATATATATTGAAAAATATGTTGCCAATATTTTTATTCGCAAGTCCGAAAATTGACGGAGTTACAGTCACTTTAGTGAGAACAGGTACCGTGATCGGTTAGTGCCCTCAGTCCCTACAGGTGCGACATAGTTCACAATAGATGAAGTCTCTTATTATTTTGTGCAATATAATGAAGATGAAGAATCGTCATATCGCCCGCGACGAATACTTTAATGTTAGTATCAATATTCTAGAAAAAACATAACTTTAGATCAAGAAAAACGGAACGGAAATTTTGAACGCGTTTTTCTTGAAACTGCTTTTTTCGATCTTGCCCTAGCGAATACTCAAAAACTTATGAACCCATTTTCAATTGTTTTTTTTTTACAGTTTTGTAATAGTTGTGGTTGTACGCAGCCGATTTTTTAAATTTTGATAATTACTATTAGACCAGGAGACAACAGGAAAAACGACGTAAGATTTGCGAAACGCGGAAAGTTTTTGAGAAGGTAGCCAGTGTTATAAAAAACAGGGAAACGCAAGTATGGCGGCCGGTAGGTGCCGGCGTTGCGCTGCGCAATTTTTTTAATGTGTCAAAAAAACGACCCCTTGGGGAATGAGCGAAAAGGTAATTCTTCTTTTATATCATACATTCAATAGCCAGAGTATGGAGGAGTTGTATGCCATACCGATGCGGCCTCTCAAACTGTCCGCCATACTGAATTAAAAGTGTCATTTTTTTATGATCTCTTGAAATAGTAGCGAAAAGCTAATTTTTTATCCAACGATACAAAAAGATGTCTCATCACCGATTAGACCATGCCATACTGTTTCGGTGTCCCTAAGTACACGCTTTACTGATTCAAAGATGTCGAATTTTTCACTAGTCCATGTATCATGGGTGAAAGTATAGGGATCCGTTTTTATGACCCCCGTGGTCCATTTTGATGAATAGACGCAATGTCATACTGATAGGAGATATATAATGGCCGCCATACTGATTGAAAGATGTCAAATTTTTCACTAGTCCATGTATGGCGGTCCGTTTTTACGACCCCCGTGGTCCATTTTGATGAATCGATGCAACGCCATACTGATAGGAGGTATATAATGGCAGTAGAGGAACTAGAGCGGTTCTAACTCCGGGATCTCAGGGGGGAGCGGGGTGGGGGAGTCGAGCGCGGGGAAGCCGCGGTATGCAAGGCGGCGGGGGGAGCGGGGCGGGGGGCTCCAGCGCGGGGAAACCAACTGCCGCGGTACGGCGGAGGAGGGAGGGGTCGCCGGGCGCGTGTGACGTCACAGAGGAGGCTCTGTGGAGAGGGGCCATGTGGTCCGTGAAGCGACTGGCGGGAGGGAGAAGCCGGCGGCAATGGGTGTTATGCGCGCGCGCGCGCGCGTGTGTGTGTGTGTGTGTGTGTGTGTGTGTGTGTGTGTGTGTGTGGGACAAAGAGGGAGGGGGGTAAAAAGAATGCTTCGAATTAAATGACAATAAAACAATAGTTTATTAATAATTAAATTGAACAATTATCTTGCATAGTATATATTATACATAAAATCTTTGGTGTGTGTGTGTGTGTGTTTGCCTGTTTTTCATTGTTTCAAATTGTTTTATTTTAAATATCCGCAGCGGATCCGTTATCCTGGAACATAACAAATCATGTATCTTATTAACCTATCAAACATAATCATATTTTGAATCATAATAAAGATAATACGAACCATCGACCAAATATAAGTTTAGGCAGGTGGGGCACGTGTCGCGCATTGAAACTTGGTGAGTCGGCCCACCGCAGTTGGTACAAAATATCCCCTGGATGTTGTTAAACCGTTTGCTGAAGTGGCCACATCTTTCAATTAGTCGATCAACCGCGCCCCGCATATCAAAGTATCACAGCACGCAAGATTTCGCCCGATCATTTTCGGTGAGATATTCGTAGTTCACACAGCCCATGACGTCCCAGTTCAACCTATTTATTTGCTGCTAGTCCACTATGATTTCACGCACATAATGGACTCCCTTATCGGAGGCATCACCCAATCCACTATCAAATGATTCCGTATCACTGTCCATCTCGGCCAGTTCCATGTCATCATGTGCAAGCACTTCAATGTCGGCGCACTCATCATCGTCATCATCGGCGATATCAATAACGTCTTCGTCTACCCCAACTTCCACTTCGTCGTCATGGGCGATATTCACGACAACCTCCATCTCATCATCGACGAGATTGATCACTTCAATTTGGTTCGACATTTGTCTTAACTGATTTTCAGTTTTCCGAGTCTTCCACAATGACACCTCGGAGGGTGAAGACTGGAATGGCGAAAACTGCTGTTCCGATCCTTCTTCGGATTTCGATTTTTGGATCCTCATAGGTTTATAGTAGGGTGGGGGATGATCAACAGGATGTGTAAATAGTTTTCAACATTAGTTGGGCCTTGTAGAAAAAAACCTTGCAAGATGGTGCATCCTGGCCATGGGATAAAAGAAAAGTTTTTTTTTCTTCAACTATCCCTGTGGGGGTAGGCATCTGCTGTCCAGAAAAGTGTGCACTCGTGGAGGTGAAAGCTGGACAGGCTCGCCAATCATTGACTTTCGCGATCTCTACAGAACAGCGTCTAGGTCATGGAGACTGAACTGGCGTATTATAAAGAGCATCTTAGAGTTTTTAATATATGTTGCCACGTGTTCCAGTATGTATGAAGTCCAGCCTGTCACGAATCATAGGGCTCTTCGCAGAGCACCATCAAACCTATACAAGTGACACTTGAGGCTACACATTTCTTACCAAATCAGCCGTATTCTTAAGGTATTTTTTTTGTTCGTCGACGTTCGAAGCCAGCCTCCGAGCATAGGGAACATTTTGACAAATAACATTCCGCTCAAGTAATGTCTTGGCTATCCAAAACACATACGAAAACGAGGTATTTATTACAAAACGATCAACTTTGTGGGTCTATGGCAGGAGCATTTTTTTTTGGGCTTCGAGCGCTGATCCCACTGCATGGACCATTTGAGCATAGATGCACTCGCGGTCTGGAATACTCACAAAAATACTTTCCTTTTTTGCTCCCGTTGAACACCGACCGGCTCGTTCTGTGTGTGTATTTATTTTTCATGCTTTCCACGATAAAATATATCAACGTGATATTAAAAAACTCTGGTGGAGGTGATTCTATTACATTTTCCGAGCTAGAAGGGAACGACAAAAATATTTTCTGATGGGAGACCATTTTTAATCATCGGCAGCGCTCAAAACTGGCCACACTTTGAATGAAGCAGTGAGTTCACATATCTCTCTGGCAAGACTTTTCAACTCGTTAATATGGAGAACAACAATAAACCATCAGAAGAAATCTTGCACAACCAAGCCACGCTCTTAAGTTCGATCGACGACTTTGCTGTGGGGAGATACAGATCGTCGAGTTCATCGAAGTACTGAAAATGCAAAGCCGAATTAAGCGCCAACGATTAGCAACTAAACATCAATAGTCATTTATAGGCCAAATACCGCATCTAGAAGGATTGAAGTATTTCATGTACAGGCATTTTATATGCATCGGTGCAGGACACAGCGGTGATGGGTTAATGTGGCGAGAACTTGACTTGAACGCGTGATGGTCTATACTTTAACCCCTGCTCGATGAATTTCAACAACGTGGAAGCTTTACGAAAAATACGTAATCTTACAATAAATGTAAATAAGTATAAATCAATATGCGTTGAATGTTATATCTCATTGCCACGGGCAATGATGATTATGAGGGCTGCGATTAATGTGCAATCAAGAGATAATACACGTTTCGCATGGGTGACAGTCACAACTTTATACCCAGCTGAACGAAACAGTGACCACGGATCTTCTTACATGCATTATTCAACGGTATTGAATATACCGAATATTGGATTCCCAATAACTATAGGTCAAATAAAAAAAAATGGTGCTTCAAAACAATTTATCCATTAATGTGTGTACCATCGAGGAAGACATTGCTCCGATACGCATGGCTCAACATGAGAAGCAGAAAAGCATATCAATTTGCTATACATACAAGATACTGAAGATAACAATGTACGACATATTACATAGATAAAAAACCTGTCAAGCCTCGTGAGCGCAGAACAGAGGCAACCACTAAAAAATATATATATGCCATCGGTGTGTGAAGTTAACATGATTACTATATCGTTATATGCGCTAGACGAATTAAACAACAATCCATTATTTCGCAGGTGTCTGCATTACTTTAGATCAAAGGATAAACTGCAATCACATGAGATCAATTGTGGAACACTAAAGCACTGCACCATCCGACTAACAAATAATACCAATAAGTGGCACCAAATCATCGACTCCAGTCGGAAAGCACGACATCCATTCATTGAAAATGCCTATTTGGAGTGTTTTTGACTAATGATAGGGAGAAGATGAGAGTGTGCAAAGACTGATGAGAAGAACGTAGCAGAGGATATGTATCAATATCATGAAGTATTTAGTATTGATAACCACATGTGCTTTTCATATGACGAATCGCTATCATAGTATCAATGACATCACAGCGCTGATTCCATATCATGATTTGTGGTAGAACTGGAAAAACTAGTGCTGTGCATAAAATACATTTTCTACGAAAATTAATGCTCATCATGAGTTAATTCCAATACGTTCACGCTATGGCAATAATTGTGCATTCAGTCATCATCAACCAATAGAGGTAGAAGTTGAATTACTCAAGATACAACAGCGTATGTCCCACATAATATTAGATGAGATCAATAAATTATCATTACTTTGAACATTGGAAAGTCGGCGATACTTGAATATGAGTTTTCACTCTTGGGATCTATACGAATGTCCACCGCTTCAAAACACAACGAAGCATTCATGGACCGTAAAAGCTGCCTCCCAACTAGAGAAACCAATATATGTAATTGGTGCTGCACAGACTGGTAAAAAAGATAATCTATGGCAAAGGACATTATATTATTCACCGACTGCAAACTCACAAGTGTTAAACTTTATCTCAATTCAGCATTCTTTTCTCAGGAGGACTCGCATTTGGACTTCAAAAAAGTTTCGCCATTTTGTTCAATATGTACTCTCGATTTCGTAAATACCATTACGGCTGCAATAGTGATCGTTCTTTACTAACCATCGCCAAGTCTTAATGTAACGGCCCTCTCGCGGATAATGATTGATCGCATCGGAACGAGCCTGTAAAAAATGCTGCCGTAGATGTGTGAATAGAGTTTAAATGCAAAGAAGATTCACCACCGAATACCACTGCTGATTGTTTTAATCTTATAGGATCGCGTTGTTGGATATTGTTCATTGACCGATATTATGGGTAAAATTGTATAGATCAGCAAAATTCCGAGAGATACGAAGCATTATGGTTGATTCGCAATGGTCTAAAGTGGGCCTATGGAAACGTTCCATATAGCGTGACTGAAGGTTTAATAACAGCTGCAGTTGAAGGCTCAACGGAAGACGACATGTGTCCAATCGGATTTGTTAAGGGTTATGAAAAACGAAAACGGCTAGCTGATATACTTAATATGAAAAGTGAGCTATTTATTGAGTCGGTGAATATAGACTTTGACGATATGGAAGTCTCAAGTAAATTAGACGGAAGTTTTACTCTACGATGTGAAAAGCATAAAAATAGTTGTGCCTTACAAAATGTATTTAAAATATGTAATTGGTGGCTGAATTATAAAGATTCATGCAAATAAAATAAATGTAACATTATGTACTTTTTATTCTCCTCACCCCGTACTTAGTTATGTCAGCGTCACCGGATATCGGATTGTGCAACTGAAAACAATATTAATTTCGAATGTGAAACTCATTTTTTTTGTATGGAATTTGATTGAAAATAAATTAATATAATCGCCCAATGATAATCGAAGACATTCATCAGTATACGTTCGTTAGATGTTCGTGAGCCGTTTGTTGGAAGTTTGCGAGGCATTCGAAGATTTTCGATAGTCGTTCGTGAAACGTTCCAGAGACTTCCGAAAACACTCATAAGACGTTCGAAGCCAGTTAAGAGACGTTCGAAAACATTCATAAGCCGTTTGAAGACACGCATAAGGGGTTCAAAAAGTTTCAAGAGACTTTCTACGACGTTCATGAGACGTTTGAAGATGTTCGTGAGACATTCAAGAGACTTTCGAAAACGTTCATAAGACGTTTGAAGACATTCATGAGAGGTGCGAAGACCTTCGGAGACTTTCGAAGACGTCCAAGAGATCTGTGACGATATTTATAATACGTTTAAAGATATCGATGAGGGGTTCGAAGACGTATAAGAGACTTTAAAAGACATTCACAAGGGGTTTGAAGACGTTCAAGAAACTTTCGAATACGCTCAAGAGATTTTTGACGACATTCATAATACGTTTAAAGACATTCAAGAGACGTTCGAAAACATTCATAAGACGTTTGAATACACGCATGAGGGGTTCAAAGAGTTTCAAGAGACTTTCTACAGCGATCATGAAACGTTTGAAGATGTTCGTGAGACTTTCAAGAGACTGTCGAAAACGTTCGTAAGAAGTTTGAAGACATTCAAGAGATCTTTGACAATATTCATAATACGTTTGAAGACATCGATGAGGGGTTCGAAGACGCTCGAGAGACTTTCAAAGACATTCACGAGGGGTTTGAAGACGTTCAAGAAACTTGCAAATACGTTCAAGAGAATTTCGACGACATTCATAATACGTTTGAAGACATTCATGGAGGGTTCGAAGACGCTTGAGAGACTTTCAAAGACATTTACGAGGGGTTCGAAGACGTTCAAGATACTTTCGACGACATTCATAAGACGTTTGAAGACGTGCATCAAGCCTTCGAAGAGTTTCAAGAGACTTTCTACGACGATCATGAGACGTTCGAAGATATTCGTGAGACATTCAAAAAACTTTCGAACACGTTCATAAGAAGTTTGAAGACATCCATGAGAGGTGCGAAGACCTTCAGTGACTTTCGAAGACATTCAAGAGATCTTTAACGATATTCATAATACGTTTGAAGACATCGATGAGGGGTTCGACGACGTTTTAGAGACTTTCAAAGACATTCACGAGGGGTTTGAAGACGGTCAAGAAACTTTCGAATACGTTCAAGAGACTTTCGACGACATTCATAATACGTTTGATTACATTCATGAGGGATTCGACGACGCTTGAGAGACTTTCAAAGACATTTACGAGAGGTTCGAAGACGTTCAAGAGACTTTCGACGGCGTACATAATATGTTTGAAGACATTCATGTGGGGTTCGAAGACGCTTACGAGACTTTCAAAGACATTCGTGAGAGGTGCGAAGACATTCAGAAACTTTCGAAGACATTCAAGAGTTCTTTGACAATATTCATAATACGTTTGAAGACATCGATGAGGGGATCGACGATGTTTTAGAGACTTTCAAAGACATTCACGAAGGGTTTGAAGGCGTTCAAAAAATGTTCGAATACGTTCTAGAGACTTTCGACGACATTCATAATACGTTTGAAGACATTCATGTGGGGTTCGAAGACGCTTAAGAGACTTTCAAATACATTCACGGGAGGTTTGAAGACGTTCAGAAATCTTCGACGACATGCATAATACGATCTTCGACGACATCCATAAACTGAAGACTTTCATGACGTTTGAGTTTCGCTGGAATTGTTTGGGTTTGTTTGTGATTTTCACAGTTTTGGTGGAACGTATTTGAGTTTGTTTGGGTGCGCACCGTGTGGAACGTGTTTGAGTTTGTTTGGGTGTGCACCGTATTATGAATGTCGTCGAAAGTATCTAGAACGGATTCGAACATTTTTTGAACGCCTGTCGTCAAATGTCGTCAAAAGTCTCTTGAACGTATTCGAAAGTTTCTTGAACGTCTTCAAACCCCTTGTGAATGTCTTTTAAAGTCTCTTACACGTCTTCGAACCCCTCATCAATGTCTTTAAGGGCGGGGTAAAGTATTTATTTTTTTTTTGTTCATTTTTTCGATCGGAGTAAAATTGACGAAGTTATGAGTATTTGAGCGTCTATTGCTCCATGCCGGGTTTTATACCTGGGCGGCAGCTGCGCGGCGCGCTATTGTATTTTTCGACCACGAATAAATTTCTTGATAAACGGGCCTGTTCCGGTGTATATTAGTATACACATTAGTCTGTACATCAGTTGACCGCTGTAAAGAAGAAAGAGTTTTGCGTAGAAAAACGCAAAAAGATGCTCTCGATCATCATGATGGAAGCCTTTTGCTCTACGGACCTGGCATCGACGACTTTGAGTGAGTATAAAAAAAATTATCGAGTTTTATTTTGAATTTCTAAAAATTCAAAGATAATTGAAAAATGTGAAAAAATTCATACGTATTCAGAAAAATGAACGAATCACGAAAAAAAATTGGGTTGCGGGGAAATTTGTTGACTAATTTTTTTTTTCATCATTTTGTTAATAACATTTTGGAATTATTATTATGCAAAATTAATCTTTTGAGTACCTTTAATATGCATGAATTTTCTCAGATTTTTATGCAATCGAGAAGTGTTCTCAAACTTATGTGCAATGAGCGCTAAGCGACCAAACTCTTCTGCGTTTTTCAAACCGTTTTTCTGAGACTTGTCATATTTGAAGTCCGTGTGCACGGTAACTCAAAATCTACTGGACCAATCGCTTTGAAATTTTGCACAGCACTTCTTCACATAATTCACCAGGTATTGTTGAGAGCTTTTTTGTTTTTTTAAATAATTACTAATTTTTCAACAACAAATTAGCCGATTTTTTTAGCGAAAATCGGGTTTTTGGCTCCCAAGTGCTACGAAAAATCGAAAAATCGAAAAAAAAAATCCTCCCGTCATTACCTCGAGAAACATCTCCTTTAACAAATGCATTTTGATTTTTTTATTTCAGATGATTCTGTTGCGAGTTATGGTGCACACCGCAAACCAACTTTTTTTCGAGGCGCCTCCGGGATTTAATTTTCACTCGCTCAATTTTGAATATTTTGCAATGCAAATTTAGGAGAATGTTGTTCAAATGTTACTTTATTATATGTAAATTTTTCCATAAACGAACACTATTCGTTACGCCAAATAAATCTTAAAAACATGCGTTTTTTTCGCCGAATTAACTTTACCCCGTCCTTAAACGTATTATAAATATCGTCACAGATCTCTTGGACGTCTTCGAAAGTCTCCGAAGGTCTTCGCACCTCTCATGAGTGTCTTCAGACGTCTTATGAACGTTTTCGAAAGTCTCTTGAATGTCTCACGAACATCTTCAAACGTCTCATGAACGTCGTAGAAAGTCTCTTGAAACTTTTTGAACCCCTTATGCGTGTCTTCAAACGGCTTATGAATGTTTTCGAACGTCTCTTAAATGGCTTCGAACGTCTTATGAGTGTCTTCGGAAGTCTCTGGAACGTTTCACGAACGACTATCGAAAATCTTCGAATGCCTCGCAAACTTCCAACAAACGGCTCACGAACATCTAACGAACGTATACTGATGAATGTCTTCGATTATCATTGGGCGATTATATTAATTTATTTTCAATCAAATTCCATACAAGAAAAATGAGTTTCACATTCGAAATTAATATTGTTTTCAGTTGCACAAACCGATGTCCGGTGACGCTGACATAACTAAGTACGGGGCGAGGAGAATAAAAAGTACATAATGTTACATTTATTTTATTTGCATGAAACTTTATGATTCAGCCACCAATTACATATTTTAAATACATTTTGTAAGGCACAGCTGTTTTTATGCTTTTCACATCGTAGACTAAAACTTCCATCTAATTTACTTGAGACTTCCATATCGTCAAAGTCTATATTCACCGACTCAATAAATAGCTCATTTTTCATATTAAGTATATCAGCTAGCCATTTTCGTTTTTCATAACCCTTAACATATCCGATTGGACACATGTCGTCTTCCGTTGAACCTTCAACTGCAGCTGTTATTAAACCTTCAGTCACGCTATATGGAACGTTTCCATAGGCCCACTTTAGACCATTGCGAATCAACCATAATGCTTCGTATCTCTCGGCATTTTGCTGATCTATACAATTTTACCCATAATATCGGTCAATGAACAATATCCAACAACGCGATCCTGTAAGATTAAAACAATAAGCAGTGGTATTCGGTGGTGAATCTTCTTTGCATTTAAACTCTATTCACACATCTACGGCAGCATTTTTTACAGGCTCGTTCCGATGCGATCAATCATTATCCGCGAGAGGGCCGTTACATTAAGACTTGGCGATGGTTAGTAAAGAACGATCACTATTGCAGCCGTAATGGTATTTACGAAATCGAGAGTACATATTGAACAAAATGCCGAAACTTTTTTGAAGTCCAAATGCGAGTCCTCCTGAGAAAAGAATGCTGAATTGAGATAAAGTTTAACACTTGTGAGTTTGCAGTCGGTGAATAATATAATGTCCTTTGCCATAGATTATCTTTTTTACCAGTCTGTGCCGCACCAATTACATATATTGGTTTCTCTAGTTGCGAGGCAGCTTTTACGGTCCATGAATGCTTCGTTGTGTTTTGAAGCGGTGGACATTCGTATAGATCCCAAGAGTGAAAACTCATATTCAAGTATCGCCGACTTTCCAATGTTCAAAGTAATGATAACTTATTGATCTCGTCTAATATTATGTGGGGCATACGCTGTTGTATCTTGAGTAATTCAACTTCTACCTCTATTGGTTGATGATGACTGAATGCACAATTATTGCCATAGCGTGAACGTATTGGAATTAACTCATGATGAGCATTAATTTTCGTAGAAAATGTATTTTATGCACAGCACTAGTTTTTCCAGTTCTACCACAAACCATGATATGGAATCAGCGCTGTGATGTCATTGATACTATGATAGCGATTCGTCATATGAAAAGCACATGTGGTTATCAATACTAAATACTTCATGATATTGATACATATCCTCTGCTACGTTCTTCTCATCAGTCTTTGCACACTCTCATCTTCTCCCTATCATTAGTTAAAAACACTCCAAATAGGCATTTTCAATGAATGGGTGTCGTGCTTTCCAACTGGAGTCGATGATTTGGTGCCACTTATTGGTATTATTTGTTAGTCGGATGGTGCAGTGCTTTAGTGCTCCACAATTGATCTCATGTGATTGCAGTTTATCCTTTGATGTAAAGTAATGCAGACACCTGCGAAATAATGGATTGTTGTTTAATTCGTCTAGCGCATATAACGATATAGTAATTATGTTAACTTCACACACCGATGGCATATATATATTTTTTAGTGGTTGCCTCTGTTCTGCGCTCACGAGGCTTGACAGGTTTTTTATCTATGTAATATGTCGTACATTGTTATCTTCAGTATCTTGTATGTATAGCAAATTGATATGCTTTTCTGCTTCTCATGTTGAGCCATGCGTATCGGAGCAATGTCTTCCTCGATGGTACACACATTAATGGATAAATTGTTTTGAAGCACCATTTTTTTTATTTGACCTATAGTTATTGGGAATCCAATATTCGGTATATTCAATACCGTTGAATAATGCATGTAAGAAGATCCGTGGTCACTGTTTCGTTCAGCTGGGTATAAAGTTGTGACTGTCACCCATGCGAAACGTGTATTATCTCTTGATTGCACATTAATCGCAGCCCTCATAATCATCATTGCCCGTGGCAATGAGATATAACATTCAACGCATATTGATTTATACTTATTTACATTTATTGTAAGATTACGTATTTTTTGTAAAGCTTCCACGTTGTTGAAATTCATCGAGCAGGGGTTAAAGTACCATCACGCGTTCAAGTCGAGTTCTCGCCACATTAACCCATCGCCGCTGTGTCCTGCACCGATGCATATAAAATGCCTGTACATGAAATACTTCAATCCTTCTAGATGCGGTATTTGGCCTATAAATGACTATTGATGTTTAGTTGCTAATCGTTGGCGCTTAATTCGGCTTTGCATTTTCAGTACTTCGATGAACTCGACGATCTGTATCTCCCCACAGCAAAGTCGTCGATCGAACTTAAGAGCGTGGCTTGGTTGTGCAAGATTTCTTCTGATGGTTTATTGTTGTTCTCCATATTAACGAGTTGAAAAGTCTTGCCAGAGAGATATGTGAACTCACTGCTTCATTCAAAGTGTGGCCAGTTTTGAGCGCTGCCGATGATTAAAAATGGTCTCCCATCAGAAAATATTTTTGTCGTTCCCTTCTAGCTCGGAAAATGTAATAGAATCACCTCCACCAGAGTTTTTTAATATCACGTTGATATATTTTATCGTGGAAAGCATGAAAAATAAATACACACACAGAACGAGCCGGTCGGTGTTCAACGGGAGCAAAAAAGGAAAGTATTTTTGTGAGTATTCCAGACCGCGAGTGCATCTATGCTCAAATGGTCCATGCAGTGGGATCAGCGCTCGAAGCCCAAAAAAAAATGCTCCTGCCATAGACCCACAAAGTTGATCGTTTTGTAATAAATACCTCGTTTTCGTATGTGTTTTGGATAGCCAAGACATTACTTGAGCGGAATGTTATTTGTCAAAATGTTCCCTATGCTCGGAGGCTGGCTTCGAACGTCGACGAACAAAAAAAATACCTTAAGAATACGGCTGATTTGGTAAGAAATGTGTAGCCTCAAGTGTCACTTGTATAGGTTTGATGGTGCTCTGCGAAGAGCCCTATGATTCGTGACAGGCTGGACTTCATACATACTGGAACACGTGGCAACATATATTAAAAACTCTAAGATGCTCTTTATAATACGCCAGTTCAGTCTCCATGACCTAGACGCTGTTCTGTAGAGATCGCGAAAGTCAATGATTGGCGAGCCTGTCCAGCTTTCACCTCCACGAGTGCACACTTTTCTGGACAGCAGATGCCTACCCCCACAGGGATAGTTGAAGAAAAAAAAACTTTTCGTTTATCCCATGGCCAGGATGCACCATCTTGCAAGGTTTTTTTCTACAAGGCCCAACTAATGTTAAAAACTATTTACACATCCTGTTGATCATCCCCCACCCTACTATAAACCTATGAGGATCCAAAAATCGAAATCCGAAGAAGGATCGGAACAGCAGTTTTCGCCATTCCAGTCTTCACCCTCCGAGGTGTCATTGTGGAAGACTCGGAAAACTGAAAATCAGTTAAGACAAATGTCGAACCAAATTGAAGTGATCAATCTCGTCGATGATGAGATGGAGGTTGTCGTGAATATCGCCCATGACGACGAAGTGGAAGTTGGGGTAGACGAAGACGTTTTTGATATCGCCGATGATAACGATGATGAGTGCGCCGACATTGAAGTGCTTGCACATGATGACATGGAACTGGCCGAGATGGACAGTGATACGGAATCATTTGATAGTGGATTGGGTGATGCCTCCGATAAGGGAGTCCATTATGTGTGTGAAATCATAGTGGACTAGCAGCAAATAAATAGGTTAAACTGGGACGTCATGGGCTGTGTGAACTACGAATATCTCACCGAAAATGATCGGGCGAAATCTTGCGTGCTGTGATACTTTGATATGCGGGGCGCGGTTGATCGACTAATTGAAAGATGTGGCCACTTCAGCAAACGGTTTAACAACATCCAGGGGATATTTTGTACCAACTGCGGTGGGCCGACTCACCAAGTTTCAATGCGCGACACGTGCCCCACCTGCCTAAACTTATATTTGGTCGATGGTTCGTATTATCTTTATTATGATTCAAAATATGATTATGTTTGATAGGTTAATAAGATACATGATTTGTTATGTTCCAGGATAACGGATCCGCTGCGGATATTTAAAATAAAACAATTTGAATCAATGAAAAACAGGCAAACACACACACACACACACACACACACACACCAAAGATTTTATGTATAATATATACTATGCAAGATCATTATTCAATTTAATTATTAATAAACTATTGTTTTATTGTCATTTAATTCGAAGCATTCTTTTTACCCCCTCCTCCTTCGCCCCCCCCCTCCCACACACACACACACACACACACACACACACACACGCGCGCGCGCGCGCGCGCGCAAAACACTCATCGCCGCCGGCTTCTCCCTCCCGCCTGTCGCTTCACGGACCACATGGCCCCCCTCCACTGAGGCCCTTCTGTGACGTCACACGCGCCCGGCGACCCCTCCCCCCTCCGCCGTACCACGGCACTTGGCTTCCCCGCGCTAGAGCCCCCCACCGCCGTGCATACCGCGGCTTCCCCGCGCTCGACTCCCCCGCCCCGCTCCCCCTGAGATCCCGGAGTTAGAACCGCTTTAGTTCCTCTACTAATGGCCGCCATGATGAAAAAACTTTTTTCCAAAATGTTCATAAATTCATTGGTAAGTGTTGAAAGATAATTTTCTAATCTTTACATTAATGAAGAAGTGACATAAAATGAATGGCTGATTTGCAACGTAATATGATAAATTACGGCAATATAATTTATTAAAATAAATCAAATACAGCAACTTTGGGTTATATGTTTCGTATTATTCAGATGTTTCATTTTCATCCTCGTCTTCATCTGATGATACGTTGTAATCGAAATCATCTAATTCACTATCTTCGTCGTGTTCCTCTTCAACCCAATCTTCGTCGTCTTCGTCAGAGCTGACAGTTTCTGCAACTGTTAGAAATCGGTGATATTCAATTATATAATTATAGAAGAACTGTTAAACTATCAGCTTTGTGTATTTGATATCATTTGAAATTGTAATTTTATATGTTAACCTTCGTCTTTATCTGGCTGTTCATCGTCTGGTTCGGTTGTCGCGTCGTCGTTCAAATTTCCAATCACTATCTCGTTGATTGTTGATTGCATTGTTTCACCCTCGAACCAATGGAAAATATAGGCGCCTTCGAACAATTTCCAGCCGTAACCATCAGCAGAATCGTTACATGATGGGTACTGTAAATTTGCATTGCACCAAATCTTGCTGACGTACAGAACCCTCATCAACTGTTGAAATAATTCGGCTCCACATGGTGGAATTGGAGAGGCATCAAAACTTCGAACGACTTTATCGAATGCCTGATTGGTGTCTTTGAGACTATAGGATTTCAAGAATGAAGCCAATCGCACTTCATTCACGCAGTCAATCAGTTGATGCCCATACAGTTTGAAAAAATTCACTATGTTCTGTACCAACAATAATCCCCGACCACTGAACTATAGGTATACTGGAACGCGAGCCGACGATGCCGAGAGAGGTAGTCTTTGGAATATAGCCTATGTCTCTCGCACACTCTGGGGTACAGTCAGTATGAAAAGTATAACCAACTTCAAGTTTGAAAACCCAAACAGCCGTATCAAACACTTCATTTAGATTTTACATTATTGTTTTTTTCTTCTGAAGAGCTGTAAAAAACACCGATAAACATTGCGCGCAATATTCTCGAAGTGAGCAATAATATAAGTTTTGTCACAAACTTTTCTTTCGACTATACATGTGTGCTGGTGGGGGTCGATAGAAAGAGACAGAACTAATTCCAGAAACAAAGATAGAACGACAGTTCTTGGCATCAAGAGTGGATATAATACGCTATCCCTATAGTCGTGAGTATTCCAGTATACCTATAGTTCAGTGTCCCCGACCTTGTGCGCGTTAAAATTTTTACAACTTTACAGGTTAATTCCTCGCCTTAAAGACATAATATCGGTATGTCACATATTTATTCGTATTTTAGACATTAAATATGTCTCAAAAACATGAGTATGGCACTTTCGCCTGTTATACATCACACTTATAAATTTTTTACAACTTTACAGGTTTATTCTTCGCCTTAGAGACATGATATCGGTATGGCACGTATTTATTCGTATTCCAGACATTAAATATGTCTCAAAAACATGAGTATGGCACTTTCGCCCGTTATACATCACACATATGAATTTTTTTACAACTTTACAGGGTAATTTCTCAAGTTCGAGACGTCCAATTGGTATGGCCCATACAGTCTTGTTTTTTAGACATTACAATCAATCGATACATGTGTTTTCCAGGTGTATTCCTTCGATACATGGACTAGTGCAAAATTCGACATCTTTGAATCAGTATGGCGTGTACTTAGGGACACCGAAACAGTATGGCATGGTCATAATCGGTGATGAGACATCTTTTTGTATCGTTGGATAAAAAATTAGCTTTTCGCTACTATTTCAAGAGAACATAAAAAATGACACGTTTAATTCAGTATGACGGACATTTATTGTGAAGGCAGAACCATCGCAATGGTCCAGCCTGTGCTCCATCACCTCTAGGGTACACGCTACGGGCTTCTATCTAGCTTTGAAGACAGAGAACCACGTCCAAGGGTCGGGCGATGGAAAAATCCTTTGACTTTCGCTGGATCGACTAGCGAAGAGAGCAGTTTGGCCACGCGGCGTCAACCCCGACAGCTCTACCAGGGCCTAGGCCCCGGCGGAGGCACCGGTGTCGACCCCACGTGCTCACGGGGAACCTCGGGAAGGCCTGCTCCCGTGTCCCGCCCGGACACAGCCCAGAAGACAAGGATCTAGGATGGGTAAGGGTTGGTGGATTGTGAGCCTAGTGTGGGAGTGCTGCGGGGGCACAGCTGGGGGTGCTGTGGGCCCGCAGATTGTTTTGCGTGTTGTTCTGTGTGTGCTCGTGTATTTGTTCATGTTTGTTAGTGTATGCGACGACTACCTACTTCCCTATCCTTCTAGAGATCGTGTTCCCACGGCCGGGGCGGATCGGATGATTCGCGAAGTTTACGAGTCCACCCGCCGTTCACCGAGGCTTCCGACAAAGGTCTCGGCTAGACCGCGGGACACCCGGTCTCCTACCTACCCCCACGGGTCCTGACAAGACCCGTGTGCTCTGCCCTGTTCGGGATGATGTGTCCATCCCACTATTCTAGCTATATCCCTTACCCCTCGACTCTTTCCCCCCCCTGTGTCCACCCCCAGACCTTATACTCGGTCTCCTATTCGACCTCTACCGCCCCCTTTAGCCAAAGGGCCTCCCGACAGAAGTCGGCGAAGACAGAGAAGGCTTCCGCAGTGGCCACCAATTGGCGTGCCGCCGCTGGCCATATCAGCTCGCCGATGAAGTCCCGCAGAGCGACTCTCTGCGGTTCGAAGTTTGGGCACTCGAGAAGAAAGTGCCGGGCCGTGTCCAGCCCTCCACACTCACAGTCCTCCTCCTCGACAAGCCCGAGTGACGCGAGACGCGCCCCGAAGTTGCCGTGGCCGGAGAGAACCTGCGTGGTGTAGTGGTTCGGCCGGACCCAACCCGCCGCCAATCTCTCCCGGATGTTCCCGAAGAAGGCAAATGTGGTACGGCCTTTGTTGGAAGACTGCCAGGCGGCCTGCCACATGTTAATTGCCTCGTCCTTGACCCTTTCTACTGCGTTATTCGCCCCCGCTGGAATTTCCAACCCGTTTATCTCGGCGCCAAGTCCCTTTCTAAGCCGGTATCTAGCACCCGCCTGCTTCAGCAGTATATCTACTGGAGCAGCCCCTGCAATGACGCACACAGAATCGTACGATACGGTTCTGTATGCCCCAGTGACCGCGATCAACGCTAGTCTCTGGGCGCTTCTAAGGACTCGAATGTCTGCCTCTCTACAGAGGTCAGACCATCCCGCGGCGGCGTATGTCACCGTCGGGACAAAAACCCCCCGGTATATGGCCCTAACTACATCGAATCTAAGTCCCAACCCGGCCCTCGCGATTTTCCCCAGACGCTCGAAGAGGGATGCACTCTTCTTCCTAAGGTAGGAGCAATGGGAGCCGATTCCCATCTCCTTATCAAAGTGGACGCCGAGATACCTAACCCTGTCCTTGAAGGCTATCCTATCTGCAGCATCCCCTATCCGGATTGTTGGGTATCTATTGGCCATGTCGGGCCTCCTAGCAACGCGGCGCGCGCGATCGGGGCGGTCTCCTCCTCTCCTTCCAACTGGCGCTCTGCGCCGCCATTCGCTCTTAAGGAGTATGGCTTCTGTCTTCTTTTGGGACAATTGCAGCTTGGCGCTCTGGCACCAGGCTACAATTCTATCTACTATCGATTGTGCCCTAACCTCTATTTCCCGCCGCGAGTTGCCTTCCACCATGACCATGAGGTCATCGGCGTAGGCAACGAACTTGTTCGGGGCGATTTCCTCGAGGATTCTGAGGAGCCCGTCGAACATGAGGTTCCAGCAGGTTGGGCCGAGTACGGAGCCCTGCGGGCACCCCCTCGTGGCCTGCTTGGAGACCTCGCTGTTACCCCACGAGATTCCCACTCTCCTATCGCTAAAGTAATTGCGGATGACGTTGAAGACGTTCCGCGGGCATTCCCTAGTTCTAAGGCTATCGAGAACCAGGGGCCACCACACGGTGTCGAAGGCGCCCGAGATATCGAAAAGGAGTGCGACGGCGTACGTGTCCACAGACTCGGCCACCATCCTGCGCATCTCCACGATTGCGTCCTCCGTCGACTTGCCCGGAACGAAGCCGAACTGTCGCTCGGAGGTCTGACCCGGACCCATCGACGACCGCATAATGCGCCCCTTGAGGGCTTTTTCGAAGAACTTACCTACCACGGAGAGGAGGCATATGGGCCTATACGATTTTGGGTCCTTCTCGTCCTTGTCCTCGCCCTTCAGAAGGACTCGGAGGGATCCCTTCTTCCAGGCAGAGGGAAAGACGCCCAAACTGAGACACGCGTTGAAAAGACGAACCAGCACACCGGGAATGACCGCGAAGGCCCTTTTCAGCACGACGACCTCAATGAGATCGGGTCCCGGGGCCTTCCCGCTCTTGAGGGTTTTGAGGTGGGCAGCAAGCTCCGCTTGCGTGAAAAGCGGGTCGTCGGGAGTATCGGGTGCAGCGAAGGCACCCTCCCTGACTTCCCGCTGTTGGGGGGTGTCATCCTCTTCCCGGTCTTCAGGGACATGCGCCTCAAGGAGGAAGCTGGCGGTTTCTTCAATGTCCATTGTGGCGCCATCGCCTCGCCGGAGAGTGCTGAGCACCCTCTCAACTTGAAGCTTGTCCGACTGGAGCTTATATACGAAGCCCCAGGGCTTCTCGTTGCCGTGCGACGAGATGAAGCTCTTCCAGCTTTCGAGCTTGGCCCTCTTCACCTCCCGGGTATATTCCCGCAAAGAAGAGCGGTACTGTTCCCGGAGTATGAGGCGTTGAGCGTCATCACGTTCCCTCCGAAAGGCCCTATGTTGCCTGTATACCTCTTTCTTGAGGTTGGTAAGGTTGGCAGTCCACCACGGGTTGGACTTCCTGAAGAACTTCTTCCTTGGCATCGCCCCCTCACAGGCCTCCGTGAGGACACTCGTAAGGGCGCCAGCCATCTCCTCGACTTCTACGGGGGACGTCAGCGGAAGCGCCTCCAGCCTTTGCGCCGACTGATCGGCGAGGATCTGGTCGAACCGCTCCCAGTCGGCTCTCCTTACGTTGAACCGACTGACAGCGGGGCGTCCGTCATTTCCCTCGGCTTTTGGCACCCTCAGGCCGACGTCCAGAGCGTTATGATCGCTCGTTGTCCATTCTTGCCGCACTGTCCACTCGCCGACGAAGCGGCTCATGGCAGGCGACCCCAAGGTTACGTCAATGTATGACGAACCTGTGACCGCCCAGAAGGCTGGTTGACATCGTTGTGGACGGTGTATCCATACTGACGGATAAGCCGCTCCAGTTGGGCACCGCGCCTGTTCGTGTCCTGAGGTCCCCAGAGGGAGGACCGGGCATTGGCGTCTAGTCCGACGAGAACTCTCTGCCCCCTCAGCGAACGAAACACCACTTCGAGGTGCCTGAGGTGCACCTCAATCTCGTCGCTCCACTGGAAGTAGTGGGATACGACGTAGAAAGAGAAGCCGGGTGCCTGCACCATCGCACAAACGCAGTGCGTGGTGCTCAGCTGCGAGAGGAAGATCATCTGGAAGGAGGGGTTGCACACCGCCACCGCCGCCCAGGGACGTTCTGAGCGGACAGCGGCGACCCTCATTCCAGTCCCTAGTCCATAGAAGGTGTGGCTCGTGCCTTGGCGCCGGACGTATGGTTCCTGCAAGAGCAGGACGTCCAGGCGCTTTCCGGCAACGAGCGAACGCACCTCAGCCGAAACGACAGCCGAACGCCTGGCGTTCAGCTGCAACACCCTGATTTTATCGAAGGCTCGGCCGCCCGGTGCGGCCACATTTACCGCGGTTTCTACAAAGGGGCGGGTTGGGAGGGCTTCGACGGTGACGCGGCTAGCTACCTGAACGCGCGCAGCCACGGTTGGCTGGTTTACTTGCCTAGCTTGGTCCCCCTCGTGTCTAACGAGAACTACTCTAACGGCGCGAAGGCCAAACTCCTCGACCAGGGTCCGGTCGGCTACATGTCCGGCACCCCGGGGGCGACGCGGGCTGCCTGGGGCCGACTCTCTCGGAGGGTTAAGCCGCGCCCTTGCCTCCCGAGCCGCCCCGCGGGTGTTCGGACGCGCGACCAGGCCCCCCACTCGTCCGTCCCCAGTCACACCAGCATTCACACGGTTTTTAATTATTCCCATTTTTGTTCCCACGAGTATGGTGGAAAGGAGGTCTCCCCGGGCAGCGCCACCTATGCCCGGTTCGGGGGTGCATACGACAGGGTTCCCCCAGGTACCCTGAAGGGATCGTTATCGACTGCAGCCAAAGAAATAAAACAAAAATACCCTCCGTGCAGCCAGCAGACCATCGGCACGATGCCTTCCACCATTAGTTTCGGAGGTTTTGGCCCCGCGCCCTGGGGCAGCGACGGGCCGCTGTAATTATACAAAATAAAATAAAATAAAGGTAACTAAAACTTCGGATTAGTACGTTGGGGGCACCTGGTTCCGTGCCATCGCTGCGACCATGGTCACGGCGAGACCGGGCCCAGGGTACCCCACCTGAAAAGAAAGAAAGAAAAGAAGGAAGGAGGAAAGGAGAGAGAGAGAGAGAGAAGGAACGAAAGAAACGAAAGAAGAGAAGAGGAGAAGGGGGAGAAAGAAAGCAACAGACAATAACCACAACAACAACAACAACCGACAATCATAACAGACAAACACAACAGCCCGAAAGGGGAGAGTAACCAGAGCACCGGGGGCACCCAGCGCGTCAACAACAACAACAACAACAAGGAGCCCAACAACAACAACAGGCCCAACAACAACAACCCGAAACAAACTCAACAGCCTGGAAGGAGAAAGGAGCCCAGAGCACCAGGGGCACCCGAGGCAACAATAACAACAAACATAAACACAAACATAAACATAAACATGAACACAAACATGAACTTAAACATAGACATAAACATAAACATGAACACAAACATGAACTTAAACATAGACATAAACACAAACTTAAGACAAACATAACATAACAACCTGGAAGAGAAGAGAAGGGACCAGAGTACCAAGGGCACCTGAGTAACAACAACAAGAACAACAACAACAACAACAACAACAACAACCTGGGAGGAGAAGGAAAAGGAAAGGAGACCAGAGCGCCGAGGGCGCCTGGAGCAACAACAGGAGCAACAACTTAACAGCAACAACAACAGACGCAACAAACAGACTTAACATAAGCAATAAACTTAACAACCTGGAAAAGAAGAGAAGAGAAACCAGGGTACCGGGGGTACCTGGAGTACAACAACAACAACAACAACAGAGCAACAACAACAACAACCGAGTAACAATAACAACAGCAACAGCAACAACGCCAACAGCAACAGGGAAACAAGAAACAACAATAACAACAACAATAATAACAATAACAGCAACAGACAAACTTAACGTTCAACATAACAGACAGACAAACGTAACAACCTGAAAGGAGAGAAAGTCAGAGTACCGAGGGTACCTGAATCAACAACAATAACAAGAACAAAAGCCACAAGAGCAACAACAACGGGCACGGGGGGGCATGGGGAGCCCAGGGGAGGTCCCTGGGAGGTCCTCGGAGAGGTCTAGGGGGGTCTGGGGGGTCTAGGGGATCCCTGGGGGGGTATGGGGGTCCCTGGGGGGTCTGTGAGGTTCCTGGGGGTCCCTGGAAGGATCTGGGGGTCCCTGGGAGGGGTCTGGGCGTCCCTGGGGGGATTTGAGGGTCCCTGGGGGGATTTGAGGGGTCCCTGGGAGGGGTCTAAGCGTCCCTGGGGGATTTGAGGGTCCCTGGGGGGATTTGGGGGTCCCTGGGGGGGTCTGGGAGGTTCCTGGGGGTCCCTGGGAGGGGTCTGGGCGTCCCTGAGGGGATTTGAGGGTCCCTGGGGGGATTTGGGGGTCCCTGGGGGGGTCTGGGAGGTTCCTGGGGGTCCCTGGAAGGATCTGGGGGTCCCTGGGAGGGTCTGGGCGTCCCTGGGGATTTGGGGGTCCCTGGCGGGTCTGGGAGGTCCCTGGGGGGATTTTGAGGATCCCTGGGGATCCCTGGGGGGATCTGGGGGTCACTGGGGGATAACTGGGGATCCCTGGGGGGAGATGGGGGTCCCTGGGAGGGGCCTGGGCCAAGGGATGAGGTTGCGGGACGGGGAAGGAGGTTGGGGGTGGGTGTAGGGGGCCGTAGCTCCGTTCCCCAGGGGGGAACGGAGAAACGAGCAACAACCTGAAATAAAATATATTAGTGACAACCTGAAAATAAAACAACAACCTGAAAATAAAATAACAACATATAAAACAACAACAACAACCTGAAAAGAAAGAAAATGTTATTAGGAGAAGGGGCTGGGATACAGGAGGGGGTTGGGGTGGTAGGGAGCCGAAGCTCCGCTCCCCAGGGGTCCGGGCGGGGCCATCCCGCGCATACACATGGGGGGAGAGGCGCCAGGCACGGGCGACGGGGGCCAGCAGTAACTGTCTGAACCGTTCGCGTCATTTGCACCCCCCAGGCAATAAGTGCCTGCTCAAAGGGGTGCATCCGATTTGGCATTCCGCAGCATGTATCAGATGCACACCCCATCACCCAGCCCAACACCCGCCGCCGAGGCGAGCGGGAGGGGCCCAACACGACGCCGAACCCCCTTAAGGGGAGCAATGGAAACCCCCATGCACCTCGCCCCGGATTGACTCCGGAGCGGGAGTGACGGGGGCCCCGGATAGCCTGCGCAATTAGCCGCCGCTGCCGAAGCAGCGCCGTTGACGGGCTCCACCACGAGGAGGTTTGCGCTAGGCACTTGTTCTCAAGAAGGGAAAAAGTTTCCCCCTTAAGAACTTGGAGCCCAGTATGACGGACAGTGTGAGACGCCGCATCGGTATGGCATACGACTCCTTCATACTCTGGCCATCGAATGTATGATATAAAACAAGAATTACCTTTTCGCTCATTCCCCAAGGGATCGTTTTTTTCAACACATTCAAAAAATTGCGCAGCGCAAGACCGACACCTACGGGCCGCCATACTTGCGTTTCCCTGTTTTTTATAACAGTGGCTAACTTCTCAAAAAGTTTCAGCGTTTCGCAAATCATACGTCGTTTTTCCTGTTGTCTCCTGGTCTATATATTGAAAGACTGCATAACTACAAAAAAGGGCCTTGAAAATGGAAAAAAATGACCACACTGTCGGCACTTTGTAAAAAAAAACAAAATAAAAAAGACTACGCATGACGATAGCTACATTTGTATAGATATCGATAAATTGTTGACTTTTTATTTACAGATAACCTTTCATAAAGATATCGATGGGACAATGAAGAAATGTTTTTTTTTCATCATAAAATCAAGGCAAACATCTTTGGTAATGTTGAAGATTTTTTCATAAAAATTGGTATAAAAGTAGATGAATATATACTTCATAAAATTAGTATAAACCCGATCCTTTCATAATTGGTTATATCTATGAAAAGAAATTGCAATTATTGACGACAAAGTACCCATTACGTAACAGAATAGGGGCGGGGGGGGGGCGTTCAGGCCAGGCGTTACGATCCTGTAACATGGGGGGGGGGGGGTTAAAAATTGAGAAATTTGGCGTTACGTAATTTGTGTACACCCCCTAATGGTCTTTTTGGAAATATTATTAGCATTTTGTTTTACCAGTGAAAAATTTGCCGGCGCTTAAGATACGGCCGACGCTTGGTACGATATTCAGCACCAACCACTAATACCCAGTGTTGGTCCTTCATACGGGCCAATGATTTGGCCATGATTCTGCCAGTGCTCATTTGAAGCATGGCAAACCAACGCACACCCAACCTTGGGGCAAATATCGATTACCAACTGTCAGCCAACTATTGGGTCCCAGTGTTGGCCCCGAACATGGGCCAATCGGTTGATCATGGGTTTGCCAGTCTCGAATTCAAGCTCGGCGAACCATCGAAAAGCCAACGCTGGGCCAGTACTAATTAATGACCGTCGGCCAATTGTCGGGGCGAGCGCAGGCCCTGAGTCTGAGCCAATCGTTTGACCGCGGTTTTGCCAATGCTTATTTTTAGCCTGGCATTTTTAGCATGGCTCATAATGACTGTTATCTAAAATTCACTTTATTAAAAATAAAATTGATTTAGACTAAAGTTTTGTGGTGTATTAAAAAATGGCGAGTTATTATGATAGTATTAAGAAACGTCTAGTGTTAAAACGACGACAAAAATTAGAAGACTTTTTACAGCAGGTTAGGATCAGAGGCAACGAAACGAAAAGACAAGTAGATAGTGGAACAAATTTGAAAACATTCCACGAACAAGTGATTGTGCATAACAATGTTAGTGAATCTAATAATTTTTTCGATGAGCAATCATCGAGCACAGAAACTTGTGAATCTGATCGATTGTTGGGTAAGCGTTGGGTTCTTTTGACAGCTCTACACTCGGCCAACACTAGCCCGAATATTGCGCCAACAATATGAAGCCGACCTTAGCCCTACTGTGGGCCGGTGATCACGCCAACTGTCAGTTTAGTGTTGCGCCACGGTAGGAGTGATGTCTTCGGCTCAACGCTGGCATGTGCGGTTGGCCAATAGTCGGCTTACCGGAAGTCCTAACAGTTGGCCGGGTATTGGCCCAACATTGGGCTAAAGAGATCACGATCATTGGCTGACGGTTGGCGTGATCACCGGCCCATAGTAGGGCTAAGGTCGGCTTCATATTGTTGGCGCAGTATTTGGGCTAGTGTTGGCCTAGTGCAGGGCTGTCAAAACAACCCAATGCTTAGCCAACAATCGATCAGATTCACAAGTTTCTGTGCTCGATGATTGCTCATCAAAAGAATTATTAGATTCACTAACATACTGCATGCAATTTTCTACGTCCTGTGATAATAAAAACTCATAATTACTGTTATCTGAAATTCACTTTATTAAAGTTAAATTGATTTATACTAAAGTTTTGTGGTGTATTAAAAAATGCCGAGTTATTATGACAGTATTAAGAAACGTCGAATGTTAAAACGACGACAACAATTAGAAGACTCTTTACAGCAGGTTAGGATCAGAGGCAACGAAACAAAAAGACAAGTAGTTAGTGAAACAAATTTGGAAATATTCCACGAACAAGTGATTGTGCATAACGATGTTAGTGAATCTAATAATTCTTTCGATGAGCAATCATCGAGCACAGAAACTTGTGAATCTGATCGATTGTTGGCTAAGCATTGGGTTGTTTTGACAGCCCTACACTGGGCCAACACTACCCCGAATATTGCGCCAACAATATGAAGCCGACCTTAGCCCTACATGGGCCGAGGACATCAACTGAAGGTAATTAAAAATGTATATCAATAAAAATATATTAATAATAATAATCGAGTTTTATTTGCACAACTTGCTTTACAAGTTTTTTACAAAAAGTTTTCGCTTGGTTCATACACATTTTTCTTACGTCTACCTTAATTCTATGTTCTACCCCGCATATCTTTGCTCTCTTTTTGTCACTTTACTCCTCATCTCCATCGATTTCAACGCCCTCTTCCTCATTGCACATTTTTTTACATACTTCCTCTATTTCTCTGAAATACTGGCAAATCCCTATATTTATCTTTGCACTCAACATGTTTATCATTTCCCCCTTTATCGCCACCTTATCCACTCCTTGCACCCACTCTTCAGATTCCTTTCTCGCTTTCGTCGTTACAATTTGCCATCCTTTTCCACATTTCCTGTTCCGCAGGTGCTCCATTGTTTCATTTTCTTTCTCGCAAATTCTGCATCTCCAGTCCTTTTCCCCTTTCTTCCCCGCCCACCATATATTTCCGCATCTTAGTGTTGCCCACATTTCTTTATCCCTAACCTTCACACTCTCTTCCGCTCAATACTTCCATGGCCTTACCTCATTTTCCATGATATATTTGTAGTTGCCATAATATGACGATTTTGCTATGCTTTCCTCCTCCTCGTCCAAAATTTTCTTTTTTAGGCATTCTAAACCTTTTTTTATCTTTTCATCTATTTTACCTTCATCCCTTTTTTCTCTTATCATTGTTACTACGTCCTCTATCCCCATATCCTTTAACACTTTCTCCAAGTTCTTTCCCCACTTTGATGGCATTCCGTTAGCTATTGCCCTTACCTCCTCCATCAAACAGATTTTTGGCCATCTTGAACATTCCATTCTCAGAACCTCTTTTATGTACCTAAACACTCTTTCTCTTATCAAATAGGCCATTGTTGGCACACCCAGCTTCCTTCTCCAAATATAGTTCGAGGTTGTTTTATTTACTCCTAGCGCCATTTTGCAGTATCTGCTCTGTATTTTTTCGAACACCCCAATTTCCCCTATTCCCCAAATCTCTACACCGTACATGGCTCCTGCTTTTACTATTGTTTCTAATAAATAGAGTCTCTCTTCTATCATATGTCTTCCCGCTCTCTTCCATATCCCCTAAACCATATTTGCTGCCATTTGCGTTTTCCCGGCCAGCTTTTTACCATGTGCCCAAATTGAATTTTTGCTAGTAAACCAATACCCTAAATATTTAAACTCGTTCACTATCTGGATTTTGTCCCCTTTAATCTCCCATTCTTCATTCTTCCTTACTTTTCCCCCGTTCCTGAAAACATCATCATCTTTGTTTTTTCGTATTTATTTCCATTTTATTATTGTCTGCCCATTTTTCCAAGTCCTTCAATATGCTGCTTAAACCCTCTACTGTATCAGCTATCGCCGCCACATCATCAGCATATTTTATTGCAAACATTTTTCCTTCCCCTCATGTCCTCTAAATCATCTACGTATATATCGAATAAAACCACACTTACATTAATGCGCATCCTTGCCTTACCCCTATCTTTATTCTGAAACTTTCTGTAGTTATTCCATTCGTTTGCACCTTTGCCCTTGTATCCTTATAAATTTGCTTTATTGTTTCCAGCGTTTTCCCTTCTATTCCTTTCTCTTTTAATTTTCTGATCATTATTTCCCCACACACTCGATCAAAAGCTGCCTTAAAA
Source organism: Ophion slaviceki (assembly GCA_944452715.1). NCBI lineage: Eukaryota > Metazoa > Arthropoda > Insecta > Hymenoptera > Ichneumonidae > Ophion > Ophion slaviceki. The sequence continues at coordinate 13,155,701 of OX101784.1, read as the reverse complement.
TCGACAAACGCTACATACAGCTTTCCTCCCTTCACTTTAAATTTTTTATTGATGACCGCATTTAACGTAAATATCTGATCCCTTGTTCCTCTGCCTTTCCGGAATCCTGCCTGACTTTCTTTTAATTTTTGTTTCCTCTCTATCCATTTGTTTAGCTTTTCCGTTATCATTTTTGTTAGCAACTTATATCCTACATCTAATAGTGACACCCCCCTATAATTCTCCGCCTTGCCCCTCTCTCCATCTTCATATATTAGCACAATCCTTGCTGTTTCTCATCCCTTCGCTATTCCTCCTCATAACCATATTTTGTTTAAGGCCTCTCTCAGCTCTTCCCTTTGTGCCCTTGGTAGTGACTTCAAAAACTCCCCACTAATCCCGTCTTCCCCCGCTGCCTTTCCATTTTTCATCTTCTTCAGAGCCCCATCTAGCTCTTGCAAACTGAACACCTCGTAAAATTCCCTTTTCTCTTCCCTTTCCGCCTCATTTATTTCTGTCTCTTCTCTCTCCGAGCCCCTTTCTTCTTCTTCCTCTACTCCCATTTCCCTCTCTTGGCTCTCTTCCCCATTCAGTAATCTTTCAAAATGCTCCTTCCATTCTTTCTTGGTTATTTTAGCACCAATTGTACCCCTTCCTTTATTCCTGAATTTATTAATTCTTCCACCATTTTGTCATGTCCTTTGCCTTCCCAAACTCCTACCAAATTTTATACCGTCATCCGTCTTTTGCCCCTCTGTATGCTTTTTTCACTTTCCTCCTTTCTCCTTCTGGCTCTTGTTTTTTATCCACATTTCTTTGTTAAACGCTTTTAATTTTTCCCATACCGCACTTCTCTGCTTTTTGGATTTGTCGTTGAACCACCTTGGCAACCTTCTCTCTCTCGTTGTTTTTTTACATTTTTTCCATTCCTTCTCGGCCGCTCACCAGATTTTTTCTTTCACCCCCTCCCAATCTTCCCTCCCTTTATCAATTTCTTTCTCTTTTTGTATTTCTTCTATGAACTTTTTTCCCTTTACATCATTCCAAAATAACCTATCGCTTTCTTGTACACGCTCCTCTTCTTCTTCTCCCACTCCTACGTTTTCCTCTTCCCATACCGCATATATTGGTAGGTGTTCAGACTCAATTCTCTCTACCACTTACATCTATTTGATTTCATTCCTTCCACCCCTAACCACAACCTATTATGTAGTCTATTACTGACCCACAGCATTCCTCACCCTCTCCTACGAATGTCACTTTGCCTTCTCTATCCCCTTTCGCCCTTCCGTTCAACGCCTTCAAACCCACCTCTTCGCAAAGGTTTAACATTCTTCTTCCTTCCGTGTTTAATATCTTGTCTTGGGATCTTTTTATTTCCCCGCCATTTTCATCCAACCCTCCCTCGTTTATTGCTTGCTCCCATCCTATTCTTGCGTTCATATCCCCAACAATTAGTACTTTCTCTTTGTGTTTCGCCTCTTCCATTATTACTCCTCTCAGCTGTTTTTCCATCTTTTGTATACCGACATTATCATATATTGTTATTATTGCGGTTTTTCCCCCTCATTTTATCATTGCCCAATATTAGACCAAATGACCATTCCCTTCCCAACTCTTTTTTATTCCGACCGCTTGACCTCCGTTCGCCCTTCCCCGTTTAGCGACTGTTTCCTTACTAGGTGCGCAACTAAGTTTCCGGGTTTTCTTTACCAATGAAAAATCGAAAATTTCAAGACAAATACAAAGAATGGTTCATTCGAAGTATTGTTCCTCGCTATTTACACATTTTTGCCATCTCTCTGGCAATACATAAATACCGCGACGATAAAAAGACGCGTATTTGGACTGAAACCATTCGTCCAACCAATTTTGTACTGCATCGTAATTGGCCAAGTGTAGCCCACCCAAGCCATGCGCCATCGACAGGGACAAGCGATAGTCTGAAGGGGCCAGGTCTAGCGAATACGGCGGGTGCGGTAGCAGATCCCATTTCAGTGTTTTTATGGTGTCCTCGACGATGGAATTGCGATGGCACGGAGTGTTGTCATGCTGCAATATCACACGTTCGTGTCTCGTGTCCCATTCTGGCCGTTTGTCGTGCAATGCGTGGTTCAAATTGATTAGTTGTTGTCGGTAGCGATGCCCATTGACAGTTTCGCCCGGTTTCAGCAACTTATAATACACGATTCCTTTCTGGTCCCATCAAACGCAGAGCATTGTCTTTTTTCCGAAACGATTTGGCCGTGCCGTCGATGGTGACGCTTCGCCAAGTGAAAGCCATGATTTTCTGCGTTTGGGATTCTCGAAATATATTCATTGTTTATCGCCAGTAACAATTTGATGTAGGAAACTCTTTCTGTTCTGCCTGAAAAGCAAAATTTCGAAAGTGGCTCTTCGATTTTCCATTTGTCTCTCAGTCAACTCATGCGGCACCCACTTTCCTTCCTTACGAATTTTTCCCATGGCGTGCAAACGTTTCAAAAGACATTTCCGAGTCACATTTAATGCCTCGGCAAGTTGATCTTCTGTTTAAGTCTCATCTTTATCCAATAACGCTTGCAGATCAGCGTCCGTAAATGTTTGCGGTCTTCCCGAGCGCTCCTTGTCCCCAGTCTCAAAATCGCCACTTCTGAACCGCTAACCAATCTTCACACGTTGTTTTTGATGGTATATGTTCGCCGTAGGCCTCCTCAAGTAACCGACGGGCTTCAGCTGCTGTTTTTTTAGGTTGAAGCAGAAAAGCAATGCTTCCCGCAAATGCTGTTAATTTGGCACAAACTTTGACATTTTCGAGATTAGAAAAAAAGGTCGTTGTGTTGCGATATTTGTTTATATTACGACTGGGTATTCTTAACAGATGTCCAAGCTATAAAGACACCCAATTTCAGACCTGTATGTCGACTACATGTGTCGCTAGCGCCATCCGTGTGTGAAACCCGGGAACTAAGTTGCGCACCTAGTATGCGCTGCTTTGAACATCCACTTAAATTTCTCACTCATTTTTTATCTTGCGTTTGTCTCATCTTTTTTCTCCACCCACGTTTCTTGCAAAATGACTATATCCGCTTCTTCTATAAACCCCCACGCTTCCCCAATTTTAAATATTCCTGCAACATTCCATAATAATATTTTGACTTCGCCTCTTCCCTTTACGTCATTTTTGTTTCCCGCCGCTTCCCTTAACCCTTCTGTGTCTTCTCTCTCCTCTCTTCGTTCTTCCTCCAATTCGACATCTTCAACGCCCCGGTCGTTCCGAAATGGCTGCCTTCATCCATCCTCTAATCTCATTCTTTCGATGTCTCCTTTCCCCTCGTTCCATTACCGCCACCTCCCTTTCAACCAGATTTTCATGTACCTTACTTCCGCTTGTCTGCCATATCTCCTTTCGTGTTTCGCTACCTTTCGCAACCACTTTTGCATCTCTTTTTCCCTTTTGGTGAAGTCATTGTTTATCCATATATCCGTTCCCTTCAGTTCCTTCCTTCTCCTCAGGCTCTCCAGCTTTTCGGTCCAGATTTGGAACTTCAATACGACAGTCCCATTCCCAGAGAATTTTGTAGTTGCTTTTCTCCTTATATTCTGCGTGCATCTTTCTTCAACCTTCTCCAACACCTTGTCTTTTTCATTCTCCTCCCCCACTTGGAATGTGATATTCATGTTATTCTTTTGATGTTCCCTCCTATTTTTTTCTTCTTGCCACTCACGTTCATTTATTGCCCGTGGCTTTCTCCCCAGGACCTCCTCGCGATTTGCGTTTTCTCCTGCCTTCATGACATTGTTGTTTTCATCCGCTCTTACTGCTCTTCTTCTCTCCTTTCTTGCCACGTGCCAACCCTGTCCCGATTCCCCTGTTCCACTTTCTGTCTCCTCGTGATTCCTCCACTCCTCTTCCTGTTCTCTACTCCCGTATCTTCTGTCCTCACTTATTTTTTCCGCCGTTGCCCTTCTCGCGTTCCTCTTTCCTTCTTCTCTGTTGCACGTTGTGTTTTCTTGGAATTTTCCTTCTAACTCGCCCTTCTTCCTTGCATCCTTACTGCCTTCGAGCCTGTTTATCATATTTAGCAACATTCGTCGCTCCTCCCTCCACTGCTTCTGGTCCTCCTCAGCTTTTTTTCTTATTTCCTTCACCTCCCTTTTGTACTCCTCGATCTCCCGATGTCTTTCCGTGCATTCCTCGCACTGCTCCTAACCCTCCTCCTCGCATTCTTCCTTTATTCTATTTACTTCCTCCCTCCACCACTGTTTCATTTTTCTTTCTAGCTCGGCCACGCTATTCCTCATTGTGAATCTCATCCTTACCTCCGCTTCTTCAATTCCTTTCATCCACGTATACACATAATGATTGCTGACATGTTCCTCTTCATGTTCTTTCTGCCCTTCCTCCTCTCCATCTTCTTCTCCTTCCTCTAATTCTCCGTCCTCCTCGTTTTTCTCCTCCCTTTGATCATTTTCCTTTTCCCCGTTTCTCTCTTTCTCTTCCTCGTCCGCTCCTTTATCTCCATAGTTTTTATATTTTTCAGTGGCGTCGATTGTATTTCATACACTCCACCCGTTGATTTTGTTAACTCGAAGAATTCCCTCACATCTCTGTTCGTCTACTTTTTCTTTGGACGCTCTCTTCCTTTTCTCCGTTACTTCTGCTGCTCGTCCTTCCTTATCGGCCGCTGCCTCTTTGTGGTTCCTTTCAGTCCCACGGTGCTGCTGCTCCCTTTCTCCTGTCTCGTTTCCGCTCTCGCCCCTCCACCATCTTCTCGCCTAACCTCTTCTTCACACTCCCAATTTGTATTTCTCGAAACTTCGCCCATCTCACTGTTTTCCACTAAACCTATTATCCCTTTGCCTTGCGCTGCTCCTCCCCTCTCTCCACCACTACTCACTTGCCCTTTTTCTCCCTTTCTCCCTCTCAAATTACTGCAATTTACACTCCCGGCTTTCTCAACGCGTGCGCTCTTGCCCCGTATCCAACCAGAAGTCCCAATAAAAATACATATTTTTTTATTGCTTTCGTTTAATGTGAGCAAAATCCATAGACTGGCTTCTCTATGTCTAGAAGTTTTGGATTTTTAATGTCTCCGATCGCTGCCAAGAAGACCATGATTTTGGCTTCACAGTCTCTAAAGCTATAAAATGTTGGTTGTTTTTACCTAATGTAAGACAAAAAGTAAAAAAAGAACGCCAGGTAACAAAATGCCCCCGAAAAAATTATTGCTTGTTTGACCATATACAAAATTCTGATTTATCTTGAAATATTTTTTAATTTTATTTAACGAATTCTTTTATTATATTTTTTAAATTGAAATGTACAAAAAAGTGAAATAACTTTTTATAAAATAGCCAAGCACGTTTACTAAAAACGTAAACAAAATTGTTAAACCTTAGAACTAATATTTGCCTAAATATTTCATTTTTTATTTAAAAAATCACATTACTATTATAACAAGAAATTGGTATTACCATTATATAAAAATACAACGTATTTACCACATAAGTACACTGGAAATGCTGTGCAACGACTTGGCGTGCATGGTTAAGAGAAAAAGCTCGGGAAGATACACATTATATATATTGTAACGGGTATCCCCTTAATTACATTAAATTTGTTTGGGTTCGGGACTCGATTAGGGAGTAAATTAATAACGACCTTTTCCGCATAAAATAATCGTAGATTTATTGATGACTTTCTTCCTAACGTTCGTACAATTCCTTGTGAATCGACCTGTACATTTAAAGTTCGTCGCTGGTCACTTCGCTTGCCCGATATTCTATTTATTTGTGTGTGCGTGTATGTGTAGGGTCTCGCTCGATCCACGCTGCATTAAATGTGTGATTGTGTATTTTCGCTTTGTGTATATGTGTGTGTCATCGCTTCGTCGCCGGTATGTGAAGGTATGTGTTTGTATCGCTTGTATGTATCTTGTCTGTGTGTGTGTGTTTGTGTCTTAGGTGCGCTCGCCGTCGTTACATATGTGTTTGTGTATGTGTACCTTCGCTTCGTGTATATGGAAATGTGTACGTGTGTGTGTTTGAGTGTAGTGAGCCGCAGTGTTTAAATGTCCGTTGGTGTGTGCTTGTATCTGTTTCGCTCGCGTTTGACAGTTCGGCCTTCCTTGGCTACTGCTCGCGTGTTATTCTTCTCTCTCTCTCTCTCTCTCTAACTCTCGGTGCGCTATGCCTTTGCTCTTTCTTTATTTTTATTTCCTTATGTATTATAATTCTGGCCGGCTGAGATTTTTCGCTATGCTTCCGGGCTTTAAATTCCCTTACTCCGTTTTGTTTCTCCTATTCCTCTACGAGATTCCGATTGCTATTTTCTCCTAACCGCAGCATTTTCGTTAGTCCAGCGCATTCGCTTCTCCCCTTTCGCTACTTGCGTTGATTGCACGTTCCTTACTCGGGTGTCCGTTAGGACTCCTTTTCGCTACTTGCGCTTAATCACACGTTCCTTACTTGGGGTTTTTAAATTCTGCCTTTTCACTAATTATGCCGCCGTCAGCAGTCAAATATCAATCGTTCAATTCTCTTATATTTTGCTCCTTTTCCTTCCTCTTTCCCCTGACGCTTTCCTTACTCCGATATCTTCCTTGCTTTGCAGCTCGTACCGATACCTTCTTTCGCTACTTGCGTCAGGGTTGGAGGTCGAAAATCGAAGACCTTTGTGAATCCTGGACGGCTTCTTTTATACTCGTCTTTTCCCGCCTTTCTTTTCCCCTTCCCAAGCGTCTTGGACGTTCATCGAATTTTCTCGAATCTTTTTCCCCCACTTGACTCTTTTCGATTCCCAATATGCCCACCGAGAGATCGGAGATCGCACGACGGCAGTGACTGGCCATAATAACATTGTCGGCCTTGGCGTTTCGAGAGGAGCTCGCACCTGAGACGTACCTATACGTCTCAATATATATATATATATATATATATATATATATATATATATATATATATTGTGACGTGATTTCTTTGAAACCGCGTCACAAGAGCGGCTACCGATCACGTGGTTTACGTGCATATGCCCGAGTCGCTACCGTGACGCGTGTTAAGGGTCTTTCTCCCCTTGTGTTCCGTTTTTTTTGTTTTGTTATCGTTGTCGATCCCGTTTCCGTTTAGTTGGCGGGCAGAACTCGGTCGAGTGGCGTGGCGCTCAACGTATCGAGCAATCCCGACCGAGGGAAGCCGCCAACGAGACCGCTCTGGGGAATCGGTGCACGCCCGGCTGAGATGCCGGCGCCCCACGATGTGGTGCATCGTGTTGGAGAGCGGGCCGTTTGCGTTACGGGCGGAAGCTGGAGCTTTTCGCGCCGCGCTTCTGAAAAGAAGCATTGCCTGCTCTCACACGATGGCCCGGGGATGCGATCCCAGAGAGTCTCACCGCTACCGTTGGAGAGAGTCACCCGGTATGTTCCCGATCCGATCTCGAGGTAACTCGGGCAGAGATGACGGCTACCGAATTAAAATATTATTTCAATAATATTTCAGCTCCCGATTCTGGCGTAAGAGCTAAGTTTCGCTTAAACCGGCGATTTCGCACGGTTGGATCCCGCGAGCGTGTTGACAGTTTTTCTGTTAACGCGCTCTATCGCGCTCTCGTATATTTGAGCTGCATGAGCGGCCTGTTCTCCCGTCTGGATCCAGCTTGGACGGAGCGGGAACAGGTGCGCTACGCGCACCGCAATATGCTCCCGGCCTACCGCCTGGTGATTCCGTTGCAGGACCACTGGGCGATGAAGGATCTCGAGCGTGCCGCCGCTCGTCAGGAGCAAATCCTGAGGAGCATGAGCACGCGACGCGTGCCGCCGAAGCCAGAGGTCTCCCTCTGTCCGGCGTACGCATACCGCGAACCGCGGCAGGCGCCGCGCGTATCCCGCCGCCCCGGGCTGCACCTCATGCAGGACCCGATCGCAGTGGTTCCCGAAGGGTCCTCCTCTTGCGAGGAGGAAAACCCTGAGATGCTCGAAGCATTGTTGCCCCCACGCAACAAGCGAGCTGCAGGTCCCGTAGCAGGCGCGCGCGAGCAGAGTCCCTCGCGACCTCCGCCGGCGCGCCGATCGTTCTCGAAGGCGCCGAAGGGTAAGATCCCGAAGGATAGGGCGGATAAAACCCCCTCCCCGTTACCGAGTGGCCCTGTAACGGCCACCCCAGCTACCGAGAAGTCCGACGGGCCCAGTTGCTGGAACTGCGGCAAGACGGGGCATCAGCATCGAGAATGCACTGATCCCCGCCGTCGCTTCTGCTATCGTTGCGGTCTGTCAGGCACGTCCACGACCCGCTGCCCCTTCTGCAACCGGGGAAACGGGCGAGGAGGCGAGTGAGAAAGTCTCCTCTGCCTCCCGAGACTGACCTCGGCGACATGAATTTCTCGAAAGGTTCCCGTGTAGCGACGCCACGCCAACAGGCTACCGGACGCAAGAAAAGGCGTAGGCGACAGCTACGAAGTCGAACAGCTACCGTTACGACCCTCCCAGGAGAGGACCCCTCTCTCGAGGAGGTTGTCGTAAATTCGGCTTCCGACCAGAGCGCTATTGCGTTCCGGGTGGAACCGCTTTTAGGCGGGAAACCCGTCCCAGCTCTCGTGGACTCTGGCGCGACCAAGACCTTTATCGGCCCCATTCTCATCGAATGGGTAGCAGCTCTCGGCACAGAGGCGATCAAGATCCCACCGCGATCCGTCGTGGTTGCGAATGGTCAGGTCGAGACTGTGCACCTGGCTTCCCGAGTGCCTTTGATCTTAAATGGCCGTCCGGTCATGGTTCTCGCGCACCATCTGCACTCGCTCTCGGAGGATCTAATCCTAGGGTTAGATAGCTTGCGGGCAGCCCGGATGGTGGTGGATTTCTACAGTGAGTCCTGGTGGTTCCGCGACGCACCAGAGACCCTGTACACCTTCACCCCGGAGGTCGGCACCCCCCGCATCACTACGTGCTGTGGGTTGTGCTCACCGGATCCCGATGAGGCGACTCGTCTCGACGAGCTCCTCAATGCTCACGTACCGCAAACCCCGGCTGAGTCGGCAGTCACCTCGCTCGTTGCTCACAGCATCGACGTGGGGGACAGCCCCCCGGTGAAGCAGCGGCCATATCCCGTTACTCCGGTCATCCGCGACATAATATGGGCGGAGGTGGATCGGATGCTCTCGACTGACGTAATCGAACCGTCAAGTAGCGACTGGGCTAGCCCGGTCGTTATGGTTAAAAAACCGAACGGTAAATACCGTTTTTGCATCGATTACCGAAGGGTTAACGCAGTCACGAAGAAGGATGCCTACTAGAAGAAATATGACTGGTATTCTCGACGAATTGAGACAGGCCAATTACATCTCGACTCTGGATCTGAGTCAGGCGTATTGGCAAGTCCCAATGGATCCCGCTTCCCGTGAGGTTACCGCTTTCGTTGTGCCAGGCAGAGGCTTGTTTCAGTTCAAGCGAATGCCTTATGGCTTAACGAATGCTCCCGCAACGTTCCAGCGAATGCTGGACCGGCTTATCGGTGTGGAAATGTACCCACACGTTTTCGTTTACCTGGACGACATTATCATTGTCACCAGGACCTTCGAAGAACACCTAGTGTGGCTTCGGAGGGTTCTCGACAAGATCTCGGAGGCGGGGCTGGCAATCAATCGCGAGAAAAGCGAGTTTTGCCGCTCCCAAGTTCGCTATCTCGGCTTCCTGGTAAACAACCAAGGCCTTGAGATCGATCCCGAGAAACTGGCTCCCGTGCTCGATTATCCCGCCCCGCGAAATCTCCGGCAATTGCGTCGGTTCCTTGGAATGGCGTCATGGTACCGTCGCTTCATACCGGAATTCGCGACCATCGCCGAACCCCTGACTCGCCTTACTAAAAAGGACGTCGGGTGGCGATGGGATCCCGAACAGCAAGGTGCTCTCGATCAGCTGAAGCGGTGCTTGACGAGCGCACCGACGCTCGCATGCCCCGACTTCTCGCTCCCGTTCACGCTACAGACCGATGCTAGCGGAGTGGGTCTCGGTGCCGTTCTCACGCAAGTGATCGAGGGGCACGAGAGGGTTATCGCTTACGCGAGCCGCGCTCTCACCGCCCCGGAACGGAAATATTCCGTAACGGAGCAGGAGTGCCTCGCCGTGCTCTGGTCGATACGGAAATTCCGTTGCTACCTAGAGGGTTACAGCTTCACTGTGATCACTGATCACAGCAGCCTCAGGTGGTTACACAACCTGAAGAACCCCACTGGTCGGCTAGCCCGATGGGCATTGGAGTTGCTGGAATACAGCTTCACCATTATCCACCGAAAAGGCGCGCTGCACCATGTTCCCGACGCGCTCTCGAGGATCCCTGAAGGTCGGGATGACACCCTAGCGTGTATCCAAGACACTCGGGACCAATGGTACCGTCGCCGGGTTCGCGACGTCGAACGGATCCCGGATAAGTTCCCGGATTGGAAGTTGGTCGAGGGCCGGCTGTATTACCATCGACCCTCCCACTTAGCGGATCTCGAGTTTGAGGATCTCGACGCGTGGAAGCTCGTACTTCCTCGCGAGCTCCGGCAGCGCGCTCTCAGTGAGTGCCATTCGCTACCGCAAGCAGGCCACTTGGGGGTCGACAAAACGTACCGACGTTTGGCGATCACCTATTTCTGGCCTGGTCTTTTTAAAGACGTCGTAGCTCACGTGCGGAGGTGTGACACCTGCCAGCGCTGCAAAGTCGAGCAGCAAGCTCCGGCCGGTCTCATGGGTCATCGCATTGTCGAGGAGCCCTGGACGACCGTAGCTACCGACATCATGGGACCGATCACCCCTGGGCGATCCGGCCATGCATACGTTCTCGTGATCCAAGATCTCTATACTAAATGGATAGAGGTCCAGCCCCTTCGCAGGGCGAATGGAAAAGCGATCGCGAAAGCTCTCGATGACCTGGTCGTCGCCCGCTGGGGGGCGCCCAAGGTCTTGATCACGGATAATGGCACCGAGTTCGTCAACCGCGACATACGCGAGTTGACTGAGCGCGTGGGGATGCGGCATAGCACTACGCCGCCATACCATCCCCAAGCCAATCCTACCGAGCGGGTGAATCGCGTGGTGAAAACCATGATTCGCGCCTTCCTGGATGGTAATCATCGGGAATGGGACGCGCACCTGCATGAGTTCCGGTTTGCGTATAACACGGCGCATCATAGCTCTCTACAGGCTACGCCTGCGTTCGCGAACTTCGGCCGCGAACCTGCGCCAGCGATATCGCTGCGCCGGGGGGCCGAGGGTGATCCCGAAATCACCCCACGTCCTCCCGAGGAGTGGGTGAGGCGTATGGCTCGTCTCGATACGCTAAGGACAGCCTTCACGCACGCTCTCGATGAAGCGTTCCGTAGACAATCGGAACAGTACAATCTCCACCGTCGGGATCGTACGTTCCAGGTTGGTGATCTCGTACTGCGCCGGGCGCATCGGCTCTCGTCCGCAGCCAAGCGAGTGACGGCCGCTCTCGAACCCCCTTTTGAGGGGCCCTTTCTGATCTCGAAGCAGCTCTCGCGGGTAGTTTACGAGCTATCCGATCTCGATGGGCGATCGAAGGGGAAGGTTTCCGTGCAGGACCTCAAACCCTATCGGACCCCGTGATTCCGGGCTAATATATTTTTTTGTATTCGCAGGTTACCGAGATGGCATCCGACTCGACCACCCCGGACAGGGAGGTTGTATTGTTGGAGGAGGAGGATGACGGCGGTGCCATGGAGGAGGCGTCCGGACCTTGGTCCGAGGATTTGGCCCGCTTAGACGCCCCGTTCCCGAAGCCGACGATCACGTCGCCACCGCCCGCGCCATGGGTCCCGAGCACGTACGGGCCTGTGGAGCTCTTGCGGGCCTGTGCGGCGACGCTCCGGGACACTGAGTGTCTGGAGGGCGACTCCGCGGAGGACCTTATAAAGGTCATCCGCGAGTTAGCCCAGGATGCCCTGAGTCCCGGGCGGGCCGCGCAGCCGGCGAGCTCCCCGGCTCCGGTGGCTCCCGGGGGCCCCCGTCCCAAAGGGGTCCGTAAGCTCCCGACCCCCGCTAACGCTGGTCTGGTGGCTTCGGGGAAGGCTCGAGGGCCAACCCCGGCCATCGATCGCCGACCTCCGGGTGGCGGATCCCACCGTCAGCGGGGTATTGCTCTCGACCGGGCATGCTATAGCTGCGGTAAAGTAGGGCATCGTTATAGCAACTGCCCGCTCGGACCCCCCACCAAGACCTTCTGCCGCAGGTGCGGACGCAAGGGGAAAACCTTGCGAACGTGCCCGCACTGTAGCGGAGACTGGCGGCAGGAGGGGCCGTATGTCCCGCAGGCAGGCCGCAACGTCCCGCGGGAGGAGTTGAAGGGGATGCGAGTCGCGCAAGCGGAGGCCCGCAAGGCGCGACCCCCGCCGCCAACTTCCGTGCCGGACGTGGCCGCTGACCCGGTTCCCGGACCTTCGGGTCAAAAGGCCCGGAGGCGACGCAGGGGTAGCCGAGGCGCGCGAAACACCCCGCGCACCTAAGCGGGCCCCGGCGAGCTCCCGCAAAATGGGCCTCTGGCCCATAGTTCTCGCGTGAGGTGGCAACACCTTCACGGCTCCCGCAAAATGGGCCGCTGGCCCATAGTTCTCGCGTGAGGTGGCAACACCTTCACGGCTCCCGCAAAATGGGCCTCTGGCCCATAGTTCTCGCGTGAGGTGGCAACACCTTCACAGCTCCCGCAACATGGGCCTCTGGCCCATAGTTCTCGCGTGAGGTGGCAACACCTTCATAGCTCCCGCAAAATGGGCCTCTGGCCCATAGTTCTCGCGTGAGGTGGCAACACCTTCACGGCTCCCGCAAAATGGGCCTCTGGCCCATAGTTCTCGCGTGAGGTGGCAACACCTTCACAGCTCCCGCAAAATGGGCCTCAGGCCCATAGTTCTCGCGTGAGGTGGCAACACCTTCACGGCTCCCGCAAAATGGGCCTCTGGCCCATAGTTCTCGCGTGAGGTGGCAACACCTTCACAGCTCCCGCAAAATGGGCCTCAGGCCCATAGTTCTCGCGTGAGGTAGCAACACCTGCACAGCTCCCGCAATATGGGCCTCAGGCCCATAGTTCTCGCGTGAGGTGGCAACACCTTCACGGCTCCCGCAAAATGGGCCTCTGGCCCATAGTTCTCGCGTGAGGTGGCAACACCTTCACAGCTCCCGCAATATGGACCTCAGGCCCATAGTTCTCGCGTGAGGTGGCAACACCTTCACAGCTCCCGCAATATGGGCCTCTGGCCCATAACTCTTGCATGAGGCAACCGCGCCCTACAACTCCCGCAATCTGGGCCTCCGGCCCAGAGCCCCGCGTGAAGCGATAAAGCCTCACAGATCCCGTGAGGGGGGGCCTCTGGCCCATACTTCGCGAGGGAAAAGGGCAGCATAACGATGGATCCCCGTCGTGCTAGCCCGACCCCCCCCCCCAGCCGTGGCGTTCGCAGTGGCTGCGACGCCTCACCGTTCCCGTGAGTCGCCACGGATTGACTCGGGTTCTGGGCACCATCTTCACCGGAAGAGGTGAGGATGGAGCCGTTGGAGCGGCTCTCGCAAGATTCCGGAGCCACCACCCAGACGAGGACGCTACGGCCGAATGGTAAGCCCGTTCCGATTGGTTTTGTCCGTCCCTGGTGGTGGTAAGTGTGATCTCGATTTGCTCACTGCACCTGAATTTCTCGCGTCGCGGGGCGGTTATTCGTCCGCGGCAGATCTCGGTCTCTTCCCCATATTATAGCTACCGAATTGTAACGGGAAGAGACGACTATGCTATCGTTTACGCAAAAACTTTTTTTTTGTTGTGCGATTTTTTTTTGTTTCTCGTGCTGTGAGGCGATTGGTCGCCCGCGGTAGATCTCGATCTCTCCCACCTTAAGGCTACCGACTGTAACGGGAGAGATCAAGTTTTGCTATCGAATACGATCAATTGGTTGGTGTTCTGGTTCTATTTCTCGCGCTGCGGGTGCTCGGCTCCCGCAGTAGGTCTCGGTCCTTCCCACCGCTCAAGCTACCGACTGCAACAGGGAAGGGCAGGTAGTGCTACCGTGTGTATTTCAGCTACGGCTCCTGCTTAGCAGAGATCACGTTGTTCCCTGATCGTAACCACCCTTAAGGGGTGGGGAGTTGTGACGTGATTTCTTTGAAACCGCGTCACAAGAGCGGCTACCGATCACGTGGTTTACGTGCATATGCCCGAGTCGCTACCGTGACGCGTGTTAAGGGTCTTTCTCCCCTTGTGTTCCGTTTTTTTTGTTTTGTTATCGTTGTCGATCCCGTTTCCGTTTAGTTGGCGGGCAGAACTCGGTCGAGTGGCGTGGCGCTCAACGTATCGAGCAATCCCGACCGAGGGAAGCCGCCAACGAGACCGCTCTGGGGAATCGGTGCACGCCCGGCTGAGATGCCGGCGCCCCACGATGTGGTGCATCGTGTTGGAGAGCGGGCCGTTTGCGTTACGGGCGGAAGCTGGAGCTTTTCGCGCCGCGCTTCTGAAAAGAAGCATTGCCTGCTCTCACACGATGGCCCGGGGATGCGATCCCAGAGAGTCTCACCGCTACCGTTGGAGAGAGTCACCCGGTATGTTCCCGATCCGATCTCGAGGTAACTCGGGCAGAGATGACGGCTACCGAATTAAAATATTATTTCAATAATATTTCAGCTCCCGATTCTGGCGTAAGAGCTAAGTTTCGCTTAAACCGGCGATTTCGCACGGTTGGATCCCGCGAGCGTGTTGACAGTTTTTCTGTTAACGCGCTCTATCTCGCTCTCGAATAATCCCTCGCGCGCCGGTCTTGGTCGCGCGAGCTAGAGAAAATTACGAATTTTCAGGTGAGACAGTAGAGTCTCCCGAAATGCGCCTGATTCCGAATTTGACGTTCTCGTGACAGTTGTCGATGGGACGGCGAGCCACGAGCTTCGCGATCGAGAGACCGGTCGTGTCTCTCTCGCGCCCGTGACGTCGCGCCGTAGTTCCCGTTCTAGAGACACGTCGTCGTGCCTTCTCGCTCCCGCGCGTACGACGTCTTCCTCCGCTTTCGTGTTCGCGTTGAGTGCGTTGACGTAACCAGATCCCGGGTGGTTAATCCACCGGCTCCCGCACCACAACAAAAAACCTAATTGTGTTTTATTAGTGACGTTACCGGTGTCGCGAAAGTGACAGATCCCGTGATCGTTCACGCTACTCCCGGTGAATCCCGACCCCTCTACCACATTCCACAGCCTGAGCGGCCGTGCAGTACCGCAACCGTCCTCCCCCGCGCCAGTGCATCCAGGTTAGTCCGGTTAGACGGTTCCGGCGACAAAAAAACCGAGGAGAGCTCCAGTCTCCGAACCCGGTTAAGATTCCGGGGGAAACAAAAATCTAGGAGGGCTCCAGCCTCCGCCTGGCGGGTCGGGTTTGATCACCCCGACCCCAGTTTAGTCCGGTTGAGAAATCCGGCGAAATAAAATTCTCTGGCGCCCCGGGTCGCGGATGCACGCGCACGGGAGGAACGGCCGAAGGTGACGGTTTCCCGCACCAGATCTCGTTTTGAGTTCTCGTTCTCGTGGTTAGGGAAATATCGCCCGTCACAATATATATATATATATATATAACCTGTAACAACGCATCAACTGCCAGTGTTATTGGCAATGCGATTTCCTGCACCTTGCGCTAGTGTGATTCGGACAGGATAACATTGATATATAGTGTTATCGCTGTATATATCGGTCCGCACAATTCACGTGACCGTGTCAGAGCTACGTTATATCCACTATTGACAAATATTCGACTGTACTCGGAAAAACCATCGAATATAGCGCAATGAGTATCAGGAGAGATACTCAGATATTTCGTTTTTCACCAGCAAGACGACGGCACCGTAATTCGACCCTTAAACTTGCCGATGCTGTGGCTTAGAGACGGATACAATACACAAAAAGACGGATCAATACACAAAAGTATATACGAAATATATTTCATGTAATGTATAAAGTTGTCTGATAGAGGAGAAAGTATATACTTTTATGTATCGTATTAAATTATGCATAAAAAAAAAGTTTTAACGTATCGTGTCGTCTAGGGGAACATCACTGATTTGATCCATACTTTGCGGAATCAAAAAATTTGATTTCCAGTTGCATAACAAATTGCAGCAGTCTATGTTTTTCCAACCTGAGAGTTGAGTAGTTGGAAAGACGAAATCCTTCGCCGAGCTTTTTTTCTTAACTATGCACGCCAACTCGTTGCACAGCATTTCCAGTGTACTTATGTGGTAAATACGTTGTATTTTTATATAATGGCAATACCAATTTCTTGTTATAATAGTAATGTGATTTTTAAAATAAAAATGAAATATTTAGTAAGGGTGTGCGGGTACCCGATTCACTCGGGTACCCGATGTTCGGGTCGGGTCGGGTACCCGACGGGTTACGTTTTTGCATTACCCGCCACTATCGGGTACCCGAATGTGGTAATCGGGTACTCTCAAATTTTTTGGTACTCGTAAACGTCGAGTACTCTTAAACTTCGAATATTCGTGAACGACTGAAATAATAGGAGAAAACGAAAACTCGAAGAAGGCGATAAAACGAATAAATGTTAGTACTGTAAAAAATCTTTTTTCGCCTCACTTTTCTATCCTGTGTGTGTGTGTGTACGTACGTGCGAGTGTGTGTGTCTGTTAGGATGGAGTGAAAAAAGGTAACTTTTGGCGGGTCGTATCGTAATAGCGCGGGAAAGTTGCGTTTTGGCATCACTAAAAAGTTTCCGAAAGGAAAAAATGTACAATAAATATCTTCTGTTCCGGCGAACGCCTTAAAGTTTTGATTTTTTTAACGCGGGTTTTAAATGGAGAAAAACCCCAAAAAGACCAAGATTCAACGCCTCGCGTTTATTCGAAGCGAGAAGAATGTAGCTTCCATTTGACATTTAAAAATTGAAAATATCTTAATTAGTTTCAGAGATATAAGCGTTTGAAGAACACGCTTTACCTGGAAAAAAAATAAAAAAATGACAAAAAATTAAATTAAGAAGAATGAATCGCCGAAATTACCAGTTAGCACTAGAAAGAATTGATGAAAATTCGACGAAGAATCTTGCTTTTATTCAGTTTTTTGACATTCAAATATCTCGATATTTCCTGAAATGCGAGTGTTTCAAAAGAAGTTTGCCGGAAAAAATTGTGAATATATATATATATATATATATATATATATATATATATATATATATATATATAACAAAAATACTAAAGTTATGAAATAAATTATTTGTATTCCTTATAAAGTCCAACCTATCGGCGAAGGGTAGAGAACATAAAGCTGGAGTCTATTTCGTTCGTTTTGGTACGTTTCCGTGGCGCTATTTATACTATGAAACAAAATTTTGTTCCGGCAACACGACTTATCGAGTACCCGATGTGAGAAGAGTACCCGAAAAAATTCGGGTACCCGAAAAACTCGGGTACCCGATCGGGTCATAGTCTAATTACCCGACCCGACCCGACCCGACTAATTCTGCTACCCGCACACCCCTGATATTTAGGCAAATATTAGTTCTAAGGTTTAACAATTTTGTTTACGTTTTTAGTAAACTTGCTTGGCTATTTTATAAAATGTTATTTCACTTTTTTGGTACATTTCAATTGAAAAAATATAATAAAAGAATTCCTTAAATAAAATTTAAAAATATTTCAAGATAAATCAGAATTTTATATATGGTCAAACAAGCAATAACGTTTTCGGGGGCATTTTGTTACTTGGCTTTCTTTTTTTACTTTTAAAAAGTTTTTAAAGGGGATTTTATATCTTTTTGAAAGGGGAGAAATCTTTTTTTCGTTCTGTGCCAGTTCGAAGAGGAGTGAATTCAAATATGTTTTCATTACTTGGCATTCTTTTTTTTTTACTTTTTCAAAGATTCTAAAAGGGTAAAATTTAAACAGATAGTTCAAAAACAGGAAACGTCGTTTCTGAAACCTTGTATATTACCAAATTCTATAAATATATTTTTTGAAGTCTTCACTCCCCTCCACTATTAAATCGACGTATTTGCAGGGTGATTTACAAACGCCTATTAGTGAAAATTTATTCATACTTCGCTTATTTGTATTCACACGCATGCATACAAATACAATTGTATTCACAAATATTCTGAACATACAAATAAATTCACAGAAAAAAATTGTGAATATTCACAAAAAATGTGAATATTTACAAGAAATCCTGTGAATTAAAAAAAATCGCATCAAAATCTGTGAATGCAAATGTATTCACAAAAAATTGTAAATACGCAAAAATTCACAAAATAAGTTGAGAATTTTTTCGTATTTAAGACACATTAAAATCAAATTCACAATGATTAGATTAAAATTTACACCAATCGTGAGTTCTTACGTATTTTGAGAGAAAACATTGCGTCAAGGCAAAGAAATTTTTACAAAAAAAAGTCGTGAGTTTCAAATATTACATCATAAATTTGAAAAAAATCACAAAATGAGTTGTGAATTTCCTCAAGTTGAAGAAAATTAAAATCGAATTCAGGACAATTATATTAAAATTTACACCACAAGTGAGTTCTCATGTATTTTGAGAGAAAACATTGTGTTGAGGCAAAGGAATTTTCGCACAAAAAGTTTTGTGCAAAAATTTCTTTGCCTCGAGGCAATGTTTTCTCTCAAAATGCGTACGAACTCACTAATGGTGTGAATTTTAATCTAATCATTGTGAATTTGATTTTAATTTGTCTTAAATACGAAAAAATTCACAACTTATTTTGTGAATTTTTTTGTATCTACAATTTTTTGTGAATACATTTGCATTCACAGATTTTGATGTGAATTTTTTTTAATTCACAGGATTTTTTGTAAATATTCACTTTTTTTGTGAATATTCACAATTTTTTCTGTGAATTTATTTGTATGTTCAGAATATTTGTGAATACAATTGTATTTGTATGCATGCATGTGAATACAAAAAGTGAAGTGTGAATACATTTGTATTTATATTCACATGAAAATCACGATGTGAATAAATTGGTATTCGTATTTATAAATAGAATTACGCCCAACTCTGTACCTCTTAATGTTTTACTTTTTGATATACCGTCTCCATGTTTCATGAATTGCGCTTTGTTTATTGCAGCAGGAGAAAACTCTTAATTGAAAAAGACTAGAGATAAATAAGAAAAAAATTACGAAAAATCCAACTTCATTGCGTTATTTTATTTGCGTGTTCAGCGAGTGGAATGCGATTCGATTTGTTCATTCTAAACAAAAACCGGATGCACTCGGATAACGCGTCACATTTACCCTGCTGGAGGCTGCTCAAGAATACACGCCTTTCCTTATATCGTTAAGAAGTTTCGGGTCAAGTGATCAAATCTTACCATTTGTTCAAATTTATATAGTGGATTCGTTATCATATACTGAATGCACCCTTCAAATTTTAATATTTGATTTTAATAATTTTGAATTGAATTTTTTATTTAATAATTTAATTTTAAATTTGAATTGAACAAACAGTTTTTACATAAGAAGATGCCTAGACTCATGTCGATCGGCAGTTTTACACACGGAATAGTGTGAAAAATGTTAAGGATGTTATGAAAAAATATCAAATCATTCAGTACATTATCAAAATTGTCACCCAAAAATTGAATGATCCGTCTACGGCATTTATTAAATATTGACTTTTATGTAAATGAAGACGTCAGTTTTTCTCCCGGCGACGAAACGGAGAGGTGGAGCGTGCCAACGTCGCATGAAGGCTAAATGGCGAACATGTCTCAATGCCATTGGTCACCGTGGTCGGCCCATACTTTCAATAAAGCCCATTTTCGAAGAGAACTCATCTTTTTTTTCTTTTAGACAATTGACATTTATCGTTCAAAATTAATTCGATTGAATAAAGGAATGTAAACACCGTGTAAAAAAATAGACGAAAATCAGTTATTTGTTAAATATTCGGGTTCGTGAAAGAAATACCTTAAACTGCAGAACCATATATTTTCGAAACGCGGTTTTTCTTTTTTTTTCATTTAACACAGTCAGATTGATACGGAAAATTTGTATGTAAAAAAAACTTTTCTTTTATACAAGCTTTTATTTAATGTACTAAAAAGTGTAAACTAATTTTTTTTACCAAGTCACCTATATGTGACTATAAATAAAAGTTTGAGGGTCTCTACGTTTTAAATGTTTGATAAATGTAATCAATTCAGTTTCATTAACCGTATTTCATTTGGCACAATAGAAATTAGAGAAATTATTATCACACATTTATACTCAGTTTCAGGATTTTTATTCAGGAAATCGTAGGATTTTTTACAGTAAAGTAAAACTAGAGCCGGTCTGACAAAAAAAAGGTTTCGTTGACAATCATCTTATTTTCAATTTGCATAATAGTCGATAATCGCGTAACACATAAAATATGCAGTTTCAATCACACTTTCATGTTAACATTAAAAAACGCACAATCATTCACAATCTGGCCTTCCTTGGCCAGATGGCACAATAGTCCTAAGGCCTTTTCATTTGATGAAAAATGCTAAAATTCGTTCTGCATGTTTTAATCATTTTTATGATATGTCAACCTAGAAAAATGTCAAAAGGTCTCGTTGTCGCTATCCGTACCGGAAAAGGGTTTCATGCCCAAATGTTGCTTGATCCAAGGCATCGAGCGACATGGAGTATCTGAAGTTTGGCTTTCCATAGTATTTGACGCATTGAGCGCACTTGGGACGATAAACTTCAAGGCGTTGAACGACATAACCGAGGAAAGTCCTCGATGCAGGTGTCGCACTCGAAGATTTCTTAGAGACGGCGGACTATCATTGTTCCATGTAGACATAGATTGTGCAGCCGCAACAATCAAATATGGTGATCACCACAGTATGAAAAGAATGGCGAGGCATATGAAGGCGCTGTCAGGCTTGAGTCTGTGAGGTCCAGCCAAACATTAGGTGTTGTCCTAATGGAACACGATTGTGCGACAATCATAGGTTCGCACCAATTTTATTAGTATGAACCTGTGATTGAATATACAGGTGTCGATTGCATCGCACGAATGTCAATTAGGTCACCTATTCGATACCTGTATGTTTGATCACAGGTTCGTATGAATAAAATTCGCAAGATCTTGGGATGGTCGTGTAATGGCGTTCTATTTTACATGTTCTATTAGACGCCGTAGGGGATCTAGGATTATATATCGTGTTGCACAAAGCTTTTCTTTCTCATGATAGATTTTTCAGCGATGAATAATATTTTAGGCAAAATAATTGTCAAGCTCTGCGTCAATAAATTCTACAGAGCCGAATGCATTTTCTACAAAAAAAAACTTCACCGTCTATGATAAGATTCTGTTCAGAAAATTTTGAAGATATGTACATAAAATGTTAATGGAACGAGGTTATGAACACACAAATTGATAATGACGTATAGAAGCTAGGTTATGCTCTCAGGGCACACAGAAGCTACACATGCGCGTCTGTCTGCGAATTTCTTCATTTTATATAAGCAAGTGAAAGAAATGAGCACATTATTGAATTTTTAACTTACTCTGTATCTATTTGCGTATCGTCCTCGCTGTTTCTCCGACGGTTTTCGCGCGAGCGCCACGGCTAATATACGCGTGTTAGGATCAAAATAAATAATCCACACCTAAATTTGAAACGACGTGAACCTTTGTTAAATAAATTTTTGGCTCTAATAAGAGCCGTTTGTTTTCTTTTTTCACATCCACGCTCGACTAACCGTGTTGGTTACTCGAGCTGTCAAAGCGACCAAGGAGACTAGAGTCTAGCAGCGCAGCCAGATCGCGCGCAAAAGTTACCCCCTCTCTAGTCTCTGGCGCGCCCATCACACAATCATAGTAGCGCGTGTCCGTGAGCGAGCGACGCTCGGACATCTTCGGAAAGAGCCGAGCACCGTCGGAGTTTCCCGACCGCGCCTTCGGCAGCTACACCCATACATGGACGCTGAGCACGTTCATTTGCGGCCAAGCCAAAACGAAGGCTTCGAGGGAAAAAGCAATCTGGGGGCCACGGTCTTACATATAGGTCTGGAAACGACCGTGGTGGGGGGTAGGCACCGTTAACGAACCCACGTTTGTTTCGAATTTTCGCCACTACGTGGCATTGCTATCGGCGTGTACGGTGCGACAAGGACAGAACAGCTTCCGTCCGTCTCTCTCACTCTTCTCGATGATCCGAAATACACATTACCTTTTTCGCGGGGGGGGGGATAGAGGTAGATGAGAAATAATTGTGGAATAAGGAGGGGGGATAATGGAAGAGAATAGAAGTGGGGCTTGTAAAAAGGGGAAGATCCTGTATGGCTGGAAGAAGACCAATATAAAAATTTAAAAAATAAATAAAAATACTTACCTTTTTCGAATGAAATGGATTTTCATTCGAATTTTATTCCGAGTTTCTTTCAATGACCAAAGGAAAAAAATACGCAACACATGGAATGTTGAATATACAAATACCTTTATTGGTTCGTCAATTTAGAAAGCTTTTTTTGGATAACGAATTTTTTTTGAGTTTCGCATTTTCCTGTTGCGTATTTTGGCGCATTCTCAAACGTATATAATAAACAATTGCGTACGATACAATATCCGAAGCGTGTTCTTGACAGGGGAATGTGAAATCATAGGCGGTCATAAATTCTTCCACCGTGCAATCAAAGACATCTTTACGCGATGCATGTTTAGCGAAACAAGCTTCGAGATTCCGAATAAGTTTGTAAAACCGTGTGCTAGCATGAATCAGTCCACCCCTGGATTTCTCGTCGACCAATTGCAACATTGAATACCTGCAAGGTGATTCTGATCGCACAGCTCGTACACAAATCTTGCATGCATTGTATGATTTCAATACTTGTTTGCACAAGTAACCTGTAGAAATAATGTATGGATGAATGAGGAGCTTGATTGGTGTGAAGGTAAATATGGTAAATTTTCTACAGTCTGAAAGTAAGTAAAGCTCAGCAGTCAATCAATGCATAGCGGAGAATGTTAGTATGCATAAATATCTACGTATTATGTACCTACATTGCAAAGAAACACCAATTATAATAAAATACCTGTGACGTAGTAAATTATGCAGTCTATAACTGGAGCGAGGGCATAATCGTGGTCGTATTCTATAACGTCGTCAGCTTCCCAATTGTCATGCCGTAAAGAATCGTCTAATTTTTTCTTTATTGCCAGTCGATACGTAGCAAATTTAGATTCTGATTTCTCGCCGTAGATTGATTTTAGGTCATGCAGTGAAATCAAAATAGAAGACTTCTCTTCGGAAACTGTGCAATTTCCAAATTTGGGAGGCTTAATGACGATATAGATCGACAGAAGTTTATACAGTTGCAGGAATGTGGGACAGCTTGGATGGTCATTACAGCCTGCGGCTTGTCGGATGGTACCGAAGAACTTCTGTAAGGCAAAATCCATAGGTATCAAAAATATTAATTCCGATAGCCTTTATTCAGAATCACAGATTCTGTATAAAGTCTAAATGCAAATTTTCGGGTTGAACGCTGCGCGGCAAAGGGCTTCTGCAGTCCGAATATCTACAGAATCAAATGTTTCTGCTGATATACAGTCCTGACTTTGTCGTAGAATCGAGGTCTTACTCTATACGCTATGGTTTATGGTTCAACGATACTGTTACTAGCTCTAAATACCTCTAAGTTATCTTGGTTAACTTTTCCAGTCAATAAATATTGAAAATCGAATATTTCGATGAGGTATTTGCATAAATCCATCGTTGACTGGAGAGATATCCGCAGTCCTCTCACCGTCGTAGGGGTCAAGAATTCATCGGCCGTAATGTCACCTTGCCGCAAGGAAGATTCTCAATCACTCAGTAACTGAAGCGACCTTTGTAATACCTGAAAATACCGAGTAGAAAGGACAGGTTACAAGAAACCTTTTAAAACTGAAATAGTACAGTATAACAAGAATCAAGTGTAGACCTTAAAGTCGTCCGTCTGCGGAGTCAGTCCCTTTCTTTAAACGTTCGGTGACTCTGTTTTTATTGTGGTTACGGAATCTTTAGACTTTTGTACACTTGTTTATATCAAACAGTTTATATCAGGCACCTAGAGTCATTTAGTGTATAAATTATTAAATAGAAATGTGGCCAGCGCAGGGGGGTGACACTGGTTAGGATTTCCATACGACGACTGAAAACGCGTTTTGTCGCCACATATTGGTTCCGTCAACCACCACTGCCAGCGCTGGCTGTGTGCTGCTCGCCTCGAGCTTCAGAATGACGAACGCCCCAATCAGCTGATATTTTTGACGTATGTGACATTTCGTTTACAGCAGATACGTACAGTATATAGCATCGGTATTCATTATAATATTATTTTTCTCTGTATTTTATTGACGTGCTTATCGTGATGTGAACATTGAAACTGCCGAGTAAATATTTTACTAGGCGAAATGCCTACGTGCATCGTTCTGGGCTGTACTTCGGGATACGTCTCAAATCAGGAAAAAGTTCATTTTTTTACTGTCCCGAAGGACCCTGAGCGTGTAAAACTCTGGACAACTACTGTGAGACGCACAGATAATTGTGTAAAACCTGGAAGTGCTGTGTGTGAGAAACATTTCAGAAAGAGCGAAATTCTTTGGAAGCGAGAGTTACTCGGACTGGATGGTCAAGTGCTTGGAGTGGTATGCTTAAATATTTGCTTTTTCTTACATTCTCAATGTTTTTCACGCTATCATTGTTGCATCGTTGTCATTGATATATTTAATCGTATAATTTCAGTCACATTACAAAATTCCGCGATTAAAAAAAAGGTGCGTACCATCGCAGTTTCCATGGACCGAGTGTACGGAATCAGATCATGTGGAGTTGGAGAATCTGTCATCTCAGGACAACCTAGCTATGGGTATACCAACCACTAAAGAAAGTAGCTCGTTTATCAGTGGACCTGGCCCAATAATTGTGAATAAACAAGGAAGTACATAAACAATAAACTGCTCCACTTTCGGGTTCAAAGATATTCTCGCTGCAAATTTTAATCTTCCAACCGGATGGTCGAGACAAGTGACTGGCTGTGGAGGCAAACAATTGATCTTTTTCTTCATTCATCACACTGTAAAGATAGAGGACATCTTTCAAACTTCAATACTAAAAGATGTGACGATTGAAGGAAACTTATCCGTTCAAATCAGAGTTTTAGGCCAACAGCTTGATCCCACTTGCCTCAGCTTACCCTCTGTTCTTAAAGATACAGAACAACTGGAGAATTTACTAACAAAAATTCATCGACTCGACGTGTGCCGTGGTTGTTCAGAGCTACCGCTCAAACCTGATTTAGAACAATTGGATTGTAAGGCAGTGAGAACAGATGCATCAGGTGTTTGGCGTCACACTGAATGTTTTCTTTTAATTCCGACGAAAAAGATTTGCGAACATTGTACCAGAGCAAAAAAAACTTTGGAAACAAGTTTTCGCAAATATGTGCAGAGTAAATCGAAAGAGCGGAGGAAAAGGAAAAAAAAGGTGACGGACAATAAAAAACAATTGGCGAGATTGCAGTCAAAATACCGTGCAGCACTGAAAGCCAAACGTGTCGCCCGAGAAAAAATAAAAAATTTAAAGGAAGAAGTTTTCAACATTCGTCGAAAATTAACGCAGTGTACTTCCAAAGATCTCGTAGAACACATTGAGAGTGGGAAAATTCCGCAAAATCAAATTCATGTCCTTACACAGATCATCGATGCTGCAAAGCACAAGAATGCGAAGGGGCGAAACTGTTCTGAGGAATGGATGCTGCTTTGCATGCTATTGCATATGAGGTCCGTAGCGGGTTACGAGTTCCTGCGCTGCAATGAAATTTTACCTCTTCCAAGCATGAGGACTATTCGAAGGTACGTCATATTTTTAGAATTACATTAGTTCATGATATCTAAAAATCTTGAAATCTCATCTCAATTAATAGTTGTAAAGTTGGAAAAAAATGTTTATAAAATCACAAAATCTTACAAGAAATAAGCGTTATGTTATTAGGGTAATCATTTCGAATAGTTTTTACAATTTTATTGTATAATGAGTATTTATTTATCATTCTTATACATAGACCGGCTTATTTCAATATTTGTCGTCGAGCCACTGCCACGGCTCTTAATCGTAGACGTTATTTGTCAACTTTTTTTTTTCAACAAGACTAACTGTCATTCTCTTTACAGATATTTGTCAAACATTAAAACTGCGTGTGGTTTCGATATGGAGTTTCTTCAAGTCATGAAACTAGCTCTCAAAAAACAAGAAGAATCGCAGCGGCATGGGATTCTTTTGTTCGACGAAATTTCGACCCGCGAAAGCATTGGCGTTGCCTCTAAACAGCTAACATACAAAGGATTGAGTGATTTTGGCAGCGAAGAATCAACGTCATCGAACTTTTCCGAGAAAGCGAATCATGCATTGGTTCTAATGTTCCAACCATTGAGCGGTGGCCATGCTCAGCCCATTGCAGTGTTTGCGTCGAGGGGACCCGTCGCAGGCAAAGTTCTCGCGCAGCTCATCATACGGGCGATAATTTTGCTAGAACAAATCGGAGCGAAGATTCATGGTGTTGTCAGCGACGGTGCGAGTCCGAATAGAAAATTCTGGACTGAAGTCGGTGTAAGTGGAGCGAAAGGAATGGTTCGCAACTTTTTCGAACATCCTGTGACACCAGGCCGGAATATATACGTCTTCTCCGATACCCCACACCTGATAAAAACGATTCGCAACCGTCTGTATAATAACGGCGTTTTACAGGTTAATGTATTTTTGTACATACGGAATTGGACATACGCGAAAATGTACTCATTTAATTATAAACAAAACTTTTTATAGGTGGATCCTTCAGAATCAGCTATCGACTGGCA
This sequence comes from Ophion slaviceki, assembly GCA_944452715.1. Classification (NCBI taxonomy): domain Eukaryota; kingdom Metazoa; phylum Arthropoda; class Insecta; order Hymenoptera; family Ichneumonidae; genus Ophion; species Ophion slaviceki. Next base: position 13,128,879 of record OX101784.1, on the reverse strand, counting down.
GCACATCAAAATTTTACATAAAAAAGACCGCGAACATGCAGGACCTGGGCAAGCTCTGGTTTGTCCGAAATTATCTTCGAATCATGTAAACCTCAACAACTCACTGAAAATGCGTGACCAATTAGCGACTCAGGTGAGCTTCTTGCTTCTTACAAATTGAGGAATTTCGATGTTAATTGGCTTACTTCGAAAAATCGATTCATTGATATTGCTTTTGTTTAGGTGTTCAGCAATTCAGTTTCCGGTGCACTACGATTTTTTTGCAAAGTACGTGCCGGATTTGCGTGAGAGCGAAAGCACAGCTTCGTTCCGTCAATGGATGAACGACATGTTTGATGCCCTGAATCGCAAACACCCGATTGATGGAGTTCAACCAGGAAATAACGTCTTCAAGGTATGTTATAGAAATATTTAAGCTTTTCGCTCCGAATTCACTTATAGTTTTGATATAATCAAAACACAATGAAAAGGAAAAGTACAAAAAATATATTCTAAACATATATGTATGTTCGTATGGCTATACGATTAAATGGTTGTTTATATGCTATCGTTTGTTTGCAATGGAGAACTTTAGAGCTATATGCGAATTCACGTTCATATTTATGTAGATAATTCAAGACTCATTTAAGAAGCTAGATGCATGGGAAGAACACACGCAAAAAGGGCGATTATCAAAAGAACTGTTTTTGACGAAACAGACAGATTTGGTTGAGTATTTAACAAAACATTGCGACTTTCTGTATGTTTTGACAGGTCGAGTAAACCAAGATCCTCTCGAGGTTTGTGTAAATAGCCGATTATAAGTTAAGTTTCTCGATATAAATAACATTTTTAATTAATAGAATGTGTGTCGTGGGATGGCAATGTGGAAGTCTAAACGTTTAACAGCTCCGCTTTTCGAATTATTTAATGGAATATCAGTTGTTTCAGGATTTCTGGGTTTGGCTTTCCATCTTTTCTTTTTGTAACGCATGTCTGTTTGATTTTGGATTGTTTTAACAGAATTTTTTTGGTACCGTACGGCAAGCAGGTGGTTGCGACGATCATCCCTCAACGCCGACGTTTTTGAACATTTTCAAAATCCTGTCTATATATAGCATTTTAAGACCGCCGAAGACAGGGAATTGTTCTATAACAACGAACAATCCAACAGAACCTTTGGTGACGCTAGGTGATCTTAAAACGATATATAACAATCTCGACACATCTAGAGATCTTGTGAATGATATTAAAAGTAAATTGGAGCAAGTTGTTCAAGACGAAGATTGGGATTTTGAGCGAGTCACAGCAGAGCACGATTATAATATGCCTGAGGTTACTAACTGTGTGATGTACTGTTTGACTGTGGATTTAACCAAACAGATTTTCAACTCAGTTAAGTGCTTGGAATGCAAAGAAGCTTTGCTGAATTCCCACGATGCTGCAGTTGTTCTTCCCGAAGCAACGTTGCTAAATTGGCAACAACGAGGTGGGTTGGTACATCCAAATAAGCATTTGTACCATTTTGTTTTATATTTAGAGAAAAGCTTCCAAACGCACTGCCAATCTTCCAATGTGTTCGAAGAAATATTGCATGATGTTTATAGTTATAAAACTTTGTCGTTCCCTTGCAAAGTACACGCGCACGAAATTTTGTATCGACTGATACAAAATTTTATTTTAAAAAGAATGCAGCAGTACTGTGCACGTACTAACTCCGAACAAAAAAAAGAAAACCAGTTGAGCAAAAAAAATCAAAATTTTGCAAAACTTAATTGTACTTAATGTGCATCTGGATTAATAAAAAAAAGTTTTTTACCGATAAATACTTGTGTTCATTTCATTTGCTTCATATCCCCATTTTTTCGCTCGATCATAACCTCATTTGGAGTATTTTGAATATTCAACATACATATACAGATATACAGCGAAGCCGGTCACGAGACTACCAGCGCCACGTCGCGGTAGATACATATCGCGAACCACTTTCCTTCGCCTGTGTCACCCCCCTGGGCCAGCGTGACATGTCCATAAAGCGCCGTATAAATGAGACGATTTTAAGGGCCATCATTTTTCGTTAAAGGTTCGGTATCTTGGCTTGAAATTTTACCGGTATACATGGATGTATTTTTACTTTATTCTAGACGAAGATCAGTTAAGTGTAAAATATTTGGGTTCGTGAAAGGAATACCTTAAGGAGTAAATAATCTTACTTGAGCAATAATCCGACCGTCCGCATTTTCCTTTTACCACTCCCGTAACACGAAACGTTTTTCGAAATGTTTCTCGCACACAAACTGTGATTGTTTCAATCCGGGAATTACCGCAAGCCACTTTCGAAATTGTTCGTCATCTCTCGGTACTTGAAAAGTCGAAAAATTATTATTCGACGTCCGGCACCCGGTGTGACACGTGCGTACCGCACACACCTTCGGCATGTCGACAAATTTTCAATAATACCCTGAAACAACGGTCCACCTTCGCAAGCTTTATGAATATTTTAAACTACAAATGCTCGTTGACGCGACGCAAACAGAGGTTATCGAGAACGTGTAATCAAAAAGTTATGACAAGGCAAGGGGCGAAGGGAGAGATCACAGAAGACCGTGGGTGGGAGGTACTCGCCGATAGTCGCGACTGCGGTGGCGACGAGCGGAATGAAAAGTGAAGCTCGTAACGGTGCCTCACGACTCCATTGAAATCTGGCTTCGTTTCCAGACCTGTATGTAAGACCGTGCTGGGGGCTTATTACGGTTCTTGGTTTGGGTGAAAATGACAAAAATGAGCAGCTCACCCTATTACGGTTCTTTTCACCCGGTGAAAATGCGAGATTATTCACGTGAGTTTAATCGACACAAAATTCCATGTCGAAAATCATAGTGCGCATGCTTGAACCCCTTCCTAAATCAGCGACGCACATCCAAAGCTGTATAATCCCGGGAAAAAAATTTCATGTCTGAGTGGATATGTTCATATATGTTTCAGATATTGTCATATATGTATCAGATATATTCATATCTGACATTTTACAGTATCATATATGATTAGGTCTGATCATATTCCACATCATATATGCATATATAAGATCATATCTGATCAAATACGGTATCTGGCCTGACCATATATGAACTCATATCTGTTTATATCTGACTAAGTACCAAGGAGAGTTGGTACCGTAAATTCGTATCTGAACATACATTATGTGATATCTGAACGTATCTGTTCGTATAAGATCATATCCGATCAAATACGGTACCAGACTCTGCTATATAGATCTCATATATGTTTTTATCTGGTCAAGTACCAAGGCGAGTTGGCAGCGCGAAACCATATCTGAACATATATGATGTGATATATGAGCAGGTACGTTCATATAAATTCTATTCCATTAGATACGATACCAAACCTGGAAAATATACGAAGTCTTATACACCCATACCTTATCGCATATGCAGTTCAGTTGTTCACACATGAAAACGTCTAAATATATGAAACGATATCCCATCAGATACGGCATCTCACCTGACTGTATTATATGGGATCATGTGAGTTACTATAATATTGTTAATTATTAACACGTCGAGTGATGACGTGTAAACCGGCTCTATATATGTGAACATTTTATTATCTTCAGGACTGCTCTAATAAGGTTTGCTCTGTTTCAACAGGGTAAGATTTGCTCTGATATAGTCGGAGTCATACCTGGTCTGATAGTTCAGATAAACTATGATTCTATCATATGGGCAGGTCTATTGTTCATAGATGTCCAGATCTACTGGGATCCACGGTATTTTATTCTTATATATTCAGGTCTGGTCCGGTAGGATCAAATCTGTCTGACAAGATCAGATTTGGTCTAATAAGGTTAGATCTGTACAACATAATCAGATCTGGCCCAAAAAAATCAGATCTGGTCCAACAAGATCAGATCTTGCCTACGGATTGGAACTGGTCAGACCTGCTGCAATATGGACCGGTCTGCTCTCGAAATTATAAAAATGGCTCTGATATGATCATATATGCTCAGATATAAGCATACATGATCTGTCATGTCATTACATGATCAGACCTGGCCATTTTTCTTGTCTGATCATATCTGATTCTACAGATATGATTCAGATACATTCAGATATATTCAGATATGAACTTTTTTTCCCGGGATAACACAAGTTACTACGGAATCTTTTACTCAGAGACGACATCATCTCGACGCTAAATATTCAATAAAAATTAGCGATATTCGTCGGTAATAATGAATCATTTAATTATGATTGTGCTCTTGCGACATCGGGAAAATAGTATGCTACGAATACGACGGACACTGCGCGATGCCTCGGATCCCTTCAACTTAACGGAACATGAATTTCGGAATTTTACAGGTAAGTGTAATTATTTGAGGTATTAGAAACTGTATTTTTATAAAAAAAAAGAAAATGAAAAACACAAATGAATATGGGTAACTATAGGGAGTGTTGGAATTTTTTGCAAATGATGCATAAATACGGGACATTTACTCGTTATAAGGTTATCTATAGTCATAACTATAAAAAAACATATACAATATTTGGAATATGTTAATACGAGTATAAACGTTATTAAGAAGAATGGAAATTACGCATACAAAAGGTAAAAAAAATATTGTTAATCTTATTTTTCAATGAGGTTATCCCGAGAAGCTGTCAGAACATTAATTGAGAATTTACGGCCTCTGTTGCCAAATCCAAGACAAAGGCACGGCATTCCAATTGAACTACAGGTGTTGCATTACATACATTTAGTAACTTGTATTTCTAATACGAACCCTATTTATTTTGCTAGAAATACAGAATCCATCATGAGAGTGATTTTTTGTTACAGGTACTAATCGCATTGAATTTTATAGCATCAGGTTCTTATCAATCGCGCGTTGGGCAAAATTATTTAGCATGCATAAGCCAGCCAACTGTGAGCAAAATTTTGTCGAATGTGGTCGATGCATTGAATACATTAATGCAAGAGTACATTCAGTTTCCAATTGAAGATGCAGAACTCCAACATGTTAAAGAAACGTAAGTTCTCATTAAATTCATTGTTTTGTTAGTATAATATTTCGGCAAAAACGTAAAAGGATGTGGATAAATAAAATTATTGTGAGTACCATTCATGAGCATATTTATAAGAAAAAATGTTGTTTCAAATTTGCAGTTTCTGGGCTCACACACGATTTCCTAGTGTTATCGGGGAAATAGATGGTACGCATAAAGCGATTGTGCCCCCAAACGCGAACAGGGAACATCTCTACATTAATCGCACATTATATCATTATTTGAATGTTCTCATCGTGAGTATGATAAATAATTCAGTAATCTAGAGGACGTATCTATTATTGAAGAAACACGTTGAAAAACACTAGGTTAGAATTAGGAATTTTGTGATGTTTAGGTTTCAGATTATGAGGGCAAAATTTTAACCGTGAATGCTGCCCACGGTGGAAGAGCCCATGATGCTAGAGTTTGGCGAGCTTCTCAAGTGTCGTCGCATTTACAGGACATGTATCTTGCAGGACGAAGGGATGCGTGGCTTTTAGGTAAGTGTTATATTTACATTTAAGGTAAACGATATTATTCGTTTTCACGGCATAATTTATTATATTAGCCGCTTCTTCTGCAGGAGATAGTGCCTACCCATTATTGCCATACTTAATGACACCCAAGTTAAACGTACCTGAAGGAACAAAATCAGCAGCATATACACAGTGTCATATCCGAGCTCGGTCTTGTGTGGAGCGATGTATAGGCGTCCTTAAAGGAAGATCGAGGTGTCTCCGGAAAGAGAGAGCTTTCCATAATGCACTAGAAACTGCAGGTATAATTCATAGAACAAATATATTAATAAGGGGTTCGATGATAATCATTATTAATTTTAATACAATTATTCTTAGCTAGGATAGTTAACGCTGCTTGTGTTTTACACAACATCGCTCTACTATGGAGACTTTCAGTGCCGGACTTATTTTATGATGAAATCGATGAAGAGTTGGCAGCAGTAAATGCTAATGTCCAAGTGGAGGAAAATGGGAACGAGACCCGTGATCGGATCATCAAAACATATTTTTAGGATACCGAAACTACCGGAAGAAAAATGTAAACAGTACGTGTATTTCCAAAGATATTTTCAATAATGTAGAAATCCGCGACAATGAGGAAGTGCGGGGTTGAATAATGTTTTTGTAGTCGTTCTCACATGAGAGAACAAAAGTAATCTTTATTAATTTAGAAAAAAGGCACACTCGCGCGTACCATCGGGCTTCATCCCACTCAGCTCGCTCGGTCGCACGACGCCGGACTCCCAAAATCTCTCTTTTAGGTAGATCGTTCCCGAGAGGCGATATACACGGCGCGGCTCTTTTTACGTTCAACACGCTACCGGAAAACAGCTCGGACGCTCTCGCCTTCGTTCAACGCGATTCTCACGCGGTAGCCGAAAACGGTGCTCGCCACTAGCGACACCGGGCGGGCTTTTGAGAAAAACTCCCTACAATAATGTTTATCACGCTTTTTTATCAACATGTTAAAGTCTTTCACTCTTTTTTAATGCATTTTATTTTGAATTCTACTCTTTTACCAATGTATAATTACTCCAAATACTGCGGCGTAATTTTTTCAATCTCTTGTCTTAGCAATACTAAATTGTTGTTCATTTCACGCAATATGTTGTAATGAGCGACCTTTTCTTCTTTTTTGCCTCAAACCTTTCCTTCTCGAATTGTAACTTTTCCTTGTACAGTTCCAACTTCTCGCGTTTGATACGCAATTGGTCACGCATCAAATCGACAGCTGTAACAGCGTTGGTTTTTTGTCGTTTATTGCGCGTATCTTCTATAAAATAATCAACAGATTTAAATATTTTCAAATGATATATTGACTATATGTCTACAAAAAAGAGATTTGTTTACAGCACCTGTATGTTGTAATGGTACATTTTCAGCGTTTTGCGTTTCTATATTTTCTCCATCGCTGAGAAATAATCGATGCGTATTTCTTCTGTTGCAGGCCCAATAACAGGCGGATCTTTGTTCATCTGCGGATGTTTATTTAGTCCATACATTGAATAAGAAGTATTTGATTGACAATTGCAAATAAGGCTTACTCACATCCGTCTGGAAGCTTACAGAATCGTGCATTCTAAGAGGCGATGATGGACCTACGCTAACTTCTCCATTCATTTCTCGGACCTGGCATGAATTATGCTTCTAAAATTGTTTTTTACATTTATCGAAAATTGTAAATATGAATAGAAATAATATGGATTTTGTAGGAATACTTCTTTTTTTGAAGACAATTCTTATATACATAGACTTATGTATATAGACTCATATATACAATACATATCCACATAATACAATAAACATATATACAATATGTCTTTAAATCTATATTATAGACAATAAATGCATTAACTATTGATTACTATTTATAACAATAAATACATTTACCATTTACAACTTGATATGCCAAATGTACCACCCTTTTTTCTTGCATGCGTCATTGTGGTATGAAAATATCGGTTTTAACTGTCGTTGATTCACGGTTTGTCGTCACATTCCGATCGAAATTTCCTCCCTCAGGAATATTGTGTAAGCCTGCCGATTCTGGTCAAATAACAGCCAAAAGGTCCTCATCTAATTGACTGAGCCTAGACACTCGTGGTGGACCTCCACCAGTACCAATCGCATAAATCTTGTCACTCGCACATTTCTTCAGTACGTTAGATTTCCAGTCTCTCCATGTCTGTAATTATTCAAATATTGACTGTATTGAAAATAGCAAAACTTTACTTTTGTACGTACTCCTTATTTCTATCTATGTTAGCTATAAAATTATTTTATGTATAATTTCACATCAATACCTTTTGCCATTCTTTCGGTTGTTTTTGTGGTCCGCTTCCGACAGAGTTTAAAGCGGTCGAAATCGTGACCCACATATAGTCCTGGATATATGTTAACAATAAACAATAATTTTATCACTGGGTTAAAAGAATCCCCATATGTTTTGATATGCTACAAAAGTTACCAGTATTTTTTTATTCGAACCGTTGTACCGCAGTCTACCTCGTGCCATATCTTCGTGCTCTTTCATAAAATTCAACAAGATTTTTTTTTGTTTTTCGGTTACGTTCATGATTCGAACTTATATTCTTTTTTAACTTTTTTAGGTTATGCCTTTGTTGATGGACACGCGCTTTGTTGCCCCGCTGGATTCAATTAGCGTGCCCCTTCTACGGCGTCGTGAAAATGTGAGATCACTAGCCGGAAGTTCCTGGTGATCTCACATTTACACCCGTCCGATCCGTAATAGAGTGACAAAATTCACGTGAGATGAAAGTGCGAGAAGTGAGAATTCTCACCCGAGAACCGTAATAAGCCCCCTGAGCACGACTCGCGCGTGACGTCACCCGACGGCGCGCGCGAGGGTTGTAGATGATTTCAATGCTTATTTAGCTTTTGATTCTCTGCGTTATTAATGTATACAAAAAAATGCATCGCGCACTCTGATCGCTATTTTTTTTTTAGTTTATACGTTAATTTAAATATAATAATGAATCTAAATTACAACTTATTTATCTTCTAAAAAATTGTTTGCGCTTTACTCACAGCCGTCCTTATGCCAAATAAATTATAATTCATAAAAGTAAGAGGAAATATATTTATATTCGTATTATTATATTAATTTTCATACTTTCATCAAGTGATAAAGCATTATCCCCAAAAACAAGCCAATCATCCATCCGGCCGCGAATCGTCAGTACCAGAAAGTGCACATATTCTACAAGCGATGAGATGGTCCCGTTGGTAGCGTTCCTGGCTTCGGTCCGCAGGGGCGCGGGATCGTTCCCCGCGCTCAGTGCTTTTTTATTATTTATTATTATTACTATTAATTCTTGTTTGATTAGTTATTTTTATTAGTTATCATTACCATTTTAATTAGTTATCTTTTAGTGTCGAAAAATTTATTGCGCACTCCGAGTGGGCGAGATAAGAAGGGGCGCGCGTACTTGCGGACGCGCGACGCCCCCTTTGCCGCGGCGCCCTAGGCCCGGGCCTAGTGAGCCTAGCGTATAAACCGCCTCTGTGCTCGGCTCTTTCCGAAGATGTCCGAGCGTCGCTCGCTCACGGACACGCGCTACTATGATTGTGTGATGGGCGCGCAAGAGACTAGAGAGGGCGTAACTTTTGCGCGCGATCTGGCTGCACTGCTCTGTGCTCGGCTCTTTCCGAAGATGTCCGAGCGTCGCTCGCTCACGGACACGCGCTACTATGATTGTGTGATGGGCGCGCAAGAGACTAGAGAGGGGGTAACTTTTGCGCGCGATCTGGCTGCACTGGACTAGAGTAAAGGAGTCCGAACTTCCTATCCTAGTCTGTATGTACGAAGTTCTTTCAATCGGTCGCAGAGATGTAGTGCTCACTTCCATACATAATAATACAAAACTGCATAAGGTCCGAGCTCCGCCACAACGACCAATCACAAAACTGGGGTGATCGTGTTTCTCTCTCGTACTCACTTGGAACAGTCATGGTGCGTTCTCTCTCGCACACCCGAACGATAATACACCCAAGTGGGGGTTTCTTCTATTATAATATATAATAATATTGTGTACATATATATAATAAATAAAATATAAATAATATTAATGAAACAACTCGTGTTGTTTTATTCACATGGGCTTATTATATAATAAGCACATCAGATATAATAATTATATAATAAGTACAACACGAGTTATTTTATTATAGAAACTTATGATTTGCCTGTTATGTTTAAAAATATAGCTAATTATAATGAAACGCGAATAAAGCGATAAACTAACCGTAATTTATCTCGTAATGTATTTATTATTCGGATGCGCGTTACTCTGGTTTCCTATACAATAATAATAATAATAAATAATAATAATAACATGCACATGCAAGAAACTGGGCGAATGCGGGAATGTTGGCTCTACATGCTGGGGTTGTCTTTTCAACACGTGCTTATTATATGTTTACTGATGAAAACTCGTTATTTGCTAGTTACGTTTAAAAATGAAGTTAAATATGAATTAAATTAAGCGATGAACCAACCGAACAAGCCGTCAAGCCTAATTGAACCCCAAGCTCGGCAATCATTTAAATATGAGAAGCTTATATTTATTGGCAAATGGTTGTGTGGCGAAGTTGGTAGAACGCTAGATTACTGTATTGAAGGTCCTGAGTTCGAGCCTCGGTAGTTTTAATTTTTTTCTTTTGCATTCGTACCGGTATCTGGTTGTACGAGCGAATTGAAGCAGTTTCAACCAATCAAAGAACTCGTCCAATCCCAAAAGGACTCGAACAAAAATAACATGGAAGAATATATTTTTTAATTTACGGCCATCAATAGTTGAAATTTGTTTTATAATTCCTACCTAGAGTGTTTACTTTTTCCCTTTATCTCATTGACTCGCGAGGAGTCATCTCCATTATTGTATACACATAGTTCGATAGCTGCTGTGCTGGTGTACACGACATATATATTTGTGTTTGACAGGCGCAAACAATTTTACCGCCATAACACGGTCAGCTTCACCTTATGCAGTTTTGTATTACTATATATTATGGGCTCTGGGGAACACTAGCGACGCCTGCGGCGGAATTGAGCATTACACCTCTGCGACCGATTGAAAGAACTGTTTGAGGCGGTAGTGTCAATTCCTTCTCTCTAGTCTCCTTGGCGACTGTATTAGAATATACATATATATATATTGCAAGCAGGGTGTAGTTCGAGTCGTGCCGTTCGAGAAAGCGGTGGCGTTGCTGTGCCTGTTGCGCTAGACTGTTAATCAATTCACAAAACGGCGTATGTGTTATATTTACGACATGAGCCAACGACTTTACTTTATTCAATGAAAGACAATGGGCGAGTGTGAAAGAATTTTTGGCGTGAAAAGTCACCCGAAAATTCGGCCGTAAATTATGAGATCCCGAGATTGAGTGGACAAATCGAAAAATAGCCCGAACAAAATCGATAGGAAAAAATCACATTACATTGGTAAACTGTCATTAGATTTTCGATTTGTTGCCGCGTCTTTGCGTAATATCGGAACAAAGTTAAAACGTCGTCTGCTGAAGCCCGTCTTACTGTATAAAGAGTCGCGGCGTGTTCGTCAGTCGGTCAGTGGCGTCGAGATCGGTGGCATCGATCAGTGGCATCGAATTTTTTTTTTTATTACTTGGCGTCAAGACGCTGCCGCGTCTCTTGATACATCTTTTTGACTTTCCAGTGCCTAATGATATGAACATTTCATTCTTTGTTTTCCATTAGCTAAAAGCTATCGACTTTTTATATCTTTAGAGATTGTGAAGCGAAAAACATGGATTTCTTCGCAGCAATCGGAGACATAGAAAACATTTTATTTCTCGGTATGCAGGAGCCCATTCATGAACTTTTCTCACATCAACTGAAGGTAATAAAAAATGCATACTGATAGAAATATACATTTTCAATTGTCTTTGACAGACAAGAGAAAAATTCAGAGGCTGTCTTCTCGATATCTGGAGATTGGAGGTTTTCAGTGTCTCCGATCACTGCAAATAAGTCCATAATTTTGGTGTCGCAGCCTCTAAATATATGAAATGTTGATTTTTTTAGTTACTGTAAAACAAATAGTTTTCCCTTTGAACTGAAAACAATCACCATTTTATACGTTTAACGACTGTGAAGCCGAAACCAAGACTCCGATCGTACTTCTTCGCAGCGATTAGAGACATTAAACAATTTCCATTTCTCGGTATACAGAAGGAATTCTTCAATTTTTCTCACATGAACTGAAGACAATGAAAAATGTATATCTGTAGAGATACACATCTGTAAGTGCCTTTGGTTGATGTAAAATTTGAGGGTTTTAGTGTCTTCGACCGCTGCAAAGAAATTCATAATTTTGGGGTTGCAGTCTCTAAAGATATAAAATGTTGATTGTGTTTAGTTACTGTAAAACAACAAATCCGAACATGGATCATTTGCAGCGATCGGAGACATTGAAAAAATTAAATTTACCGGATTACAGGAGCCAAGTCATCAAACATTTTTCATTGTCTTAAGTTGATGCGAGAACAATTTATAGGCTCCTCTATATTTCAATATTTGAGGTTTCCGATACGTTCGATTGCTGCTAAGAATCCATGTTTTAGGCTGCGCAGTCTTTAAAGATATAAAATATTGACTATTGTGAATTAATGCCCGACAAATAAACACTTTTGGCTTCCCAGTGCCTAATAACATTACTATTTCATTGTTTGTCTTACATTAACTAAACACAATTAACCTATATATTTGTTGAGTCTGTGAAGCAAAAAAGATGGGTTTCTGTGCAGCGATCAGAACAATTGAAAATTGATATTTTTCGGTATGCAGGCACCAATTCTATGATCTTTCCTTACATCAATTGAAGGCAATAAAAAATATATATCCGTAGAGGTATACTTTTACTACTGTCTTCCGTTGATTGATACGAGAAAAATTTGTAAATTGGCTCCTGTATACCAAGAAATGTAAGTTTTTTTCAGTCGTTGAGCTTGATGCGAGGTTAATCGATATTTTTCACGCCTCGATACCTATGAGTATACGTTTTTCGTTATGTTTAAACAATGGAAAGTTTATTTTTATTGCTTAAACTTTTCAGTATCTGGAAATTAGTTTCCGTTTCTGAAACAGTACCTGAAAGGGACTTCATACCGGAAAATATACATTTTTTCATAACCTATGTTTAATGGAAGACGATTTCATGTGTTTGCCGTTTTATTCTTTCCAGTGTAAAGTATGAGCTCCATGTACTGTTTGCCGTCCTATTCCCAATCGCGGAGGATTTTTTGAGGTTTGAATATAAGTCACGATGAACGTCAAATTTATTTTTGGCTCTAAAAAGAGTTTGCTTGTTCTTCGTATTCCATTAATTCTTTGCATCGTGAATTTACGACACGGGGAACCTCCATTACATTTTTTATTTGCCCTGAATAGGACCGTTTGTATCACGCTTAGAAACGCTTTAACCATAAATAGAGATTAGAGCTACCCAAATGCTTTACTCTGTAACATATTATATTATATGTATAGCAGGTAAGATAGTAGTTAGCTGTCGAGCTGCGCGAGACGAGTTTTAAACTTGTCGTTCTTCGCGCTGTTGAACAAATTGTTAATGAACCCTTGAAAGGGCGTATGTACTGCGTTTACGGGATGACGGATTTACTTTTTTCAATTCAAGTACCCCGCGATTGTGGACCCACTTTTTGGGAAAAAAACGCTGGCAAATTCGGCCGACAATGATGAGATCTCGGCATTGAGTGGACGGATCGAAAAACCAAACAGTAGTATAGCTATGAGAGTTCTAACGCCGGTCCTCTGAGGAGGCGTGCGGGGCGGGGGGTTCACGCGGGGCAGGGGACTCGGCGGAGTGGCTGACGTCACGCGGGGAGGGGGGGTATATATCGATTAACGATTAATTGATCATTGATTATTGATTTTTATATAAAGAGAGACTCATCTGCATGTATAAAGATATATGCATTTAACTTTAGACATTCAACGATTAAAGCGGGGGTTTGTTTGGGTGAAATCCCAAACAAACCCCACGAACGTCTTCGAACATCTATTGAACGTCTTCGAACATCTATTGAACGCTTTCGAACGTCTCTTGAACGTCTCCGTACGTCTCGTGAACGTCTCACGACCGTCTCCGAACGTCTCTCGAACGTCTTCGAACGTCTTCGAACATCTATTGAATGCTTTCGAACGTCTCCGAACGTCTCTCGCACGTCTCCGAACGTGTCCGAACGTCTCATGAACGTCTCACGAACGTCTCTTGAACGTCTCACGAACGTCTCCGAACGTCTCACGAACGTCTGCCGAACATCTTCGAACGTCTCCGAACGTCTCCCGAATGTCTCACGAACGTCTCCGAACGTCTCACGAACGTCTCACGAACATCTCACGAACATCTCCGAACGTCTCACGAACGTCTCCGAACGTCTCTTGGACGTCTCCGAACGTCTCTCGAAAGTCTCATGGAAGTCTCCGAACGTCTCTCGAACGTCTCACGAACATCTTCGAACGTCTCTCGAACGTCTCCGAACGTCTCCGAATGTCTCATGAACCTCTCACGAACGTCTCACGAACGTCTCACGAACGTCTCTCGAACGTCTCACGAACGCCTCATGAACGTCTCCGAACGTCTCACGAACGTCTCCGAACGTCTCTTGAAGATCTATCGAACATCTACCGATGAATGTATTCGAACATTATCGAGCGAGTATATTAAATTATTTTCCATCTATTTCCAAACGAAAAAAATTGTTTCACTTTCGAGAGCAATACTTTATACAACTGTGTAATCTCATAACAGATGATGTAACAAAGAAAGGGGTGACGAGAATAAAAAAAATCACATGTCACATTTCATTTATTTGCATGAATCTTTATGATTCAACCACCAATTAAACATTTTAAAGACATTTTGTAATGTACAATTTTTTCATGCTTTCCGCATCGTAGAGTATAGCGTACAGCTAGTGTACTTAAGGTAATCCATATCGCCAAAGTTCACGTCCAACGTTTCAATAACTAGATCATTTTTCATATTTAATATATCAGCTAACCATTCTCGTTTTTCATGGCCGTCAACAAATACGATAGGATGCATATCATCTTCCGTTGGGCCCACAACTGCAGCCGTTATTAAACCTTGAGCCATGCTATATGGAACGTTTCCATAGGCCCACTTTAGACCATGGTTATTCCGAATTAGTCATGACGCTTTGTATCTCTCAGATTTTGTGAGAAGTCTCCATGATATGATACTCGCGAAAATGTAATGAGAGAGTACACATCCCGCTCTCAGAATCGCGACTTCCTTCACAACAAAGTTTCTCCCGACCCTGAACTCTTGTAGATAGACAAATGTAGGTACAGACATAACGAAGATGTTTTGGCTCGATCAAGTTGATAGCAAGATCAATTGATGACTAACGTCAATATTTAAGAAACTCGTGTTTAAATTATTTATTCATTGAGCGGCGGTTACTTGCTGATCTATACAATTTGACGAACCATGTTTGTCAATGGACAATATTCAACAACGCGATCGTGCAAGATCAAACAATAGGCAGTAGTATTTGGTGGAAAATCTTCCTTACATTCAAACTCTATTCGCACGTCCACGGTAGCAATTTTCACCGACTCATTCTGGCACGAGCAATGAATAACCGTGAGAGGGCCGTTATATTGAAACTTTGCGATAGTGAGCAAAGAATTTTCATCGTAATAAGATTTACGGAATCGAGAGTACATATTGAACAAAATGGCGAATCTGTTTTTGTCAAAGTCCAAATTCAAATCATCGTAAGGATAGGATTCCGAGTTGAGATAAAGTTTAATATTGGCGAGTTTGCAGTCGTCGAATAATGTAATGTCCTTTGCCATAGAATTTTTTTTGCCAGTCTGCAGCGCAAATATTACACATCTTGGTTTCTCTAGCTGGGTGGCAGCTTTTACAGTTCATGAATGTTTCGTTGTGCTTTGAAGTAGTCGATACTCGTATAGATCCCAAGAGCGAAAGCTCATATTCAAGTATCGCCCACTTTCCAATGTTCTAAGTACTGACAATTTAGTTATCTCATTTAATATTACGTGAGGCATACCCCATTGTATTTTGAGCAATTCAACTTCTGCCTCTACTGATGGATGCTGACCGAATACGCAATTGTTATCATTGCGCGAACGTATCAGAATTAGCTCATGACGACTATTGATAACAACGCGCTTGTAATCTTCGCAGAATCCTTGCAATATGTTGAGAGGTGCACAAAAATTGAAGTATTTTCCCCCATCATTATGTGTCACATCCCACGCTGCATTTTTTGAAGTATGACTCCTCTCAGGGCTTAGAGAGATGTAGTTTTTAATCGTGGTTGTTATTCCAACGTTTCGATTGCGATCAATCTCCACGCCATGAAGCTCATAACGAACTTCATGAAACATGAATGCAACGCAATTGTTTCCCAATACTACTATCGCTTGATCATCAGGTTTTTTAAGCACCGTGAACTTTCCCTCAACGTAGAGAAAACTTTCAGATGGTAGGGTGTACAAGTCTTGGTGTTGTATAGGAATTCGTATTTCATCACTGTGTCCAAACGTTGAGTTCGCATACGGATTGTAGAGTCTCAATTTTGATGATACGATCGTCAAAGATTGGCTCCCCGCTGATATTCAAAACGTCAGTTATTCTTTTGCCTCAAGTATGTCGTACAATAAATCCCAGGGATTCTGAAAATTCACGATTCGCTGCACTGAGTTTCTTTTTTGTGGGTAATTTAACACTCAATGCCGCTTGTCTTCTTGCAAGAGTATTATTGTGTGCGATCGTATTATCTCGCATAGAAATATTGTCTCTGGGGTATTCCATGTCGTACAGAACGAGCATCACAAGCGTCGATTTCGTATGTGCAAAATTCATATATCGTGTGTACACGCTCACCATTACAGTACGCATCAGTGGTGATACTACATTCTATGCGGATAATGTTGACATTCATTATGTTTATCAGTACATCAGATTCCTGCCATTTCCTGGGATGCAGTATTCGGTTTGATGAAAATCCCAACAGGGATGCTACGTTGTCGGGTTTACTGAAATTTATTCTGTACGCACATTTGATTTCGCTCTTTGGTGTATTATGATTAGCGCGTAGCACGATTGGGTATTCGCCATTTTCGTCGAGGTCATCGTTATCAACCTTTCGAGCAACAATTTCATTTCCAGCATCATCACCGCTATCAATCCCCTTGAGTAGAATTGCACAATTCAGATACGCATTCATGTCTCTCAGTTCATAGGATCATTCAGGGATTATAATTTCTTTGTCATCATGGTCAAAGTAAAATTTGTTGTTTGATGAATTCACATTTGGTGTTGTGTGATAAGTTTCGAAATCCGTCAAACCGAGCTCATAACAGTCATCATTGAATTCTATAGCGGGACAATAATTTGCGGTTAGAAGGCTACTCTTGCCGGTCAACGTAAGAGTCAGTGACATGTTTCCCTCGAATACTGAGTTGATTGACACATTGTCACGGCTTAAATACATATTGATCATCGACGTTTTGAAGAAATTGCAACCACAATTGCCCGCCAATACTCTCAATATTATAATTCTGATAAGATTCTCGATTGTATTGTATTTTTGTGGTATTTGGTCCAAAATATCGCACCAACTCCTTGGGCGGTCGAAGTATTCCAAAACGATCAAAATATATTATATGACTCCCGCTCTTGGCATAGGCTACCCAATGGGTACCGGGGCCATCCGCATCGTCCAAATTTACTATACCGCTCTCATCTAGTTGCACTCCACCACAAACTGGTAAATTATTGCGCATGAAGACCCCTCTGAAGAATGGTATGCGCATGCGCCTGGCTAAGCATTCCAATTGTATATTAGGTGTTACACCCATGGGCATTTTCACCGTGTTTTGGCGTTTTTTTTCTTAGTTGAACATCCTTGTCCACGCCAGTGCAGCCAGATCGCGCGTAAAAGTTATCCCCTCTCCAGTTTCTTACGCGCCCATCGCACAATCATAGTAGCGCGTGTCCGTGAGCGAGCGACGCTCGGACATCTTCGGAAAGAGCCGAGCACGGTCGAAATTTCCCGACCGCGCCTTTGGCAGCTACACCAACACATGGACGCTGAGCACCCCTTGGCCGTACATGTGCGGCCAAGCCGAAACGAAGGCTTCGAGGGAAAATGCAATCTAAGCACGACGTCGGGTGACGTCACGCGCGAGGCTTTTAGATGATTTCAATGCTTATTTAGCTCTTGATTCTCTGCGTTACTGATGTATACAAAAAAATGTATCGTGCACTCTGATCGCTTATTTTTTTAGTTTATACGTTAATTTAAATACAATAATAAATCTAAATTACAACTTATTTATCTTATATAAAATTGTTTACGCTTTACTCACACCCGTCCTTAAGCTAAATAAATTATAATTCATAAAAGTAAGCGGAAATATATTTATATTCGTATTATTATATTAATTCTCATACTTTCATCAAGCGATAAAGCATTATTCCCAAAAACAAGCCAATCATCCATCCGGCCGCGAATTGTAAGTACCAGAAAGTGCACATATTCTACAAGCGATGAGATGGTCCCGTTGGTAGCGTTCCTGGCTTCGGTCCGCAGGGGCCCATAGTGCAAATTTTTCATAATTTCTCAGACTTTAGTCATATTTGAGATTTTCGGAGAAAAAATAATTTAAAACAGATTCAAGTTCTGGTCTATTTCCCAAAAACATTTTTTTCACTGAAAATTCATGATTTCTCATTTTTTTCCCGGAAATTTCTCTTTTTCCTATGACCTGAGTGAACAGCTGCAGAGATATTCGGAGAAAAGTTATAGATGAAAAAAATGAGATTTTCGTAAAAAAAACTTATTACATTTTTTTATCCCTCATAATTCTGAGAAATAATGAATTTCCGAAATTTTTTCCGAAATTCATTCCGAAATCCGAAAATTTCCGAATTCCGAAATTTATGGGAAAATATTACAAAATGGCGACACTGCAGCAAATTCTTCCGAGGCATGTTGAACTTAAGGTGCTCTGCAGCACGCAGTATAACTTGTGCCAATTTTAATCTGGACAAAATAATTTTTTTTTATTAAATCTAGATGTGTGTAGCTAGTGAACCACGTAGGGGATTTTAGAAATATTGATTTTTGAGTAATTGCCGAGTATTTGACTATAAATGTTCATTTAGACTTAATAAAACAAAATTCATTTTTTTAGATTAAAATTGGCACAGTTACGTGGGTCATTTGACAAGTACCTAGCCTCACCGCTAGATGGTGCCACTATTGCAAGAGAAATACACTATAGTGTAGTACCGTCTTGTAGACGGCTACTGACAAAATTTCAGCCGGATCGGACTTGTAGTTCTCTTTTGAGAGCGTGTGAAAGCAAGTGTGTCCGTTGATTTTTGAAAGAATGGAGAAAGAACAATATCGGTCGGTGATTCGATTCTTGTTTTTGGAAGGGAAATCGCGCAGTGAAATTAAAGAACGCTTGGATGCAGTGTATGGGGATGCTTCTCCTTCGATGGTGACCGTTAAATTTTGGTATAACGAGTTTCAACGTGGTCGTACGTCGGTTTTCGATGATCCACGCCCAGGTGCTCCAAAAACAGCCACTACGGAGGAGAACGTGACAAAAATACACGATATCGTTTTGTCAGACCGCCGATTAAAGGTGCACGAGATAGCTGTGATAGTAGGCGTCTCAGAAGAACGCGTGTGGCATATCCTACATGAGACTTTGGGCATGAGGAAGCTGTCGGCAAGGTGGATGCCGCGTTTGCTGACTGCAGACAACAAGCGCATTCGTGTGACCACTTCAGAGCAGTGTTTGGAGCTGTTTAATCGCAATCCAAAAGAGTTTTTGCGTCGTTACGTGACCGTCGACGAAACATGGATTCACTGGTATACTCCAGAGACCAAGGAGCAGTCAAAACAGTGGACCTTACCCGGTGAACCTGCTCCAAAGAAGGCGAAGACGGTCCCGTCGGCTGGAAAGGTGATGGCCACTGTTTTCTAGGATTCTCAAGGTGTGATTTTTATTGACTATCTGGAGAAGGGCAAGACGGTCACGGGACAGTACTACGCCGAACTATTGAGCCGATTTAACGCCGTGTTAAAAGAAAAACGGCCCCATTTGTCGAGAAAGAAAGTGCTTTTCCACCATGATAATGCACCTGCTCACACCTCCGCGCTCGCCACGGCTAAATTGGTCGAATTACGCTATGAACTGCTGCCCCATCCACCGTATTCTCCAGATTTGGCTCCGTGCGACTTCTTTTTGTTTCCGAATCTAAAAAATTCACTCGCCGGGAAGAAATTTCACTCCAATAACGAAATAATCGCCGCCACGGAGGCCTATTTTGCAGACCAAGAGATAACATTTTTTTCAACGGGGTTAAAAAAATTGGAACACCGCTGGGCCAAGTGTATTCAACTAAAAGGAGACTACATTAGTAGTGTAATGGTACCAGTTCTAAATCAAGATTCCTACTACCGACACTTACCGACCGAGAACCAAAAAATGGTTGATTTCTGAGTTATCGGCGGATGGTCGGGTAGGGGTTTGATTTAGAACTGGTACCATGATCGACTGTCGATGTCTGTACTTACCGACCGATGGTAGGGCTGCACTGCTTACCGACTGATGGTGATGCTCACCTGCTTACCGACCGATGGTAGGGCTCACCTGCTTACCGACCGATGGTGGTGAGTCCCTCTTCGCCGCGAATGGAATTCGGCGGTATGGGGGGGGGGGGGGGAAACACGGGGACACACGTCCGATTACTAGCGAGGCCGCGCGACGACTGACAAAGAGTCGAAGTGCTTTGTAGTAAAAGGGAGTTCCCCTCCCCTCCGCGGGAAGAGGGGGGGGGGAGGAAGAGTGGAGGGTCCGATTTCTCAGAAATTGTTTTAAACATTTGCGGGTGGTGAGTCATCGGGCGCTTGCCGTGGCTTGACAAAGCCCCCCTCCCCGCCACCTCGGCGAGATGCTATAGTTTTGTTTATCGACGTGTTGAAACCGGCAAATTGAGGTGTTGAATGATTATTTTCCGAGAATTTATCATCGGATGGTGACATTTGATAGCGCCAAAATGGCGGCGGGATTTCGTCAGATTTCTACGAATTATATTTCTTAATACCGCTGTTTATATTCGAGCGATGCGACGTTCCATTTGCACGCGCGTGCCGACACACACACACACACACACACACACACACAACACACCTTGTGGATGCTGCGCGTGACAAAGCCCCCCCCCCCAAATAAAATGCGATATCGATAAACGCGTTGAAACTCGTCCACCATGATGAAGGGGACTATAAGTGGGGGTGTCTAGAAAAATATTCGTCAGTATAGCGTTTCGCCGTCAACATGAGTCATTTCAGAGATTCAAAAAATCCTGTTTCTCAAAATTTGAAGAAGTTTGCTGAAGATCAATTTCGAAAAGGCCCGCCCCCCTCCGATTCAAAAGTTCCAAAGATCAAAGGGAGTGAAGCATATAATGATAATGTTCGTCCCGGGCAATACGGAGCTGTAGGTGATTCACGGAAAAAATAGGCTCTTGTTGAGAAGTAGCCACGGAAGGCAACGGAATCATGCGCCGCAACGAAAAAAATGCGTGCAAGAGACGTGAATTAAAAGTGCGCATCGAACGATTGTTGCAAGACATTCAACAATTGAAAGGAGAAATAGACTCGTGGGCGCAGATTCATTCGCTGAGGATGATATTTGAACGAATAAATTTGGAGCCACGGCGCGAAGAATCTCCTCACCGACAAACGTCATTGGTCGAGGATTCAGAGTGGAGGGGGAATGGTGGAGGGGGCAAGTATATAATCTCGTGAAGACAGCTTCGAACGCTCAGACGGCAAGTGAAAAATGGACGCGATTAATCAGATTGGTAAATACGCAGATTTTCTTCCGGCGAAGAAATTGAACGAGTTGACCCCCGACTCGGAGTATCCCATCACCAACATACGGGAAGTGAACACGAGATATGGCAAAAAGTTCGTGATTGACATTCGCAACGAGTTTACCGTATTTCTACCGGCGAGGATCAGCAAGGTACTTGAAACGAATCCGGCGACGTTCCAGACGATGTTGGCGTCAGCGTACAACGGAGATCTATGCATGGTCTACATCGGTGGAAAGTTCAATAGCATGGAATTCAAAAACCTGGCAAACGAACCTCGCGAATGCAGTGCGCGGTGAGGAGGAAGGCGACTAATGTCGATTGACTGCTCAAGTGAATTGCAAGTGAAAAAATGCTGTTGTTTTTTGTTCTCCAGGTGAAGAAACCCCGAGTCGCTATGGGGTCTCGGAAAAAAAACACATCACAAAGGCTCGATGTTGGCGGAGGTGTTCAGACCTGGAATTCTGCTAACCTCGCGGCAGCGAATCCATGGCAAAAAGATTGTGTTTCGGATCACCAAGGCGCTCCAGGCTGACGTCAGCGCTTAGATGAGATCTGGTGCGAAGAAATTCACGAATCTCGCCATCACAGTATTAAGAACATTTTCTATGTGTGTGTGTGTGTGTGCGTGTGTGTGAGTATGTGTGTGTGCGTGTGAATGGGACAACATTTTGTAAAAAAAATTTTTTTTGTAAATAAAAAGAAAAAAATTGTGTAATCGACAATAAAAAAAAATTTATTTCCTCGCATCCTCTTTCAACCATCTCTCCAGACATTTCACATTTTCATAGGCACATTTGAATTTCGGGTGGAGAGTCGCATGGTAGGGACATCCGTTGTTTCTCAGCTCTTTTGTCGCAAGCTTCTCCAACGATGGGCAATCCAGAGTCTCCAGTTCGATGATCTCCGTTGCTAGGTCGGTGAATTTTTTCAACCACAGCGATTTCTCCAATCCCTTGATGTAGACGATTCGAGCGTGTTGTAAGATTGATCGAATGAACATGGGGATGGTCTCGTGTGGAAAGTCGCCATCGTCCCATCGCAAACCATGGTAATTGCGCTCCAACCACATATTCGTACTCTTGTACTTTCCCGGCAGAGAATTCCAGGCGTACGGTGGTTCGAAGAGGAACGTCAAGGGCTTGCAGTCAACGCTCGCCACCTCGACAATTGATATTTCCTTCGGGACGAATTTGTTGATCGGTCGCTTGAAACCTTGCACATCAACGATAAACTCCATGATGACTGAAGGGGGGCGCGTGATCTCAACTTTATATCAACTTTCTTACCCCGCCACCTATCGGATTGTACTCGACAATGCGATCATGGAGAATGAGACAGTATGCGGAAGTATTGGCGGGAATATTGGTCTTTGATTCGAATTCGATGCGTACGTCAACGGGGCCGGACTTGAGAGAATCGTTCTGCTTCGAGCAATCAATGACAATGAGCGGAGCATACTTTATGAAATCCAATTTTTTCAAGCATGGTTCGGGCTCTCTATTGTAGTACGAATATTGAAAGTTTGCATACATTTGATAGAGAAGCGCATATTGGTTCTGCGCAATGTCCAGATTCAAATTCCCATAGGAATAACTTTGCGAATTGAGGTAGAGTTTGACATCTGTGATGTCACAATGATCGAAATTACACGCATTTGCGCTTTTCTTATTTTTACGGTCGGTCTGGAAGGCTAGAATGACATATCGTGGCTTCTCAAGTTGCGTAGACGTCTTCACGGCCCACATGTGTTTTGAGGTTGCGGGGAGCATTGGGTACTCGTACAATTCCCATGAGCGGAAAGTCATGGGTGTCGGTGTGTCTTTACCGATAAACTTGAGAAGTTGGATTTTACGCTTATCGGAGAGTGTCACGTACGGTACGAGCCATTCTACTTTTTTCAACGTGAATTTGATGTCATCCTCACCTGCGGCTTGCCATATCGCATTATCATTAGTCTTCGATCTCAATAGAATCAATTCATGCTTCGCGTTCACAATGATTTTTTGATAATCTTCGGCGAAACCGAGGATCATACTCAGCGGTATGCATACGTCAAAATTCCCATCGGCATCTGCGACAGCGTGCCCGCTGCGAACATCATACCAGCCAGCATTCTCAAGCTTATAGTTCTTGGATTGACTCACGGATGCGTATCCCTTCATCGAGCTCGTTATGCCCACATTTTTACATCGATCTATTTCCATGGCATTGAGCTCGTATCTCACCTCGTCGAACAAATAGCAAATTCCATTGTTTGCGAAATGTGTATTGGCGGCGATTGTGCCATCGGCTTTGGTGACTCGCCCGCATACGCGTAGCGAACTTTGACTGGGAAGTATGCATATGTCTTGATGCTGAATGGAAATACGTATTTCATCACTGTTATTGAAGGTTGTTGATGCATACGGCTGATGAGCATGAATCTCATAGTGCGCAATGGAATCATCGAAGATGACTGGGGTTTTGATATCAGTTATTTCCGCTTCCATCTCAAACAGCATACGCACGCAATGCAGATTATGTAGTTTTTCATGCGATTTTTCCACGTATTCGTAGACCCAAACTCCGCAAAAACAGCACGTTCTGCGGTGTTAGCGGTGTGCGTGTCCATCGACTACTGGGCTCTCTCATCGACGAAGTATTGTTTTTATAAGTGCTCGCGACTCTGTGAAAGACTATACCCATTGCGATTTGATGTGTAATCGTATGGTTATTGTCTCACCGCGAAAGTTCACCAAATCACCGTCCTGATCCACTATTCGCAGTTGAATGTTGTCTATCGTCTTGCTCGCGATTGGTAGATAAATGACGTGCGACGGTATCTCGACGATTTTATAGCCTGGTGGTACGGATGGGAAAAACTCGTGGATTGTGTGTACTCTTCGCTCGTTAATATACGCGCCAGCTGTGAGGTTACATTCGACGCGCAAGGCGTTCACTTTGAGAATGGTCACTAGATTATCCGATTGATGCTTTTCACCAGCTCGTAGTCTACGGGGTGCAAATCCTAGCATACGTCCGATAGAATCCTCGGGCGTGAAATATATTTCATAATTGCACTCGATTTCACTGCGCAGCGTATTGTGGTTGAGCCTAATGCGAATGGTAATATTTTGCTTTGCCAGCTCTTTTTCCAAGTATGTCGCAATATCGGCTAATTCGTAACTCCCAGTAGGTATGGTAAAAACGTTCTTGCCAACGTAAAATTTGTTGTGCCCAATGTCTATATTTGGAATAGAATTGTAGGTTAGGAGTTCGATGAGTCCGAGGGTATAATTCTTGTGGGGGGCGAGTTCAATGGGGGGAAAGTATTGAGCCTCGAGCACAGACGATGATCCCGATAAGGTCAACGTAAGACTGTTATCCATAATGTCGTTTGACAAACTGACTCGATTTTTCCCTCATCACACACTTTTATACAGAGAAAATCTCTCTCGTCGTGGTAATTGTCGACAGAGAAACTTCAGACACAAATGACCACACTCGAATGTGTCGTATGTCTGGTACCTCTTGTAATTATAATTCACGCTACTCACACCGAAGTATTTCAAAAGTTCGGCAGGTGGTTGAAGATCGCCGAAACTATCGAAATAATGGACTCTATTGTTGGTTTTTTTGTACGCCACCCAATGTGTGCCAGACCCCATATCCTCATCGAGATTTACAATGGCACATTCGCGTAGCCATGGTCCACCCTTGGGCAATTGATTTCTCATGTAACATCCACGAAAATAGGGGATTTCCATTATTTTGGCATATTTAGCAAATCTGCATCGGTGAGTGGTCGGTGAGGTAGCTCTACTTTACGTTTTTTGGCGCGATAAAAAGACCCATTCCCTGTTTGTACGGCTTGAGATGTAAGCCTTTGCCCAATGCTATTGCTTCAATCGTTCGATTGTGACGCTTGCTCTCTTCGAGCTCACGTTTCGCTGCTTGAGCGGCCTTGACCGCTTTGACTATGTTGGCCGCACCACCTGCTAGCGCCCCTGCAGCGCTGAGGCCGGCAAAGATGGGTACGAGAAACGGTAGGAAGCCACCGATTTTACGAGGTACAGGCAACACTCGAGGCGTACGCACTTTGCGCGCGCCACTTGTGACCCTCTTGACAGCTGCTCGGGCGCCCTTTAAGGCCGACGCAGCGACTGCACTTGAATCTTCGCTCTTCACCATGGCTTCTCTCGCTGCATCGATGATTTTCTTCAAGCCAACAATTTTTGCTCCCCTCTTAATCCCCATGCCGAATTTTCTCTTCGCTTTCATGATTCCTGCTACGGCAAGCGCGTTTGTTTTCTCCCTGATACTAGCGTCGCTGGCGCGAACTCGTTGCCAAGCTCTCTCCTGCAATATCTTATCCGCAGAATGTCTAGCTTCTAGGTTTTCACGATTTTTCGAATACGCGATATCGTGCTCTTTGCAAGCTGCATCCAACGGATTTATTCCAGGATCGCCGCGTGCAAGACGTTTAGCTAGCTTTGTGCCGGGTCCGCAATACTGATATCCAGGCAAGTGCAATTCAACGGGAAGTTTGTTGATGATACGATTGAGGAGACCTTTACCGGACTTCTTTCCTCGACGTTTGGTCATGATGAAGGTTGACGCTCGACTGAAGCGGCGATAGATATAAAAGCTCGTTTTATACCAAAATTATGTCAGTCGCGACGAAGATGAAGTCCAAGACGTATGGAAAGCTGCCGGTGATAAACTTTGATGAATTTACGCAAATTCGGGGAGAGGGTGGACAAAAGCGTCATGGTGATTTGCTGCCAAATACGATTCGCGCGGTATTCTGCGGTCCGTCAAACTGCGGAAAAACCAACGCTTTGCTCACCCTCGTGATACACCCGAATGGTCTGAGATTCGAAAACGTTTATCTCTATTCAAAGTCGCTGAAACAGCCGAAATATCAGTTACCCGAACAATTTCTCCAGCCCGTGAAGGGTCTCGAATATCATCCATTTAACGAGCATGAACAAGTGGTGTCACCGAGCGACGCACGACCAAACTCCATATTCATCTTTGACGATATAGCGTGCGAGAAACAGGACAACGTGAGAGCCTTTTTCTCCATGGGAAGGCATGAGAATGTGGACTGTTTCTATCTTTCTCAAACATACGCTCGTATTCCTAAGCATCTCGTACGCGATAATACGAATTTCATAGTTCTCTTCAAGCAGGACGACTCGAACCTTAAGCATGTGTACGATGACCATGTCAATACCGATATGTCATACACACAATTCAAAAATATATGTTGCAAATGTTGGAATTCCAGCAAGTATGGATTCCTTACAATTGACAAGAATAGTAGTATCAATGAGGGTAGGTATAGACGAGGGTTTGATTCTTTCCTCCGAGTCAATAAATAACGTGCTCTTTGTTGCAATGCATACAGTATTGCTTGTATTGTGAAACTGACAACAGCATGAAGCGTCGACAACTTTTGCAAGAAAAAGATGTGTTGCAGCAAATCGTCAAGGCCAGTGATGCAATTAGACGAAAACATCGAATGATAAAGATGGGTAGAGATAATGCTGATCAGGCGATGCAGGATGTCTTTAAGCCGATAGTCACACCATTGGAAAAGCTCGTTTCTCACAAGACGTCGCCATTGAAGAAGGAGGAGGAGGAGGAGGGGGAAATCAAGAATGAAACGGAAGAAAATGAGAGTAAAGTTAAGAATGAGTCACCGGAAGATTCAACTTTCACAGCGGCGTATGAGCACAAAGATGATGCCTTTGATGACGATGACGATGCCGATGCTGATGATGATGATGATGATGATGATGATGATGAGGATTCACCCAGTCGGGTCGATGAATTGATAAAAAAATATCTCGTATTGTTACGTATGGGTAAAAAGAAAAGTCTGGCTACCACATACGGTGTGCGAATGCTTGCCAGCACCAAATTAATGATTGGCGATTCTCCGATAATTTTCGATCCTCCACATATTCGTGTGGGGGAGAAAAGTTATGCGACAACTGTGGGATTGACGGAGCTCCTATTTAAAAAAGTGCCAAATGTCGCTTTTCTCGAACCGAACGATTTGAAAAATTATGAGAATATCATCATTGGTACGAACGCGCATAAAAAGTATTACAAACCGGACGGAGCTGTGCGACGTGAAAACAGTCACAAATTCAAGATTTATATTTCGAAAATAATTCGAGCACGTACGGATCGGGGGATGTACAAAAAGGCCAGAAAAAATATGCAATTTGACTATGTTTACTGGGTCAATCCGAATGAGCTTGTAGATCGTCTTCGATTACTCCACGCATCTCAAGCGGCAGGCAACTCATCGCATTCCAATGAGATCTTATCGATTATCGAAGAATTGCGCGAGGCTGGAATTATTTATTAGGAAAAACGAGGGTTTTTCCATTCGCATGTTGAACGTTGATGTGTGTGGATCTCCTCGCGCGCCATGAATGATGACAAAAAACTGACTCTCGTGCGAGAGCTGCATAAGCCTGCACGAAGAAATTATACTCGTCGACACGTTGACATTCGAGGTCTGGATGAAACGTGGCAAGCCGATATCGTAGATATGTCATCGTACGCGAGGCAAAACTCGCAACATAAGTTCCTCCTGACCGTCATCGATATATTCTCCAAATTCGCCTGGGCCATACCGTTGAGAAGCAAGAGCGGTAAAGATACGACGATTGCCATGAAATCTATATTCAATCAGGGTCGCATACCCAAGAACTTGCACGTCGATCGTGGAAAAGAATTTTATAATTCACAGTTTGAAGCTCTCATGAAAAGACACAATGTAAACATGTATTCAACGTATAGCAATTTGAAAGCATCAATCTGCGAGCGTTTCAATAGAACGTTAAAAATAAAATGTGGATGCAATTCAGTCTTCGCGGAATGTACAAATGGATGGATATTCTGGATTCTCTCGTTACCGAATACAACAACACCGTGCATCGAACCATCCGGGAAAAACCGAAAAATATCAATCGCACCAATGAAAGAGAGATTCTCCATCGTATTTTACGCCAGCGTCGATTAACGACAAAAAAATCACAAAAGTTCAAAATTGGCGATAATGTGCGAATTAGCAAATTTAAGAATGTATTTGAGAAGGGTTATACGCCCAATTGGACAACGGAAATATTCACGATACGCAGAGTGAAAAGAACGAATCCAACGACGTACAATCTGAAGGACCATCGGAACGAACCCATCGCCGGCTGCTTCTACGAAGAGGAGCTCCAGAAAGTCAAGTATCCCGACATTTACCTCGTTGAGATGGTGGTGAGGAAGCGTGGAAATCGAATGCTCGTCAAGTGGCTCGGTTTCGACGATACGCACAACAGTTGGATCGACAAAGGAGATTTGTGAAAAAAAACGTTTTAATAAAACAAAGTTGTCTTCGAAAAAATGCATCACCCCCCCCCCCCCCCCCGAAGGAAAAATCCTCGCCTTGGGCCGTTGTCCCTTTGTCTTATCCGATATGAAGAAACAGCTCTTACGTTTACGACCAACTCATGCAACCCGATACATATATGCTCTCAGACGCCCGTCGACGCAAGACGCCCCCCTTGACTTGATACTCACTGTGGTGGTTCTCCCGGCCCACAATTTCATCTCTCTCTCTCTCTCTCTCTCTCTCTCTCTCTCTCTCTCTCTCTCTCTCTCTCTCTCTCTCTCTCTCTCTCTCTCTCTCTCCAAAGTTTATAGTATTCGTGATTTGCTTAGATTCTCAGTGTACTCGAATATCGCATGGCTTTTTTCGTCGATAGTTCCGATCAGGAGGGGGAAATAAATTTTCGTAAATGTTTTGGTTTAAGCGTGAATATATATTTTACCGTACCTCTCTCTCTCTCTCTCTCTCTCTCTCTCTCTCTTCACACACAATTGTCGTCAACATTTTATTTTTTAATGTTCCATATCATCGGAAGCATAACCCCATGGAAGAGTGTCCGTGGAATCTGGGATTAGCACTCTTTTGTCATCTCTCCAGCTGAGAGCAATTTTCTGTTGCGTCGCCGTATGTACAATGTGTTTTTTACTCGTGATCAATTGTTGCGCCTTGACAAGATTTTCGTGCGCAAACAAGCAATTTTTAAAGTCGTCGAAGGTGATGGATTTCAGGGTTGACCGCCGTACACCCTTAGCTCTCTTCTTCGCGTCATCACAGTCGAGAATTTTGAACGAGTACAATTTCGCTCTCAAACCTACAAACTCTGTCATAATGCGACCATTATTCTCATCTTTCATGAGACCTAGTACTTTCTTATTGCGCAAAGGCATATTATACGGATTGTTGGGTGAATAATCAGACGTGTCAAATTTCTCAATATCACGCTTCATCTCTTCATACATGTCGGGCACGCTGATGTGATAGATGAGACTATCAGTGTCTGTATACAATAATTTTGCTCGATCGTCGAATCTTTCGCGCATGAAATTGTAATGAAAATTATAAATCCAGAGTTTGGAGATATCGAGTATGGAAAATCCGGTGTATATAGGCTTGTTGAATAGAACGCATGCTTGATTGAGCTCGATAATAACGATGTCTTTGTCAAATATGGTGCAGCTATGGAACGTTGGCTTGGCAATCTGCGCTTCGGCTCCCCACCGCCCCTTCCACTTTGTCACGAGTCGCACTTCCCGATGTTTCCTGACATTTTCCATTGTTTTACCAAAGACCGCGTTGTTCATGAGTTTGTAAAAATTTTTCTCAAAATCATTGTTCGATTGCTTTCTCAATTCTGTATTTATATCGATGTATTTTTTCAGCCATGCGCGCTGTGAGAATTTGAGGACTCTGTGAATTTTTAGGAGAAGCAATCCCAATTTCAAGCATTGCTTCAAATTTCTATAATGAATGACGTATTTTTCTTTTCGAAGCAGTGTGGTCGTTAGTTTTCGTTGAGTGCTGCCAGGAGGGACGTAGTGTTCGGGGCACAGAGGCAGATCTTTGTGGGTGTCGTGTAACTCTCGAGGATACTCCAAATCGACTTCGAAAATGTAGCCCGTTTCGGCGTCATCGGGAATACTCTCGATACGTTCCCCGAATCTTTCCACCCAAGCGAACGAGCCGAATGGTAGTGACTCACACATAGCTGCACCATACAGGTTATTGACATCGTAATACATCAAGTATGACTCAGGTTCGTTTGGATTGAAGTTATCACGCATGTAGCGATTATTCGCTTTCCCATACCTATTGCAGCACTGCGCAACACCACCGCGAATACCTTTCTCGATGAACATTAACATGTCAACGTCGAGCAAGAGTTCGAGTTCTACGCTGGTACATTTTAACATCGCATCAAAAGATAGACCGGGTGCGGTAAAATAGTGCAATGGATCGAGGCCGTACGTGTTGATGCAATTTCGTCGAAAATTCTCAAAAATATCTGTCAGAAGGAGTACGTCGGTTTTCAAATACAAGTCGGAATATTCACCCAACGTTTTGAGATTAAAGACGGTCCAAACTTTGCACGCGTGCGCGTAATCGTCCGCCGAAATATCTTCATTACTCAATCGGGAGAAAAATGTATCTTTCGCAGGCAATTGTGTCTCATCGAGTCGCAGCCAAGAGTCCACATAGTCGTAGGAAAAAACACCTTTTCGCGTCAACAATTCAAATTGCGTGGCGTTAGCGCAATGCTTGCGTGTTACTATTTTTTGATCATTTTTCAGGTAAGATGCTAACTTTTCGATGCTGCTCGGCATGAACCTCAAAGAGTCGATGAATCGATACTGCACGCGTGTACCTTTGACGCGCTTCGAAAAAGAAATATATTTCTCCTTGTTAATCGGCAAAAGACTCATGGATCCTTCGAAGGTTCGAGCCAATGCTACAATCAAAAAGTGTGCGTCATATCCGGACAAGTTGTGAAAAACTATCGGGACTACGTGGGCAATTTTGTAATTCAAATTACAGTCTTGGTGAGCGGCGCCGCGGAATTTTCCCGTAAAGTGACAATGATCTCGGACTCTTACGTTTGTCGGCGCAAATGGTTTTTCACAAATGTGACAATTTTCAGCCAACTTGAAACGTCGACTTTCGTCGCTACTCAAAGGTTTCATTGGTACTATGGTCTGAAAAATGTCGTGCAATGAGCCGGCCAGTCCTTCTAATTCACGCATGAACCATTCGATACAGTTCTTTCCGCGAAACGCCTTGTACTCCGAGCGAGCGTCATTGAAACTGCAATGCTTATAGTAGGCAATGCTATGAGGGGTATGCTTCTGATAATTTACAGTGTTAGCCTGCGGTGCTGTGACTGGTTCGAGCAAACATTCCAAATCTGCGTAAATTACAAACGGAACTATCTCCTTGTGCTGGTAATTTTTGAATTTCAATTTTGTTTTCGTACCTTCGGGAAAAGTAACACGACAATTATTACGGCAGTCCTCTTTATGTCGCTGCAATATTTCTTCTCTGCTGAAGTAACACAAACACCGGTCGCAAATCCATACGCGATGTCCATCCCTCGACACCTGCGCATTCAATAGTCGCAACATGTTTTTAATCCACGCGTAATGATGATACACCTTAGGAACGGCATCCTCCTCCTCCTCCTCCTCCTCGTCCTCCTCCTCCTCTTCGTCGATTTCCGCTTTGATCATGAGTAGATGAATGGTTGGTTTATCCGACATTTGCTTACTCAGATATATCGGAACAATTTTACTCGTGCCGTCTTTTGTCATACCATCAATCCCATACACATGGCTCGATAAGCCATTCGATTGCTCAAATTTTGCAATCTTTGACAAACTCATCGGGAAATCCAGGCCTTCGTAGTTGAGCATCTCACTATAATGAGGATAAGAACTCGTACGTTCGGAATTCATCCTCGGTGGTGGAGAGAGTGCTGCTGTGACGGACCAGAGAAAACAATAGGGGTCATTGTTTTGAATATTGACGACGGCCCGTTTCATCTGTATATCCCTCGGGAGACGCGTGTAGGTGGATAAGCTTCCTCGCAGTGGTTCGTACTTGTTAATGTTCACAAGTAGATGGGAGATTTCGTGTAACGTCCAACCCGACTCTTTTTCCTGGAAGTCCTCGATTTTGACGGAGAGTTTTGCTTGGACGCACTCGATGAACCACTCGGCAATATCGCTCGATGGTAGAATGACCGCGTTTGTCGTTTGAAATGTCTTTTCCTCCTCAATGATTTCATTCACCTTCATGAGGTGAAATTTGCACGCCAAGGTCACATTCACCTTCACGTTACCCTCCTCGCGCACTATTTTGTCCAGTTTTGAAACCACCACGCGCATCGCATCTTCGAGGAAACTTTGCACATCTTTGTGCTCGAAATTCACAATCGAGCCTGTCTTTATTCGATTTTTGAATGCCGACTCGAGATCGACCCACTTTAGTTTTTCGCGCGCGTCAGTCACACCAGCACCGCTTACACCTGCGCTGCTTACACTCGCTCCACGCACGATTTTTTCCCTCAACGACAACAATTTCGCTATTGTCGATTGAATTTTCAGTTTTTGACCGACGTTGAGCCCCGGTTTTTTCAACGTTTGCCCCAAAAGTTTGACGTGCACCTCACAGAACTTTTGCCACTTATCCACGTGAGAGAAATTGTTCCTCGCACCGCTCAACTTGTCGATAATTTTATCGCAATCGTCCATGGTCCAGACTGTCCAATGAATCGAAATGAAATATCGATGCAGAAGGGCTCGCAAATGTATTTAAGAAGGAAATCTCCATACAACCCCGCGCGCGCGCGCGCGCGCGCGTGTGTGTGTGTGTGTGTGTGTGTGTGTGTGTGTGTGTGTGTGTGTGTGTGTGCCGGCACGCGCTCGAACGTCGAGTTTGTATACACAAGATCGAGTTCCAAACAGCGAGACGGTGGGCGCTCTTTCTCGTGGTTTTCAACCTTGAACACAAGATGATTTTTTCTTGAAATGCTTTATAGTATCCTTCGTTATGCATTATGCATCCATATCTTCAGAGTCTGCGTCCAACGTTTCAATAACTAGATAATTCTTCATATTTAGTATATGAGCTAGCTGTTCTCGATTTTCGTAACCCTTAACGTATGCGATAAACTTTCCACCGATGTAGGCTATGCAGACATTTCTTTTGTACGCTGCTGCCAACATCAGCTGGAATGTTGCTGAATTCGCGAATTTCAGGCTGTGACATTTTCCACCGCGATAGACCATGCATAGATCTCCTCTATGCGCTGCTGCCAACATGCTCTCGAATGTTGTCGAATCTGCCTCAAGCGCCTTGATGATCGTTCCGGGTAGAAACACGCTGAATTCGTTGCGAATGTCGACCACGTGTTTTTTGCCAAATTTAGTGTTGACCGTCCGTATGTTGGTGATGATATAATCCGACCCGGGCGACAACTCTCTGAACTTCTTCGTCGGCAGAAAATCGGCAATTTTATCGATGAACTCCATTTTTTCACTCGTGTGCACGTAGTTCTTTCTCATGTGTGCGTCCGATCTTGAATCGCAAGATTATGTACTCCCCCCCCCCCCCTACATTGAGGGCACGAGGGTCCGAGCGCGGAAAAATGTCACGCGTTCGATGCCCCCCGCCCCGCAAAACGTTAAAAAAATATTCGTAGAAAAGAAATCTGACGAAATCTCGCCGCCATTTTGACGCTATCAAATGTCACCGGCGGATGATAAATTCTCGGAAAATAATCATTCAACACCTCAATTCGCCGGTTTCTACACGTCGATAAACAAAACTATCGCATCTCGGCGAGGGGGGGGGGCTTTGTCAAGCCACGGCAAGCGCCCGATGACTCACCACCCACAAATGTTTAAAATAATTTCTGAGAAATCGGACCCTCCACCCTTCCTCCCCCCCTCTTCCCGCGGAGGGGAGGGGAACTCCCTTTTACTACAAAGCACTTCGACTCTTTGTCAGTCGTCGCGCGGCCTCGCTAGTAATCGGACGTGTGTCCCCGTGTTTACCCCCCCCCCCATTCCGCCGAATTCCATTCGCGGCGAAGAGGGACTCACCACCATCGGTCGGTAAGCAGGTGAGCCCTACCATCGGTCGGTAAGCAGGTGAGCATCACCATCAGTCGGTAAGCAGTGCAGCCCTACCATCGGTCGGTAAGTACAGACATCGACAGTCGATCATGGTACCAGTTCTAAATCAAACCCCTACCCGACCATCCGCCGATAACTCAGAAATCAACCATTTTTTGGTTCTCGGTCGGTAAGTGTCGGTAGTAGGAATCTTGATTTAGAACTGGTACCATTACACTACTTACATTGAAAAATAAATTTTATTTTTAGCAAAATTTTGGTGTTTTTATTTGTAGGCTAGGTACTTATCAAATGACCCACGTATACTGCGCGCCGCAGAGGTTCGACATGCTTCGGAAGAATTGTTGCAGTGTCGCCATTTTGTAATATTTTCGGATAAACATTTCCAGCAATATACTTAAGTATATGCTCAATAAATACCGCAAATATTATTTGTTTATCACATTTTCTTCCGCCAAAAAAATATAAAAAAATACGCTCCCTGTAAGGCCGTTACAGTCGTGTTTCCCTTTAAGGGACAACACCACTGTGACGGCTTCAAAAAATCGATTTTTTGAAAACCATCTAGAAAAATCTAAAATACATTTAAGATTAAGATGCCGTTGAACCCAGGTCGAAAAAATAATTATTTTCGGAGATATTGAATATTTTGTGGAGCGGTGCAGCGCTCCGTGACGCTCGGGGTCCCGCGCAGCTGCGCGCCTCAGGGTCGGCAGGTATACCGGGATATATAAATTTGAGCAGAGACGATTTGCTGCAGCGTTGTTTGGGCGGCTTCACGCAAACCAACAACGAAAGCTACAACAAATCAGTTTGGGCAATAGCACCCAAGTGTCAGTCCGGGAGCAAAAAAATCGTCGATATTGCAGCTGATATCGCGGTATTATTATTCAATGATGGACTGAGAAGCCTCATGAAAGTTTTGGAGACGTTGGGGATAACTATCGGCCCAAAGTGTTTCAATTTTTGCCTTGAAACCGACGCAGCGCGGATCGAGCTGGCGGAGCGCTCGCTCACAGACGCTGCAAAAGAGGCAAGAAGAGCCTCTACAAGTTCGAGAAAAGATGCTAGGCACAATGATTTGCTTCTTGAAAGCCAGCTATATGGTGCCGGCATCGCTGATTAAAGGTAAAATTTTTTTTTCCTATTTATCGCATAAATTAACAAACCTAAAACTTTGAACGCGTTTTTCTCAAAACCACTTTTATGAGTGCGGCACGCAGCAGAACTCGAGCAATTTTTATCCGATCGACTTCAAATTTGGACTGCATCAATAAAACTAGATTATCTAAAGAAGTACATAGGATTTTTTGGATATCTCAATAATAAAAAAAGTTATAGCCTATTTTAGACGAGAAATTTTGCTCGAAAATCGTCCTTTAATTTCAAAAGCGTGCCTATTTTTTAAAAATCAATATTTTTCCAAATCCCTATGTACTTCTCTTCAAAATATCACATTATTAACGAAAACATTCGGTATTTTTTTTCAGATCGACTTTGAAGAGAGTTCTGCTGCGTGCCGCGAACCACTGCAGAGGCAACAGTACCTGACGCGGCAGCTTCCCCAGCGTCACCATGGGGCGTAAAAAATTTGAAATTTTTTTTTATGTATCTTCAATAAACAACGAACAAAACAAAAAAAAATTTCGAATATCTCTTTTTTCCCACAAAAAAATTCTTGAAAAATGGCAAAAAAACAGGGGGTCACAGTGGTGTTGTGCCTTAAAGTCTTCATATAATTTCCGAGATTTTCCCGTGATTGTAATTAAAATGATGAAATATTCGGAAAAAATCGGAGAAATTCGGAGAAACTCGGATGTTAGCGTAAAAATAATTGTCCGCAAAACTCCGAATTCTTCATATTTGTTCCAATTCATAGAAAATTCGGAAAAATTTTTCGGCAAAAATCGGAAAAAAATTGCACTAGGGGCGCGGGATCGTTCCCCGCGCTCAGTGCTTTTTTTTATTACTATTAATTCTCATTTGATTAGTTATTTTTATTAGTTATCATCATTATTTTAATTAGTTATCTTTTAGTGTCGAAAAATTTATCGCGCACTCTGACCGCTTATTTTATTAGTTTGTACGTTAATTTAAATATAATAATAAATCTAAATTACAATTTATCTATCTTCTAAAAAATTGTTTGCGCTTTACTCACACCCGTTCCTATGCCAAATAAATTGTAATTCATAAAAGTAAGCGGACATTTATTTATATTCGTATTATTATATTCATTCTCATATACTTTCATAAAGCATTATGATAATGCTTTATCGCTTGATGAAAGTTACGCTACGAACGGGACCATCTCATCGCTTGTAGAATATGTGCACTTTCTGGTACTTACGATTCACGGCCGGATGGATGATTGGCTTGTTTTTGGGGATAATGGTTTATCGCTTGATGAAAATATGAGAATTAATATAATAATACGAATATAAATATATTTCCGCTTAGTTTTATGAATTATAATTTATTTGGCATAAGGACGGGTGTGAGTAAAGCGTAAAAAATTTTATCTAAGATAAATAAGTTGTAATTTAGATTTATTATCATATTTAAATTAACGTATAAACTTAAAAAATAAGTGATCAGAGTGTGCGATACATTTTTTATGTATACATTAATAACACAGAGACTCAAGAGCTAAATAAGCATAGAAATCATCTAAAAGCCTCGCGCGTGACGTCGGGTGACGTCACGCGCGAGTCGTGCTCAGATTGCTTTTTCCCTCGAAGCCTTCGTTTCGGCTTGGCCGCACAAGAACGTGCTCAGCGTCCATGTGTTGGTGTAGCCGCCGAAGGCGCGGTCGGGACACTCCGACCGTGCTCGGCTCTTTCCGAAGATGTCCGAGCGTCGCTCGCTCACGGACACGCGCTACTATGATTGTGTGATGGGCGCGTAAGAGACTAGAGAGGGGGTAACTTTTACGCGCGATCTGGCTGCACTGGTCCACGCTTGTAGGGAGTGAGATAGAGTCCATAGCCTTCTATAGCTCGATTATGACGTTGTATTTCTTCAAGTTGACGTTGCGCCGCTTTGCTATAATTCACAGCCTTCGCTATCCTAGCTGCCCCACTAGCCAGTGAACCAAGAACTCCCAGCAATGGTAATATTGGCAAAATTCCGCCACGCTTTGCTATCCACAGTATTCTCTTCTTAACGGTTTTTTTTTCTTTGTCGATGAGTACTTTGTCTTCATTCCCATGCCGACTTTCGTTTTTGCTTTCATAGCCGCCCAAACAGCGGTCGCTGTTGTTTTCTCGCCAAAAGTCGAATCTCTCGCAGTAATACGTTTTCTTGCCGTTGTTGCAAGTATATTATCCGCAACGTGTCTTTCACCTAAATGATTGCTTCGAGAATAGGCTATATCGTGGTCGCGACAAGCGGCATCCAATGGATTTATACCATGATCACCCCGTGCCAATCTCTGCTCTAACTGAGTGCCTGGTCCACAAAATTGGTAACCAGGAATATGTAATTCGATCGAAAGTGCATTTATTGCACGATTTAACAAACCGTTGCCTTTCCTCTTTGACAGTCGGCACAATTATTTATAAACGGTGCTGGACCGTCAATGTGTATTAGCTGTCCCGGTAAATTCCAATGGCGCCTGCATCGGCGATATTGCTGTACTACAGAATCAGCCTTTATGTGTTCGGGAAGCCTCTCCCACAAATTGTAAACGAAGTGATGAAAATTTTGTAACAAAACAATTTTTGGAATAAACTGTAATTGATGAGCCGTTAAGCGGAGAATACTGCAGTCGTCCGACAGGTACAAAAACATTCTCAATACTGAGCGGATTTTACCCGATGCACTCCTATAAATACTCCTCACACGACGCATTTCGGGCGAATGTGTGTTTGGATTCCAGAGAGAAAACATGCGTTTTGTGCAACAAGCGACGGTGATTCAAGTGACCAATTTCGACGATAGAGTAATGGAGGGCCAACAAGTACGCAAGCATGCTGCCACTTACGACATGCAGCATTATTGGCGGTCCTTCAAATTGTGGGAAAACCAATGTTCTGTTAAGTTTAATAGAAAGTGCAAATGGCGTACGTTTTAAAAACCTATATGTATACTCGAAATCGCTTCAACAGCCAAAATATCAATATTTGGAAATTCTGCTGACATCGATTAACGAAATTGGCTATGTTAAATTCTCAAATAATAGTGATGTTATCCCACCGCACGAACCGCTTCCAAACTCCATTTTTATTTTCATGTGATAAGCAAAATACAGCAAGAGAGTACTTTGCGATGCGCAGACACTCGAGCGTTGATTGTTTCTACCTTGCCAAACATGCCAAGGTTCCCAAGCATCTTATACGCGACAATGTGAATCTGCTAATTTTATTTAAACAAGATCGCACAAACTTTAAACATGTTTACAATGAACATGTAAATACGGACATGCCGTATGAA
This sequence comes from Ophion slaviceki, assembly GCA_944452715.1. Lineage (NCBI taxonomy): Eukaryota > Metazoa > Arthropoda > Insecta > Hymenoptera > Ichneumonidae > Ophion > Ophion slaviceki. The sequence goes on along the minus strand of OX101784.1, from coordinate 13,089,909 downwards.
GATTTTCTGGTGTTATGTCAAAAATTTTGGCAACACAAATATGGCTTCATGATGATTGACAAAGATAGCTCATTGTCCGGTGGTCGATATAGAAATGGATTTAACGAGTTTGCAATACCGTGATGTAGTCGGTCGGCATTGAGACATCAGCTGTGCAGCGACCGACACATAATTTCATGTGGCCATGACGACGACAATTGATACTGATGAAAGGATTGCCAGGGAAATTGCGAAAACAAGCGACTCAATACGCAAAAAATATCAAGCTTTAAAGACTAGAAAAATGGAAGAAGATCTTGCATTGGAGAGACACTTCAAGCCAATCACCGAACCTCTCAAGCAGATTGTTGAAAAATCAGCTGGTGTTGAATCTCTTGGGCCGAAAATTGAATCGATAAGCATGTCGGAAGCAAAGCATCTAGAGAAGGATGCGAAACAAGGAACAAAGCGCACACGTTAATTATTTCAAGATTCGCTGGTAACTTCTACACCAAATCAGTTGAAACGCAAGCGACGAAAGGTATCTCTGGATGATACGTCGATGGCTGCTGTACCCTTGCAACCAGCCACTATTGTTGAAGAAGACGTTTTTGAGACTACGCCCGAATCATTCGTGTCTACAGTTCAATGTCAATTACAAACGGCTGAAGGTCAAAATACATTGCGCGAACATTTCGGTCCACTCGGTCAACAATATATTTCATCTATTCTTTCACAAGACAAAAATTCGAGCATGGATTACGTGTATGGCGTCAAATTTACGAATGAAGGAATGATATTAGGCGATAAGGGTTTCGATGTGGATGATGATGATAATATATTCATCGATGGCATAAAATTCTTGGGAACCCCTGGACTCTATGAGTTGATCTTCAAGAGAATACCTGACGATGCAATATACACCGAGGAAGACAAAGACAAATATACCAGGTGTGTAAGTATGAAACCGGAATTTTTGTACAGAAAAAACACGTTTATTGTAATGATATGATACAAATAACTGGAGATGGCTTCTCGGGTCACCTTTAACTGATCCGCCAGTTGTTGTTGTGTTTGAGCGTCGTCTTCGTCCAACAAGGCTTGCAGGTCAGCGTCTTCAAACTTTTTCGGTGGTCTTCCACGTTCTTCGTTCCTCACGTCAAAATCGCCACTTTTGAACCGTTTGAACCACTCGAAACACTGTGTTTTACCGAGAGCATGCTCACCAAACGCCTCCACAAGCATTCGATGCGATTCGGCTGCGGTTTTCTTCAGATGAAAACAGAAAAGTAGTGCTGTCCGCAAATCGTAATTTGTTGGCACAAAACTCGACATGTTTATCTCTAATAAACTAATGCTACTGAATGAAACTCGTGTTATTGTGAGTTGGAAATCTTTGTCGGATATCAATACAATAACAAGACACTGCTGACGTGATGTGTCGGTAACTGCATCGACATCTAGCGCCACCTATGGGCAAATTCCGGTTTCATACTTACACACCTGGTAAAAGTATATTGTTGGCAACAAATGCGCATCGACGTGGTAGAAATATACTGAATCCTGTATTGGGTATCAAAGGCTTCAGGTATAAATATATAATTGGACCATTAACTTTCGACCAAAAAACTGGAAGAAGTATAGAAAGACCGCTCGCCATGCCGTTAAATAACAACAAAATCGATTATGTGCATTGGAATGATCCCAATGAGTTGGTCGATCGTTTGCGCTTGTTGGAAGCTTCACGACACGCGAGTAACAACGCTCATGACAATGAGATAATGTCGATTATTGAGGAACTTCGCGAAGCGGGTCTCATTATAAATTAACATATGCATCGATGATAATGATCATTCCTTCGTCACTATTGATACCAAGATGTCGATCAATAAATTCGGATCATCGCTTGGAGCGCAGGATAATTCATACTATCAGTGGACTGGGCTAATAAGAAATTATACACGTGATCATGCTCTATGTATAACCTCTAGTGGCTTCGATGCAAGATCACGTAAAATACGAGGCGTAGCCCTACCTGAAGAGGGTTACAATGCTGCTAATAAACGTTGCGTAGAAATGAAAATCAAGCTGTTAACAGAACGCCTGGATGAGTTTGAGAAGAAATTCATCGCACTAGAGGATACGCTTCGAATAACTATGAACGATACGTCTAAAACGATTCAGTATGTAACCGACGCTGTAGCTGACACAACGCAGGAAGATTAAAAAAAAATGGTTTGGTCAAACACACGATATGCTCGGAGAAGAAAAAACGTTGGAAGAAAAGCAGCTCGTGGAGGAATTACATGCACCAGCGAGAAGAAACTTTCTGCGAAGGCGTGTCATCGTACGTGGGTATGATGATTTGTGGCAGGCTGATGTAGTCGAAATGCGGCCGTATTCGCGTTTCAACAAAGGCTACAATTACATCTTCACTATCATCAATGTGTTGAGCAAGTATGCATGGGCCGTACCCTTGAAAAGTAAGACTGGCAAGGAAATGGGTACAACGATCGCGAAAATCATACAAGAAAGAAAATCATAACAGATATCCGAAAAATCTTCAAACCGACAAAGGAAGAGAATTTTACAATGTAAACGTGCAACGACTCATGGAGAAATACAACATCAATCATTATTCGACGTATTCTATTATGAAGGCCTCGGTCGTCGAACGATTCAATCGCACTCTCAAAAATACTATGTGGAAAATGTTTATACCCAATGGTAATTACAAGTGAATCGATGCGTTACCGCAACTTGTTATGAAGTACACTGCTCGAAGCATCGTACCCATCGACGTTACTCCTGCGATCGCGGAGAAACTCTTAACCACCGTATACAGCAACATAAAAATTGCGGCTCCTGCAAGATTCAAAGTCAATGATTTTGTGCACGTAAGCAAATTCCAGACAATATTTGAAAAAGGTTTCACACCAAATTGGACCACCGAAGTGTTTAAAATCGTCAAGGTGCAACAAACTTATCCTGTAACGTACCTAGTCGAGGACTCAAGTGGAAATCCGATAGCCGGAGGATTCTACGAATACGAAATGCAACGGGTTGCCAATCCAAACAAATATCTCGCAGAGAAGATAATACGCAAAATGGGCAATGATGTTTATGTTAAATGGTTGAGAATGGATAAATCTCAAAACTCGTGGATACACAAAAATAACACATAGTAATAACTTTTATAAAGTATATGAAAAATTCAATAAAGTTCATTTACAATAGACATACCATTTTATTTATGTATACATTCACCATTCCTTATAAAATAAATAATTATATCCTGAGTAGTATGGGGGCCACTATGGCGACCCCCACTCCTCATCCCCACTCCTACCCCCACTCCTCGGTAGCCGTGGTGGTGAGGATGGAGTGGGGATGGTCGTCCATATCCTCCCACCCCTCCCCCCTCCTCGGTATCCGAGGTGGAGGGGATGGAGTGGGGATTCCCCCCACGCCCCGCGGGGTGTGGAGGGGGGGGATGGCCGGAGTGGAGGGTTCGCCATAGTGGCCCCCTTTTTTTTGCTTTATTAAAATATGTTCACAAAGTATACATTTTTAGGATATGTACATGATATCGCTGTTAATTAACCGTTTCAACTGATGGTTTATGAGATTATCGGTGACGCTTGTTCTGGCGCGTGCGGAGAGTTCGCCGGGAATACAGGATAGGGTGCGTTGAACGCTTTCCTGAATTTTCGTCTTCCTTTTACGAATCCATCGTCGTAAACGACGCGCTGTCATGCTGAATATTTCGGCTGCGATTACGCTGACAAGTGCATTTTTACACTTTGTCACGTCCTCGACAAAGTCATCTTTTATGAAGGTGAAGAATGGCGCCGCATGGTGTATAGCGTTTGCTCCGTAGTCGTTGCAGTTTTGGATAGTTACGGCGGGCCGGTTGAGATGTTCACCGTATTCTAAATTGTAACTATCGCAGGAAACCACGGTGTGGACCGTAGGAGTGTTTCCCTCGCCGTTGAGATACGCTGTGATCCTAGAGAGACGTTCGCGAAAATCCAACCACGACGGAGTATTTAGCGTTGTCCAGCCGTTGCTGTCGCATGTGAAACGCATGACGGGGTGTAATTGATTAGCACCGATAACTTCAATACCCAACCGCACACTTTTTGTCAAGCAATTGTTGAGATTATGGGATATTTGTAGTAGCAGCGGGCACGGTTTATAGCAGCGATTATCGGAAGCCTCGCTTGCCATGGCTGCTCTTAGTAGACTGAATCACGCAAGTGGGATGACATTGTCTTTCGCGGGAACTGCAGACGCTATTCGGCGGCTGGCTTGAATTCCAGACTGTTAAAATCGTCCCCGAAGAACTCCATGAGAAGATTATTCTCGCGCGCAGCTGGTACCATCTGCTGGAACAGCGTTTTGTTTTGCAGAACTTTGGCGAATCTGGATGGTAGAAAGCACGTGTTCAAACTCCCTGTCCACTTCAATAATGATTCGGGGCCCGAAGCGTGTTTTTACTGGCCGTACATCAGAAATCTTGTAGGCGGTTTTTAGCGAAAGCTCCGACAGTTTTTTCGTCGGCAGGAAGTCCGACAACTTTCCGATCTTGTTGATTTGGGAGAAGTCCATCGCTGATATTGAGCTTTTGAATTTCACGGGTTAAAATTGGTAACGCTGTTCTTCTCTGGATGAGTGTTTGAAGAGCAGCTAAGTTTTGCAAGAATGCTTCAACGCGTACTTTTAATTCACACCGTTTCCTCTGCATATGCTTCTGCTGTTGCCGCCCGAGAACAACTGATCCCTTATAGCTCTGCTACACCCACCCACCCACCATACCCGCAGCTTCCCCCACTGTGTTTCGCCAAGAGTCACGCAAAACAAAATGGTTGATGTCGAAGAGCGCCAGACGGAGCCTCTAGCAAAATTGCTGACGATGTCGTTGCTATGCGCCGCTGAATAAAGTTCGAGACACAGAGAAATATTTCAAGTGTCATCATTTTATTGAACGGCTAGCGATTACGGGAGCAGCAGCCCTGTAAACAATGTAAACTTTTATGATTGAAGGAATTGCTGCCTCCTGTGGGCAGGCCCTTATTGAACATTTTACGCGTAGATTTATTCTGCTTACGGGAAAATGTCTTGTAGTAATCGCCAACTATTTTATCGTTGCGTGATAGATCATTTGAAAATATGCTTCTAAACTTATGCATACCAAAGCTAGTACACATATAATGAAGAAACATAATGCAATACTGTCCGCAGCACTGCGAATCCGCAGCTTGAAGCTGATCAGTGCTGTATCGGAAGAGTTTACAATTTCCTCGGAGTCGTCGGAGATGCTGCGGGATGATTGGTGGTAGTCCGTAGCTGTCGAAGTACCATCCACGTCCGTCACGATCGAAGTACATGGCGATCCAGTGGGTACCGGGCTGTTTATATCCATCAGTATTCGCGACAATAGCCGTTGGTTTTGTTCAAACTTTTGGTATGCGATCTGCGGGGTATACACCAATAGCGTGCTTGTTTATATCACGTAGAGAGTCGAGGATTTGAAGGCTGTTCATAGCAGAACTCGCCGCAGGGCAAGCCAACCGATAACGCTGTTGTTGTCCTATATTCCCATAGCGACTCGCGACGTTCACTCTGACAGAGTAGCGTTTTAATCCTCATCACATTATCCAGGGCACACTTATACGATTGATTTTTCCGTATAGCGGCGTGATATGAGCAATGTGTACCGGCCCCCGGAAGATGCTGAAATGAGATATTATCCTCGTCCTCCTCCAAATTTATAATATAGTAGCCGGTGAGTTGCGCTAAATAGGATGATTTAGCGACACCTTGTACAAATATCCGCGTGGAATCGGTAGCGATTGGCCTCAAAACTCTCTCAATACAGCGTAATGGTGTATGACCCTCGAACCATTTTATACCGTGATGCTCCCGGGTCACCCGCTCGTTCGTTCTTTTCACATCCGACGGTAATTGTCTGTATGTGTGAGGTGGAGCGACGATCCAATGATCGTACCACGATGAATCGATTGGTGCAACAGCCACTTCTTTCGGTATAAAGTTGTAGTGCTTATCCGTTAAGCCTTGTATGTCTATCGCGATACTCATGATGGCTCTGCTGTGAGCGCTCTGCTCGAACTGGAGAGCTCAACCGCTGAAATCTACAATAACTTGCCGGGAAGCGTCAACCTCCACCACGTTATCATATTCCGCATACACAACACAATTCACCGTTGAAGTTATTGCCTCGCCGAAGCGTACTTCGAGCCTCACGCTACCGTGTTTCACCAAATTCCAATGACTGTTACTGTTCGCCGAAAGATCGGGCATTAGATCAAACGCAAAAAGTCAATAGCCTCAGGGATACGCTGTGCGAGTAATTGAATTACCCTGATTGAGAAAGTGAATGCCAGTCGTTGAGAATAATGTATGATACGCATCCACATATAGATGCGTGTCGTCAAAATTAGGTTGGAGTGCTTTCGATGGTATCTGCACACCGTCAGCATATAACGCGAGATAATTAATTTTATAATTCTGAAAGTTTAACGGATTCAACGCGCGGATACCGTTGAATGCTTTATTATCGACAAACCCTATATTATGCGCTTCGGCAGTTGGCCCAGTATAACATTGTCCAGAGTATCGCCATGCACTCCTGCATGCATCGATATAGACTTAACCTCGACACGTGTCAAAGGATATTTTGCTGTAGATTTTGATAATGCTCGCGCGTAAGCTAAAAGTATACCAGGGGCAATTTTAGCGCGACGTACGAGAAGCGATGCCTCGGTAATATGCATGCTGCAATCTTTCGAGGAAGTCATAAGACAGAATGCGTCGCTGGTACGTACAAGACGTAATCGCATCTCCACGCCGTTTATAAGAAATCGCTCCTGATTGAAAATATCGCAATGGAGGTGGCCGAGGAGATCGATCTCATTGCGGTTATTGAGGACCATTCGGCGATTAGCAAGGCCTACATTAGCTTCTGCTACATCGTCCATTTTACTGGCCGTATCACTGTACCACAGGCAACTTGAAAGATGAGAGCTTTTCGCACCCTGCCCATAATTCAATAAGTTTTCAATGTATGCCCTGTATGCATTATTAGGCGGAGATACGAGCTTCTGATTGAGAAATACATCGACTTGATTGAACAGCGAGTGAAGTAAATTATTGACTGGACCCACTCTAATGGTACGGTCGGGTTTCACTGCACTCGAGCGTATTTGGACACGTATGCTTAGCATGGTACGAGCAAGATCGATGTATTCGTCACCTTGACCAGGTACCACAAATTCTATTGATGAATCATCCGTCAGAGATGAGATTGGTTTATAGTGCACCCATTGCATTCCCTCGATGGTTGTTTGAGTGGGTGGTAGCGAGAATAGTTCCAACTCAGACTTCAAACACTCACACGAATGGGCATGCAAGAACGCCATTTTCATGAGAAGATATCTGATACGGTCCTAGCTCGCGACTTCTTCTGCTTCTTCTTCTTCGGCGTTCTCTTTCTAGCTGTTCTCTTCTTTTTTTTAAACACATTTTGTACATTTTTTCTTCAACGCGGCGGTTTTCTTTTTTAGGCCGATGCTACGCGCGCTGTAGCTACTGAGCGAATGTGCAAGCTTGTGATTTTTCGAGGCCTTATATCCTGAGCCCTGCATAATACTATTGAGTTTTTCCTCAGCTTTTCGCTTCAAACTCACACCCGATTCGCGCAAACGTGATTTGAAGGGTTCCCTAGGTTGAATTCCTGCATCCATTATATCGCTCGCCACATTAAGGCCTGACCGTATAGCCTCTTTACCGACAGCTCGTGCCCCCTGTTTTAAGAGAGGTAAAATTCGACGGAAAAGGCCGCCAAGGAAACTGCCAATACCGTGACCCCGCTGGTTCGGCGACCCTATGTATACCTGACTAATTCCCCCGTACCCTGTTCTACCTCCTCCCATTTGTGCGTCAAAGTACGCATCGTAGTAATTCATGTTGTTCTCTCTCTCTTTTTCTCTACCACAACTAAGCTAGGCGTTTGAACTGGAGTGTCACGGTTAGCGTTCCACCTTCGGATGGCATCCAATGCCCGAATTCATCTCTTATATCGATATCTAGCATTTGAAAGCTGGTACGTAGAAGAGGTATGTACCGCGGTGGCGAAAAACTTTTGATTTACACAGAGCCGTACTTATAATTATTATCAATGTCAAAGGCAACGACACGTAATAATGGCGCGTGTACATCACCGGTCATGTAGGACTCGCAAATATCCGTATAAACAAACAACATATTGGGTATACCGTTCATGAGGCTAGACGGCTGCGGCGCAATATACTGATTCGTTACCACAAGACCCGCGCTGTGAGTGAAGCCTAAAATTTTGTTAATTATGGGGGAACAGTGGAAAGCGTGTTCTAGATTTTTGCACTCGGTGCAGACACGCTCTACCGAGACATAGCCGTTAAGAGTATGCTGGAATTTCAAATGTCCTGCGATACATTGAATTTCGTTAATTGCTTCGAGTAGCGTGGAGACGCTACGGTATACCCCGGATGGTACGCAAGCACGCTTGTTTTTAAAATCGACATTGGCCTCAACGCCCGGGGTCACTGCGTTCGTCACTAAACTGATAAAGTTTTTTCCCCTTAAGGCGGCACGTGTAGAACAGTCATCGGTATGTGTATTTGGGCTAAGGAAACGCCCCATTTACCGTGTAAATTTACACTTTGTGGCAAGTGTGTGGTATATTGCGTCGTCCGGTTATTAGGGTGGTACTTCATGCTGCTATTGCTAGGTAGAACTACAAAAAATTCGGTATCACTCATCGCGCCTACTTTTTCTTTCCCCGCCTTTGGACTCTAGATAACTCGGGTTCGTAAAAAATGCCGTTAATCTCCTCGCCGTTGAGATCATGCAGAATGTACACGATAGGTCGGCTACTCACGGATATGCGATGTATCTTAAACAGCTCACCACTCCAGCCGCTTTCGTATCCTTTAGCAAAGGCAGCCTTCGCGCTACTGATGCGGACAATATCACCCAACTTATATTTAGGAGGCGACCGCTGTACAGGATGCTGTTATTTGTATCGCCGTATTAGATTATCGCGCGCTTTGGCAGATGTAAGCAACGTCACAGATTTGGGTGTCATTCTATTGCCGCTATGTATAGTACGATTGTATGCGAAGACTATATTCTGCAAAACGTCGATATAACGTTTTTGGCGCGAATACGTGAAGTATCGCCACATTCTTTCTTTCAACGTTCGATTGAAGCGCTCTACAACAGCTGCTTTTACGTCAGGGTTGCGGCTCGCCCGAAACTAAATATTATGCTTCTGTAAGAAAGTCTGAAAAACTGACCCTGTAAATTCCCGACCCTTGTCCGATTGTCTTGTCTTGTCCCGAGCCTTGTCGTACACCGGCTCAGCCCACGCGTACGTACTGAGCACATCTATGACCACAAGAAGATAGGTATAGCCATCGTTATAACTTTTGAGTGAACGAAAGTCTACAAGATCAGCCTCCCAAACATCGTCAATGTTCTGCACATTGTAGATGCGCCGGGGAAATCGTCGGCGTATCGCTCTATGGTTGGTGAAAGCATCCTGTGCTTCGAGCCACTGTATCGTTTTTTCTGGGGAGATTTTCTTTTTACGACTTACGCGTAACAGTTTAGTAGCACCGGAAAAAGACGCCTCATGTGAAGGATCAAAGTAAATGTTTTCAAGTGTTTTCATACTGACAGTTTGAGAGAGGACCAGGTGAGCCGCCTTCTCTTACCACACCCGCTCTGTGCGGCTAATTTGTTGCTCTCGCCACCGCTGTAGAACTCGGAATGACTGGTATCGCTAATGTCCTCGTCGTCACCGTCGTCGTCAGCGTCGGTGGTGCTGTTACCGTGGGCGCGAGCGTAATGTTGAATTGGCTTGCGTTTCCAGCCACAGTTCGTCGTTTCCCACAAATTCACGAGGGGCCTGTATAGCCCTTAAAAATTTTGCAAAGACTCTACGGCCCGTCGCTTTGGCTATCTTTCTCGCACGCATTGCGTCATTCACAAGATCAACAATGTTTGAATGCTTGATTGTTTCTCCATTGACAGAAACCACACCGGCTGCATCCCAAGAAAAATCTGAGGACGGCGCATCATGTAGTCGTCGCAATAAGAGTTTCGCTTTATTGCGGAATTTCGCAGGTACACTCTCAACGATAATGGAATCGTTCATTCGTGTTTCTGCTGCTACTGTTGCTGATCTTTCCATGGGGTGTGTGTCTTTTTTTTGTTCCTTCACAAGATCATGATACAGTTGTGTTCGTTCGCCATCGACGAAATGTAGATAACGCTGTAATACGCGCAGATACGCTAGCCATTTTTCTCGCTCGTCACCGTACGCGTTAGATTTCAAAATTTCGCTCATCTCCATATCAAGGCGATTCAGAGTCGCCGTAATTGTTTTCTCCGCTTGGTTCATCGGTCGTGCGTCACTATCGCTGACGCTGCGTTTTTGGGAATCTAGTTGTAGTAGACGCTCCTCGGGTACCAGAACCATTTTCCTGGCATGCTCCATTATTTGGCAATTAGATTTGACAATATGGTACCGAGGATTGGGGCAAGCAGCAGGGATAAAAATCCACCGCTTTGAATGACAAACTTCTTCTTACTTTTCCAGCAGCCTCTATTCGCGGCTAAGCGTCTGAGAAGGGGCCCGTGGCGGTGCAATTTTTTCCGTTGGTTGGCTTTGAGAGGAATATTACCGCGAAGAACGTTGAAAGCGCACTCGCAAATGCAACGTATTATACGAGAATCCGCTTTCCGCAAAATAGCCTCACGCTGTTCTTTGGTGAGATATTGAAGAGCGTTCAATATCGCAACGCTCTTCGTGCAAAGAGACGACCCGCTGCGTGCCATCACAGGTGTAGAACTGGTAATTCTCCATATGTGTCACCGCTTTTTAATTTCTTTCACGGTACGTAAACGAAATGGCGAGTATCATCAGGGAAAATACATGTGCGGTATCGACAATTATCGGGTGTTGATTGCTTCAGATCTAACAACAAATATCCGTGCGGTTCAGATGTTGCGTCGTAGTAAGCCTCCTGTAGAAATCGTGGATTTTCGGGACATATTTGGCGCGCCAAGTGCTGTATTTGAGCACGATCGCGAGGGTTTTTTAAGATAACGATATAATTAGCATTCAAAGAGATATCCCGCTGGCCTTGGCCCTGATGAAACAAATTTTGCGTTATAAAAATAACGCTTAAGTTCTTATGATGACTGCATTTGGTGAATAGATCGACAACGGTATTGCCCGATCCTTCACGCATTAGATCATCGATAATTAAGAGCTTCGCGCGGGGGTCGTTTGAGTAATCGACAGTCTGGGGTAATCCTTCGCGAAATTCTATAGTATCACCGTACTCCATATATGCTGTCTGCCACTCGGAATAATAAAATATTATTCTCTCGAAGTGCTCGGTGTTCATACACGTGATACATTTCAAAAATTTTTTAACAAAATACGTTTTACCGCAACCTGTCGGCCCGCAGATCATAGAAGTCCAGGGATGTTGCCACCTCGTGTCCATCGCGGTAAATGAGGAAATTTAGGCTCAGTGCAATATTAAATGAGATTTTCGGGTTTTTACGTAAAAAATATATTTACAGTATATTTTACAAATGGCGATAACCGTAGGGAAGCGATCCATATTGCTCATCACGTCTTCGCTTAATGCTCGATGGCTTGCACGTTTTTGTATCACCTCGTGTGACAACATGGTGAAGTTCTGTACGTCTAATGGCGTCGTATCTCAGTACAATAGGATCCTCTCGCTCACCCACGATGAAGGATCGTACGGACTCATAGTTTATTAACGCATTGTTTGCCAAATTAAGCGTGATACCCTTAACTTTGCATACCTCGCTCTCTGTCCCGTCAGGCGCACGCACGATGAATGCATAAAATTTAGGGCCGCCGGAAATGAAACTTCTTATGTAACTGCCCTCGCTATAGGTGGTTAGCTCATTAGTTAAATCGCCAAGCAATTGGCCTATCGGGGGCTCGTAGGCATCAGGTTGCTCTATCGTTACATAAATTACGAAGTCGGTATCGCAGTACAACGCACGTCTTCCCAGACGTTCCAGGTAACCATAAAGTTCTAAACGCGCTTGTGCCGTGGTGTATGCAGCTATTACAGCGTTAGCTATACTGGAGGGTACCACAGCCTCACCGGTTTTAATATAATTGACGTAAAGAATTTCATTGTTCACCGGCAGCATACCTGTAATATCGTATTCTGGATTAGTTAATAACTCCATAAGTTTTTTGCGCGTTGTTACTACGACTGTTTGCGGCAGGTTTTCGCGTTGTCCGAATTTTCCCCAGAACGAATTCAGACATAGTTTGGCGACTGAGCATAGGCCGGGGTTTTTGGTTATCGACTGACGATTCAAACGAATCCCCTCTGATTGCTCAAAGCTAGCGATATAACGCTCCTGGGCGGATTCATCGCCCAAACAGTTCTCAGGCCATCCGCTCGCCTCCTGCTTGATCTTCAAAAAGGTGTTAATGTACTCGACGAATAAACCTCCCGATTGCGTGTCACGATTGAATTGCGTTACTTCGTATTGCCAGACTTCGGCAATGTAGAGTATCGTGTAACCGCATGAGACGGCTTTTCGCAATTCATCGGCAACCCAGGTACCCTCGAACACACGCTCATCCGGATCGTCATGCATACACTCTTCCTCATTCATCATCTCGCTGCATGTGCGGCACAGAGAGAACAGCAGTCGCTGATGCATACGCACAGACAAAACAGGGTGGTAGAGATCGCGTGGTGGTAGAACGGTACATTTCACCAGGCCTTCGACACGTGCTAGATCGCTAGTGGGTCCTGTCAGCTCTAAGCATTCTCCGCCTATATATACTTTCGGATGTCCGATAGGGTATTTACCAAATTTGCAAATATACGGGTACAGAGAGCAGACGTCTACATAGCGTATGCGCTCCGTGTCTTTAACATCGTAGAGCGTCACCATATTCTCCGTGCGACCGCCGAAGAAAGCATCACGAGGGTTTAAGGGTTCCGCAGCCGTCATCGGATGATCCCGTATGAGTTCGCGAATTTCAGCACTAGTTTCCAAAAGCCTGTCCCACTCGCATTCCCAGATTTCCGTTAACTGATAACCTCCCGAGCGAATTCTATTAGCTATAGTAAGAGTTCTTTCTAACCGCTCGTCCATTGATATATCACCGCGTTGTTTACAGTCTCTATTGAGGGAGAAGCATTGAGGGCAACCGTGCCAATAGCAACCATGAAATTGTAATACGTACGCGGTATTGTCAGTTTCATAATAGCCGTCGACTAGTAAATTTTGAGGTAGTCTAAATTCACACAAACGGCCAGCGTGTATAATACGCTTTCCGAGAGTATGCTCCATCCATACAAGCCATGAAATTACCTTTTTTGATTGGGTATGCACCTACCTATAGCCGCCCAACGGTATAATACCGATCGTATTATCTTTGAGGAAATTTTTCCGAAAGACACTGAAGCAGGCCGAGGCTATCGTTGTGCTCTCGTCAAACGGACAAACCCGGCCGCTGGCTATAAACATGTCACGAAAAGCCATACACGCGCGTCTCAAGATCGTGACGTCGTCCGTGCAGTAGCTTACGAGTTCCTTCGAAAAGTCAAACACGTAGTCTCTGTCTTTAGATTCGTGATACCAGGCTAAGAATTTTTCGCGCTCTGCGGGGCGCATCGTGTCGGGAGAATAATACTCTACGGCTGGTAGGGGGCCCACATAATTTTGATTTTCCGGCCTGTTAAACAAATGAGGGAAAACACCTTTAACGATAGCGCCTGTGAGACCGAAGGCTTTAGGAAGCGCACTGAGAGGCATGTGAAAATAGTTTAGGCTGTCAAGAAAAACAAGTTTTTCAACACGCATCGAAATGATTTTCGTACCGTTCATAATTATAGTCGGCAGTTGGGCCTTTTTTTCTTCAATTAAATAGCGCAAAATGAACTGCGCGTCAAAGCCACCGGCATTATGAGCAATACAGATAGTACGCGAAAAATGCTCGACACGCTGCATAGCAAGCTCGAACAATTATCCCACAGGCTGCTGTCGAAATACATATTGTCGAGAGTCGCAATACTCGCATGGCTCGGTCATCGAATCACGAGTGCAACAATACGTGCAAACTCGTTGAGCTACGCACAAGTTGGGCTCGTGTAGAAAAGTATTCGCATCGCCTGGTACCTGTGTGCATTGCTGAGTCTCAAAATCGTAGAATATAAAAAGTATTTTCCCCGTGCTTTGACCACCGCGAATATGCTTCATAAAGCACATGTGATAATAGGGTCGATCCGCTCTGCATGCTTTACAAAAGGCCACGCCGCAAATGTGTTTTCGTCTTTTATCGAGAGGCCTGACAATTTTCAGGCATTCGTGGCAGCGCTTGAACGAGGCACATACGCTATTTGATTTGCGTTTTCTGTACTGTTTAACAATCAAATGATTTTCGAAACATTGCAGCCCGTAAAACTCGCGCGCGCACGCTTCGCATCGAATAGCTGCATTTACTTCGGGATCGCACGGTGGTGACGTCATGCAACGAGGACACTTTTTGTTTAAACATCTATGGCCAAATCTACGGTATTGCGAATTACACGAGGAGCAAAAATCTCGGCTTCCCACGGCGCCTCGTAAATTTAATATCGGCTGATAATGATGCGAACGCTCGTAATATAAAATGTGCAGCGTGTGCTCGATTTTGCCAAAAGTATTTGAGACTTGCTGCGAACCGTCGAACAATGGTGCATCCACCCTCCCGAACGTCAAAAAGGGGGTAGCCGGTTAAGGGGGGTCTGACGGCCCCCACCGAGTTTGATCGAATCGACCCAAAAACCTGAAAGAGGGCTGAAAAACAAAATTTTAGAGATATTTTTTAACCCCCTAAACCCTTATGAAAACACCATAATCGCAAAAAATGCGTTTTTTTATGTTTAATTTTTTTTCGAGCTTTCAAATGCATTTTAAAGCGGTTTTAACACAACCAAAATTTTGTTTCAGATGTGTAGACATGCCCTGAATTTTTCCAGATTTTTTCGTAAAGTTAAATCATGTGCAACATAATTTTAATGGCATAAAAACCGTAAAAAATCGTCATTTTTTGTATTTAATGCTATGGTTTTTATTGACGTATTAATGGTAAAAAATCGTGCACCATAGCATAGAAAGCTACTATCTTCCTCTACAAAATGACGCTAATTGGACTCAATTCGGTCGTCTCTAGCGTCCGAAAATCAAACTTGAATAAATTCCGTTTTTATAATTTGAGCATTTTCAGTTACGAAAATGACACAAAATCATATTTTTCAATTATTTTACTTAATAAAAGTACATTTTGGGGTTTCTGAGGTCGCCGATTACAAATTTGATGTCAATCAGCTAACAAAAAAAAAAAATTACACATGTCATCAAATGAAAATGGTATTTGCTATTTCGGTTTTTTCAATAATTAAAAGTCATTGTATTTTAAAAAATCTATTTATTTATAATAATATTACATACATTCATCTAATATATACATTAAACAGACACAAGTAATACATACATTGCAACATGATTGTTATGTTGTTAATCTTCGTCACTGTGTTCTTCAATAACAGGTTCGACATTATCAACGTGAAATAGATTCGTTAGAATTTGAGCTGGGCGGATGATTTTGGACAAATACCGTGCATGACTTAAAAAGTAAATGATTGTTGCAACGTGGGCACAGCAACCAACAGTTCTTAGCCCATTTGCACAATCACATACGTAGTTTTTTATACCGTTATATCCAATACTGTTAGGGTCGTACTGAACGTAACATCTGTATACTTTCTTGTTTATATGTCTTGATTTAACTTCACATTTCAAAATGGTATCGTCCTCCAACAAGTATTGCATATTCAAAAGTCCTTCTTCGGTATACATTTCAGCTAAGTATGAAACAGTTTGCGATAACTGGTACGAGCCAGTGAAAAGGATCTTCAAATCTTGCTCTGTCATTTCCGGAAAGTCTAATACGTCATTTGATGTTAACGGTTTGAAGATCCTTTTCTTCCTATTCCAGTTTTGTTCTTCCACAACTTTCGCTAAAGAATTGTCAACGTCTTTTCTTTTCAACATTTGCTCGGCAATTTGATCTTGTAAATCGGTATCGCAATTCAGTCTTTTTCCAAACTCATTAACCAAAAAATTCGCTACTTTGCAATAAAGCATCGCTGAATCCAACATGTTGTTGTTAAACTGATTATGCAAGAGTTTGAATTTACTACCGATTATACCGTGGACAGCCTCTACCACCCACCTCAATTTCGTAACAAATCGACTTTCGTTTGCTTCATTTGTTGGAAGTTGCTTTCTTTTGCCTTTCAACGCTGGCATCAACACAACGAACCCTTGAGATTCTAACCAATCTTTGACGTCTCTGAACCCCCTGTCAAGTATAAAAACATCCCCTTTTTTGAGGATTGATCTCAAGCCGTTCGGATCACTTAGTACATGTTGTAAGATTTTCGCATCATTCACAATTGCTTCGTACGGTCCGTAAACATCTATTACATATCCATCTGTGGCACAAACTGTGAAGGGTTTACAGAGTGGACACTTTTTCTGACCAGAGAAAGATTTTTTTTGGTAACAATTATTACTACTTTTTTGGTGTCGAAGGTATGAACCATCAGCAATCAAGAGCAGGCGATCTTCAAATCCGTGTAATTTTTTTACGTAAGGCGACGTGTGATTAGCAATTAAATCTTCGCGAGAACATGCCCGAGCTCCGAAACGAAGTGGAAAGACGTCTTTCGCGAATGAATCCAAAACCGATTTGCAATAAGCAGATACTAGTTGTTCAGATTTGATATCGAAAATTGACGCAGTGATTGTGTTGGAATTTCCAGTTCTTAATTTAAAAAGGAATATTAAAAGAGCTTGATTAATACTGCGATTTTGAGAATTTCGCAAAGTGACCAACATGTTTTTTAGAGTCTTGATTTCTGCAACTGTGTATCCAGTTAGCGATTTTATGCGCTCTGCCGATAAATTGTAATCATCTACTCTGTCTAAAATACTGTTGTCGCATTTTTTGGACAGTGCATCCAAAAATAATGCCAACTCTTGAGAACTGATAGTACAAGTATTCGAAAATATTTTCAAGTTTGAAATTTCGTCAACGTACATACGTTCACTGATAAGATGTACAGGACAACAGCGATTGCCTTTTGGAATGAAAATTCGTGAACTTATAAATACCTGTAACCTCGCTTTAAACGGAACAACCGGAGATGTCGTAATTGGAGTAAGACATACGCAACAACATTTGTGAGTCGCGGTAACTCTGTTGAAAGGCATCTCGATCATTTCATAGTCCGGTTCTCTTGGACGAAGAACGTAAGGAGGGTCCTTAGAAGATTGTGATGACTGTCCTGTGGAAGATCCAGACTCCGACCGTGACAATTGTTGCGAAGACTGTTCCGAAGATTGTTCTGTGTCATCTGATACTGTCAAATTGGAGAGTGTTGATGAATGTCTCTCTACAGGATCGACAGAATTTTGTTCGCGATCAACATCTGGCAGAGGATTTTCCTCGGGATTGACGTTTGGCAGAGGATTTTCTTCGGGATTAAAATCCAACTGAAGATTTTCTTCAGGATCAGAATCACTGCTCGTCGATGGTGAAACCGTTCGGGATTTAGCGATTGCGGAACGACACAGATGACATAAAACGTCACCTTTCTCTACTCGTTTACCTAGTAGTTTAGTATATAAGTGTACGTCATCATCTGAAGAAATGGACTTCTGTTTTCCGGTATCATAACGCAACAATCTGTTGCATCTTATGCACCTTTCACCAGCCGTACATTTTCGTTTTTTCGGTGGCATCGCACAGTTTTTCCTAAAGAAAAAAAAAGAACATTGTTATTTTTTTTATTATGATTAACAAATTATTTTTTTTTTTTGAAAAAAATGAAAAAAGTAACTGAAACCCGGAATAAAAAAAAACCATAATTAAAAAAACAAATAGAACAAAAGTAACGAAAATCGAAAGTACATTAAAAATTGTAAATCAAAACAAAAAAAATGTTGAAAACATCGGTAAACAAAACAGAAATAAATTATTGTATTCCAAATCATTTTTTTATTGAAATATCGTTTCGTCTTAGTTTTGTTTTTTTTTGCTTTTTTTTAATTCTTTTCATGTGAGTGAACTAAACAACAACTTGAAGTTGACGGCCACCTTCTGTACGATTTCAAGTCGACTATGAGGCAAACGATTGTAGATTGAGGTTATGATTATAAATCAATTTTTATGTTGATTGATATTTAAATTGATATTCAAACTCACCTTAGAATACTGCTTCAATCACTTCGTGTTGAGATAGGCAGGTTAAACGATAAATTAAAAAAACGCTGTTAACAAAACAAATAGATTTGTTTAACGGAGCAGAGCGCGTCGCATGACGTGTGTACTGGACGGCGGCTGAACACAGAGAGAAAGAGAGACCGCGTGGAGCGGGGTTCTCGATGCGTCAGTGCGTAGTGGGCATGCGCAGTACCGTGCGGAGGGGCATACGAGCCTAAGGCCCACGTGGGTACGGTGGCCTTAGGCACTCGGGTACGTGGCTTAATAAGGTACAAGTTGGGATTTTCTCCGCCAGGTGACAGTTTAGTCGGGGAATTCCAAATTTTTTTTCTGAATAATACGTAATTTTTTGTTTGTTAATATAACTATTGACAGCTGTTACGATTAAAAATTCGTGTATAAGAATGAATTTATAATCAGCGACCTAAAAAATCCTTATTAATATCGTTCCCATAGCTTTTTTAAAAAATTTCAAAAATTAAAATATTTTTTCTTCGTTTTGACAGCTGTCATGTGACAAAACTAATTTTTGACATCAAATTTGTAATCGGCGACCTCAGAAACCCCAAAATGTACTTTTATTAAAAAAAATAATTGAAAAATATGATTTTGTGTCATTTTCGTAACTGAAAATGCTCAAATTATAAAAACGGAATTTATTCAAGTTTGATTTTCGGACGCTAGAGACGACCGAATTGAGCCCAATTAGCGTCATTTTGTAGAGGAAGATAGTAGCTTTCTATGCTATGGTGCACGATTTTTTACCATTAATACGTCAATAAAAACCATAGCATTAAATACAAAAAATGACGATTTTTTACGGTTTTTTTGCCATTAAAATTATGTTGCACATGATTTAACTTTACGAAAAAATCTGGAAAAATTCAGGGCATGTCTACACATCTGAAACAAAATTTTGGTTGTGTTAAAACCGCTTTAAAATGCATTTGAAAGCTCAAAAAAAAATTAAACATCAAAAAAACGCATTTTTTGCGATTATGGTGTTTTCATAAGGGTTTAGGGGGTTAAAAAATATCTCTAAAATTTTGTTTTTCAGCCCTCTTTCAGGTTTTTGGGTCGATTCGATCAAACTCGGTGGGGGCCGTCAGACCCCCCTTAACCGGCTACCCCCTTTATAAACTACTATGGCAATACCGTGCTACGCGAGATAATTCTGGTAGAGAGCAATCTCACGGACACCGCAGCCGTTTGACGGTACTATAACTCCCGCTGCATTCGTTAATTCAAGAGCAGCATTTTTCTGCAATGAGCCATTAGTCTGCCTCATGCGTTGCCAGTTTGCGTGTCAACTACCTGAGCGTATTTCACCCCGTTCGGCATAGGCGCGCGCCGCCGCCAGTGACCGTGGTAAACACAGAGTACCGGTATTGCGTATCGTGAGAATGGATTTTTTTGCTACCCCCTCATGTGTTAAGCGTTTTCTGCCAGTACCCTCAACGCCCCTGACAATACTGGCTTTGATTATGTACGCATCGTCAATATTCAATGATGCAGCACTCTGAGCAACGCTCATTATTAACTGCCAAATATCATCGAACGCGCAATCTCTAATGGGTCGAAACGAGAGCCAAACGGGGCCGTGCGGTAAGCTGCTCGAGGCAAACGATATACCTATGTAATCGCCAGCCTCGCAAGACGCTGTGATATACGTCAAAAGGTCACGAAACGCTCCTTCCAGCCATGGTAATAAATGGCTACCAGGTGGGGGTTGACGAATGCGTACGGTGATTTGTCGGCCTGGTAGTTTAAAACGCTTGAAGTAACGACCAGCCTCCTTGATGATCTCAATACGCACGCCTGGCGGCTGTACATCGTCAAAGGACTCATCGCGCTGCCGTCTACGGCCGAAACCTTCTTGTACGCCTGTAAAAATGAGTAGGAATGCTTAAAATTGCTTAACCATGTCAATAAGTAAGCTCAAAATGTACCTGATGTTATTGCTACTTCTAACCATGGACGTCTACAAAGCGTCTTCATCAAACAGCAGAGATACTGATGCATAACCTGCCGTAAAATATAATAGCTCACTCTCTATTTTTGCAAACAAAATCTTTTAAGTTAATATTAGCTTTGCAAAACCGATAATGTATATACCGATGCGAGTAATAAAGAGGGTTCGTTTACCTGAGTCGTCGCTCGAACTCAAAAGACTATTTAGCCAATCGTCATCAACAGCATCATCATCATCATCATCATCATCATCATCGTGCGGTAGATCATTTTCACCGTGCTGCTGTGGCGAGTCACCTCCAAAAGGCCACATCCATAGTTGGTTGTCCCTATGCTCGTATTCCTCAGCAGGGTGTTGCGCGTCGTTGACTATCTCGCGAGCCCATTGCTCCAGCATGATGTTGCCTCTCTCGCTTGCAGCCTGATCGGCGTCATCGTCGTCGTCGTCGTCGTCGTCGTTGCCACGCTCGGGGTTATTGTCGATAAAACGAGGATTCAAATCTGCATGTGTTTTATTATTAATGTCTGATAAAAACGTATTGTTAATGTATGATAATGGATTATTATTATTAATACTTACACTCGTTACTACCGGTAAATATTTCGGACGGGTGCCCCATACTGGATGTAGACGGTCGGACAAGGGTCTCAGCGTCGGAAATATCCGCAAATATATCTACCGGACTTAGAACCGGCTGCTGTAGTACCCCTTCTTCTTCTTCAACATCTGATATGGGGGTTAGCTGAAGGTAATCAGGAAGTCTATTAGCAGTCTCCTCATTGTTGGTCGCGGGGCGTAGATCAGGACCCATAAGCATTGCAGAGTCGGTGCAATTATTGCGCGATGGTCCTTCAATCACGGAATCTAGATGGTCGTCATGCACGCTTTCATCATCTCGCGCTGTTTCTTCCTCCACGGCTTGCGCCCCCTCGGCGAGTGCAGCTTCTTCATCAGAGCTCGCATCATAGAGCCGGCGATAATCTAGGGGTGCTTCTGCATTACCACGATATCACACTTAAAAAAGATGCTCGCACACTACGGAGCACAACTTACCGTTTATTTCATTGATGAGATTACGTGTGCACGGAGTAGTCTCGAGATTTCTACGTTATAATTCTTCAAACACACATAGGAGAACCCTGTAGCCTCTAAACAGACCTCTGTTATAGGCCGTCACAAAGGCTCGCAGCGGAGTCCACCATAACACATATTTCAAACGAGTTATGAGAGAATTTTCCGGTAAATATCGCAATTCGGTGCAGCAGTTATTATTACACCTTCGGCGAAGTTGTGTATTCCGCGTTTTGACCAAGCGAAGAAGATCTAAAATGCACGTACGGATATTACGGCTATCCATAGCTGCTCCTGAGAAATGTATCGAACGCTGTCTAGATCACTACTGACAGCATTTTTAATTGTTCAAATGTTCGCGCTGTCACGAGCAATGTGTGTGTGTATGTTTTATCACACATACACGTAGCACATTCGAAGACAATATCCTTTTTGAAAACCTCGAGGTTTATTTCTCCGAGCGTGTAAACCGATATTTCGCGCAGCTGCATTTTTGCTGACGCGCGGACATTCCTGAAAGTATCTTCATCAACGTCTCCGTCGAGCGTTTATTGCCGGAGGTTTCATGTTAAAATCAAATCCAGAAAAATCATAGTCGGATTCAAATTCAACGTTCTCTAAGGACCTGCGCTCTCTATTTAAAAAAGATAGAACGAGTATAAGTATGCTATGCTATATACAGGCTATCCCTCAGCTGAGATGTTCTCGAGGATGTAGGCTGAAATTCTGAATAGGCTGATATAAGTATGTATGGGGTTCGGATCAATCTCTGAATTGTTATTCATTTTTAAAAGCATACGGCAGTGAGCGACGCGCGTGCGTGTGTGCAGTAGCAAGCGGACCAGTGCCACACAACACGTATGCTCGTGCTCGTCGGTGTGGGCGCTCTATAGCAGGTACGAATATCCGCACAAAGAGGAGAGGCCGAGAATACGGCTTCTCCCTTACGGGCTGCTACGAGTGCGTGTGTGTGTGTGTGTGTGTGTGTGTGTGTGTGTGTGTGTGTGTGTGCCAGCAAGCGGCCCGATGCCACGACACACGTATGCTCGTGACCGTCAGTGTGCGCGCTCTATAGCAGGTACGAATATCCGCACAAAGAGGAGAGGCCGAGAGTACGGCTTCTCCCTTGCGGGCTGCTACGAGGGCGCGCGTGTGTGTGTGTGTGTGTGTGTGTGTGTGTGTGTGTGTGTGTGTGTGTGTGTGTGTGTGTGTGTGTGTGCCAGCAAGCGGCCCGATTCCACGACACACGTATGCTCATGTCCGTCGGTGTGCGCGCTCTATAGCAGGTACGAATATCCACACATAGAGGAGAGGCCGAGAATACGCCTTCTCCCTTGCGGGCTGTTACGAGGGCGCGCGTGTGTGTGCCAGCAAGCGGCCCGATACCACGACACACGTATGCTCGTGACCGTCAGTGTGCGCGCTCTATAGCAGGTATGAATATCCACACAAAGAGGAGAGACCGAGAATACGGCTTCTCCCTTGTGGGCTGCTGCGCAAAAGATTTTGACAGTTATCAGCATAATTCGCAAACTCCTGCGGCGAGCTCACCGGCGGATGAACTCATCGCGGAGCGAAGCTAAACTGCATCGCTTAGCTTGTACACGTGCATCTATGCTATCTAAACTCTGTGCTCACCGTCGGATGAGCTCATCGTAGAACGATCACGCTAACCGTCGGGTGAGCTCATCGTAGAACGATGCATCGGCTACCTCGCACACGTGCAATTATGCTGACCTGTCAAAATTTGCAAAAGAGGCCCTTCATACGACTGGCAGCTTCAGTTGCTCTTCAGACTCCGTCGCGCGCGTTCCACCAGTCCGCGAAAAATGTATCCCGAGTGCCTCGAGCTTCCTGTGGCGCCGTTTGCGTGCCGCGTTTCCCGCGTCGACGGCTTGTCCGTATATATACGCACAGTGGTGACGGGCGAAACGCACGAATGGTTGCGTGAAGCCCTGTACGCGTTTTACGTGCAGCGTCGGGGGGGGGGGCGGGGGTACGCCGCCCGTTCGACGATGTTGTGCCGAGAGCGTCGTGCGTGATAATCCCCGCGGGTGGCTGTGACGTACTCCGCGGGAACATAGTGTCGTGCGACTCCGAGGGATATAGTGAAGTTTTTTTTGTTGATGAGGAGTACAGCGGGTACGTAGACGCGGACTCGCTGTATACCCCCGCGCCCTTTTATGCGTTTGTCGCGGGTCTCGTTATTCAATGCACGGTTTCGGGGATCGCGCATCTAGAGGCCATCCCCTTCGTCTCGGACCTCCGCGCGGACCTCGTAGAGAACCGCGTCGTCGTGGCTGTGGCCGAGAACGGCACCCCCCTCCCCCGCGTGCGCATATACAACGGGGCCGACGTCGCGACGGTGTTAATCGCGGCGTTGAACGACGGGCCCGAACCCGTCGCTTTTTACGACGCGGGGTGGCCCGACGACGGGTTCGACGACTCGTTCGAGCCGGAGGGGTGGACACCGAGCCGTGACACTCGTGCTCGTGAGTGCGCGCGCGCGCGCACGCGTGTGCGTGTGCGTGTGTGTGTGTGTACCCTCGGAGTTCACCGTCACCAGGAGCAGCAACGGCCTCGGTGAGTAAAACAGTTTTATTTGTAAAAAGTGAATTTTCCTAAAGTAAAAAAAGGGGCCGCTATGGCGAACCCTCCACTCCGGCCATCCCCCTCCACACCCCGCGGGGCGTGGGGGGAATCCCCACTCCATCCCCTCCACCTCGAATACCGAGGAGGGGGGGGTGGGGGGTATCGACGACCATCCCCACTCCATCCCCACCACCTCGGCTACCGAGGAGTGGGGGTGGGAGTGGGGATGAGGAGTGGGGATCGCCATAGTGGCCCCCATACTACTATCCTGTAAACATTAACATACTCGCATTATATATAACATGAATATTTTCCAATAGATATCAAATTTACATTACTACATTCATTATATCATTCCATTTTCATTTTATAACAATACACACAATGGAGCCTAACAAATACATTTACAATGCTATTTTATAATGACCCCATGGTAGAGTGTCCGTACTTTTCGGCACGATATACCGCTTGTCATCGTGTGGAATTAGAGCAAATTTTTACTCTGAAATAGTGTAAACTTCGTGCAGCTTCGATCTTATGCAAGATTGCTGACGAGTCATCTCAATTTCTTCCCGTAATCAGCGAGTGTAGTCATTGAAATTTATTGTTCGCGCGATGACATTACTTTTCACACCTTTCACCTTTTTCGTGTCTTTTTTACCATCGACTCGCAAAGCGTACATTTTTTCATCTTGTATGTACCTGCGGTACATCTTGCAGTTTTGCTTATACAACCGAATCATGAGCTCGTGGTAAAACTCATATAAACATGTTTTCGAAATGTCGAGTATACACATACCTACATAAGTCGGCTTGTTAAATTTTACCTGCAGATTTCGCAATTCGACGGCAATATGATTTTCCGAAAAGATACTTCGACTGTGAAAATTTGGTTTAGCAATCATTGCCTCTGCCCCATACCGTCCCTCCCACTTTGTTACAAGTGTCATGTCTCCACGGTTTCGCACGTTTTCCATCGTTTTGCTCAATACTGCATTGTTCATTAATTTATACAAATTTTCCTCGAAATCATTTGTAGCACGTGTGCGAAACTGCGTGTTCAATTCGATGTATGAACGCAACCAGGGGGATTGAGTGAATTTGAAAATTCTGTGTATCTTCGCTACTTTAAGTCCATGATGCATACACTGCTGCAAATTATGATAGTGTATCACGTAACGCTTCTTATCGCATATGGTTGCGAGCAATTTCTCTTGGCGCTTGCCAGGTGGTTTGTCGCGTGTTGGACAGAACGGAAGGTCACTGTGCGAATCATGCAAACGTTGCGGATTTTCGAGATCGACTTCGAGGACGTAGCCTACAGGCGAAACTAGCGCTATGGATAATACGTCAAAATTCGATGTGTCTTCGATCCATTGAAAATCAGCATAAGGCAAAGGTTGACACATTGCCCATCCATACAAGTTGTTCACATCGAAGTACATCAGGTATGATGATGATTTCAATGGATCGTACGATTGCATGTACTTGTTATTAGCATGTGCATATCTGTTTGAACATTGACTTAAACCTCCCCGTATACCGCGCCCGATGAATAAAATCATGTCGATGTCAGTCAATAATTCAAACGTAATGTGCGTATATTTGAACATGGCGTCCCAAGTATATCCGGGAAGAGTGTAATAATACGCCGGATCAAGCCCATAACTTTCAATACACGTATCACGGAAATTTTCGAAAATATCTGCTAATAACAAGACATCCGTCTTCAAATACAAGTCTCTATATTCACCAAGCGTTTGAATGGAAAACCGCTCCCAGACATTCTCAGCGTGAACGTACTCGCTCGCGCTGATCGTTTCCGCGGTCAAGGAACTGTAAAATGAGTCGCGCGGCGGCAAACACGTGTCTTCCAATCTGCTGACATGGTCAATGTATTCGTACGGGAAGACACCTTTTCGTGTTAATAATGTAAAATCATGCATCGGTAGGCCATCAAATTGTGAGCGTAAAATGTTTAGTTTGTCCGTCGTTAAAAATGATGCCTATTTCTCAAGACTTGTGGTTAGAAATTCATATGAATCGATGAAGCGTAATTTAATTTGGTTTTTTGTTTCTTCGGTAGTAGTTTGAACAGTTTTCGTAAACGAAATATATTTTTCCTTTGTTATTGGAAGCACGTGAGTTTTCCCTTCGAACGCGGTGGCTACTTCCTTGATTATAAAATGCGCATCATAGCCAGACAAATTGTGCAAAACTACCGGAATGAAAAAAGATTGTTTGAAATTTAGATTGCAATTCGAATGGGCGGCTCTGTAACGCACAGTTAAATGACAATGATCGCGAACTCGTGTATCGGTTTGTGCAAAATCTTGTTCACATATGTGACACCTAATCGCGCTTCGAAATTTAAGCTCCTCGTCGGATGTTAACTGTACCATGGGGATATTTGAAGATAAAATATCTTTTACATGCAAAGCTGCATTTTGTAGTTCTTCAACGAACCATGCAATGCAATCGCTACTACGGTACGATTCATATCTGCATAACGATTGATCGTATGAACAATGTACGTAGTATGCGATACTAGAAACCTCGTGGTGTTGGTACATGATGTATTCATTCGTTTTCGCAAGAACGCACTCAAGATCGCCGTATATTACGAACACAAGTCGCTCCTTATGATTGAAGTTTTTAAAAGTGAGCCACTTGTTCGCATCGTTCAGTAGACGGACGGCACAGTCGTTGATCTGGCCACAGTCCGCAGTGTGCCCTTGCAATTTTTGCTCCGAATAAAAGTAGTGTAGACATCTGCGAAAATAAACAAAAAATCAGTTTCGAACTAATTATTTTGATACATTAAATCATATCAAATCTATGTACCTATCACAGATATATTTCTGTCCATAGTGTTTAGTCAACTATGAGCGTCAGCTCATAGTTCATTCATAGGTCATTCATAGTTCATTCATAGTTCATTCATAGTTCAATTTATCAAGGCTCTGACGAGCCTTGATAAATTCTTGATCCACGCGAAATATCCAACGATGTTTTGCTGCGGATCTTCCACGTAGAGCAAATTGACACGCTTTTCTCTCTTTCGCTCACTCACGCGAATTGGAAGAGTGCTATCGTTCTCAATGGTGCATACATTGATTGAAATGTCATTACGGATAGTAGTATAACAGGACTGATTCTAACCCAGGGATCTCAGGCGGGGAGCGGGGCGGGGGGCTCCAGTGCGGGGGACCGAGGGCAGATGTCACGCGGCGGGGTGGGGGAAGGCGTCGCAGAGAGGGGGTCTAGCGCGAGATAGCCGAGAGTGGGGGCGTGATGATACGCGACGCTGAGCGATAAGGGGGGGTTTAGCGGGGGGCTGTTGACACCATAGGGCCGTGAGTAAATGTTGAAAACTCATAAAATCGTGTGATTTATTATAATCATTAAAATTATTTGCATATTATCGATGCAGGCGGAGCGTTTTTATTACATCACTGGAAGTCCGTACAAAGAACAATTTAGATATGCGTGTGCACGTGTGTGTGTGTGTGTGCGTGCGTGTGTGTGTGTGTGTGTGCGTGCGTGTGTGTGTGTGTGTGTGTGTGTGTGTGTGTGTGTGTGTGTGTGTGTGTGTGAGAGAGAGAGAGAGAGAGAGAGAGAGAGAGAGAAACAACTATGAGTGGCCAGAATTTTTTTCGATAATATAAAAAACTGCAGTTGCCATATGAAGGGCGGCCTTTCAAAGAGCTATAAAAAGCCTGATTTATTATATGCAGCTGCGGCTATGAGAGAAGTCATTGTTCCAAAAAAAAAACAAATTTTAATCCCAACGAAATTTTGCTTTCATTCCGAAGTATAACGTCAAGATGTTCACATGTGCGAGTATGTATGCAGTGCATCTGGCCAAACACCCCCTGGACTTGACCAAAAACGAGCTCGAACAAGTTCCAAAGTTCTTGCTCTTAAAATATTGGGGTCATTATACTGGTTTACTGTGGGATCGTTTGCCAGAACATCATCGCAACGACAGTGAAGTGATATCATATCTTCCATGCATGGAGCATTATAATACGCCACAAATGAAAGATCACATTGATGGCCCCCCACCTCAATGTCGAGACTGTGAAAAATGTCATGAGGTGGGAAACTTTCCACGTGGGAGGAGGACCGGGTTCCACGAACGTGTTTGACCCCGTTTTTCATTATTGGAAAAGTGGGGAGAAGTTTGAAAATTTCAGTAGTGGGGTTACAAAACGAGGGAGCTTATAATTTCATGGACCAAGCTCAGACTGCACTATTCCACCGCCACATCAACATCTTCAAACATAACTTTGAAATTTTTTTAAGAAGTGACAAGTGTGGAAAATGGATTTCACGAGTATCAACAAAGTCAGCCGGGTGGCGGAATTCCTTCCAACGACGAAGCTGTCAGAACTCATCGTTCACTCGGAGCATCCAATCTTTGACATGAGGGCCGTACAAATCAAGTTTGGGAAACGCTACATCGCTGACATCGCGAATGCGTTCACTGTCTTCTTACCAGCGCGACTTGTGAAGGCCTTCGACGAAGATTTGGAAACGTTCGAGCGTATGCGGCAAGAGGCACGCGATCATCATCTCTTCATGAGGTACATGGGTGGAAAATACAACAGCGTCGAGTTCTATCGACTGTGAGCACACCATGGTGGAAAAGACAAAATTCGTTGGAACACCATCGTCGAACGGCTGTCCGCATCATCGAGAGTATGCTATAACTGGCGCGCCATGGTCAACTCTACATGCAGTTGCGGAAAATACAACAGCGTCAAGTTCCAGCGTCGCTGAGCATGGTGGAAAAGACAAAATTCGTTGAGGCAGCATCGTTGAGTGCAACAGCCGTTCGCATCACAGTCGCCTCGCCATCGCTTTCGACGTTTTTAGTGTTGAATATGTAAAAATGTATTTTAAAAAAACCGTATTATTGAAATGTATGAGAAAGAGAAATTCAAACTATTTTCGTCGTAGAATAAATGAAGAACACAAATGATATATATTTTCATCGAAATAATTTTTATTCATAAAAAAAAATCCCTCGCTGACACAACGCTTCGTATACACTCAACCAGCTTTTCAGCGATTTTACATTCACATGGGCGCAGTTGTATTTCGTGTTGACGAATAATGCGGGCATTTGGAGTTTGTGATTTTCGGCAACTTCTGCAGCGATGGACAGTCCAGAGTCTCCAAGTCAATGACCTTTGTTGCGGGATCCGTGAATCTTGATAGCCATGAGCATTTCTCGAAACCCTTCGCATAGATGGTTGGAGCTCCTTGCAAGATTTCTCGAATTGTCTTTCTAGCTGCCTCGTATGGTAAGCCGCTATGATCCCATCGTATTCCATGGAAATTCCGTTCCAGCCACTTGTTTGTCATTTTGTACTTGGCGGGTAAAGAGTCCCATGCAAATGGTGCGTCGAAGGCGAGCGTCAGCGGTTCAGCATTCTTGTCGTGGAGTTTGACGATGGACATCTCCTTGAGGACAAATTTGTTGATGGGTCTCTTGAAGCCCTGCACATCGATGATAAGCTCCATGTTGACTGACGTTGACGCGAATCATCGGCATGATTTTATACCAATTTTTTCACCCCACCACTAATTGGATTGTACTCGACAATACGATCATGGAGGATCATGCAGTATGCTGAGGTTTGCGGTGGAATGATTTTTTTCAATTCAAACTCAAGACGCACGTCCACAGGACCGGACTTGAGAGAATCGTTTTGCTTTGAGCAGTCAATGAAAACGAGGGGAGCTTTTTCTAAAAATTCCATCCGACTCAGCCATGGTTCAGCCTCTTTGTTGTAATAGGTCGGCTGAAAATTTGCATACAAGTCGTACAGTAGAGCATATTGATTTTGATCAATGTTCAAATTCGAATTTCCATATGGATAACATTGCGAGTTGAGGTATAGTTTGACATCGCTCAGGTTACAATGATCAAAGTGGCTCGCATTGTGTTGTTTCTTATTTTTCCGTTCGGTCTGCAGCGCGAGTATTACATATGGTGGCTTCTCCAGCTGATTCGAGGTTTTCACAGACCACACGTGCTTAGAGGTGGCAGGCAGCAATGGATATTCATACAGTTCCCATCTACGAAAACTCGTAGAAATTGGTGCGTCTTTGGCGAGAAACTTTAACAGTAGAATTTTTCGCTGATCTGAGACTGTGACATACGGTACGAGCCATTCTATTTTATGCAATGCGAGTTTGTAGTCTTCGGGCGCTGTTTGTACAATGGCATTGTCATCGGTCTTTGATGTTGTGAGAATCAATACGTGCTTGGCATTTACGACAATTTTCCGATAATCTTCAGCAAATCCGAGGAGCATGTTGAGCGGTATACACACATCAAAGTTTCCCGATACATCCACAATCTGCTTGGTCTCTTCGACATCGAGCCATCCAGTGTTCTCGAGCATAGAACTTTTGGCCGGTGAGAGAGATGAATATCCCTTAATTACACTCGTAATACCGACATTCTTATTACGATCAATTTCTATGGCATTCAATTTATACCGCACTTCCTCAAACAAATGACAAATGGCAATGTTGACGAGATTTGTAGCAGTGGTTGGCGCCCCGTCACGCTTGGATAATTTCCCACATATGTGTAGGGAACTCTTGCTTGGCAGGATAGAGAGGTCTTGATGTTGGATGGCAATACGGATTTCATCGCTGTTATTGAAGGTTGAAGATGCATATGGCTGATGAGCGTGAATCTCACAATGGATGATGGATTCATCAAAGACCACGGGCGTTTGAATGTTTACAATTTCTTCTTCCATTTCACGCAACAGATGCACAAAGCACAGACTAAATAATTTTTTACACGCTTTCGCCACGCAATTTGAGACCCAAA
The DNA here is from genome assembly GCA_944452715.1 of Ophion slaviceki. Taxonomy (NCBI): domain Eukaryota; kingdom Metazoa; phylum Arthropoda; class Insecta; order Hymenoptera; family Ichneumonidae; genus Ophion; species Ophion slaviceki. The sequence goes on along the minus strand of OX101784.1, from coordinate 13,059,018 downwards.
TTCTTCAATAGTAGCACGTTTTGAGGTGTCAGCACTTTGGGCACTGACCGACGACTGATTGTTTTTATCCATGACCGTTTATTGTTATTGGAAGATCTATTGAAAACTATACCCATCACGACTTTATATACAGGCGTATGGTGATTACTTCACCGCGGAAATTTATCAAATCACCGTCCTGATCCACTATGCGAAGCTGTATCGCGTCAATCGTTCGGCTCGTGATTGGCAGATAAATAACGTGTGAAGGAACTTCAATGATCTTATAGCCCGGTGGCACAGATGGAAAAAAAATCGTGAATTGTGTGTACTTTTTGTCCGTTAATATAGGCTCCAGCGGTAATATTGCACTCAACGCGTAGGGCGTTCACTTTGAATCTTTCGGCTCAAAATTCGAGCCAATAGAATCTTTCGGCTCAAAATTGACATCATGATCACACTCGATCTCACTGCGTAGCGTATTATTATTCGGTTTAATGCTGATTTTGATGTTATTACGCGTGAGCTCTGCTTATACAAACGCCTCAATATCCTCTATTTCATAGCTACCCGTAGGTATCGTCAACACCTCATCTCCCACGTAAAGTTTATCATGGTCAACGTCGATATTTGGAATAGAGTTGAAGGTTAACAATTCAACGAGACCGAGGGTATAACTTTTGTATGGCGAGAGTTCGATGGGGGGAAAGTACTGCGCCTCGAGTATGGACGATGAGCCAGATATGGTCAAGGTTAAGCTATCATCGTGGGAATTGTGGGAAAACCAACGCTCTGCTCACTCTTATCATCCATCCCAATGGTTTGAGATTTGAGAACATTTACTTGTATTCCAAATCGCTGAAGCAGCCAAAGTATAAGTTGCTCGAACGGTTGCTCGAACCTGTGAGTGGAGTTGCGTATCATCCGTTCAACGCGCATGAACAAGTGATAGCACCAAGTGAGGCACAATCCAACTCTATATTCGTCTTTGATGATATAGCGTGTGAAAAACAGGATAATGTTAGAGCCTTCTTTTCCATGGGAAGACACGAGATTGTTGACAGTTTTTATCTTTGTCAGACGTACACCCGTATCTCCAAACATCTCGTGAGAGATAATGCAAATTTCGTGGTGCTTTTCAAGCAGGACAATATGAACCTCAAAGATGTCTACAACGATCATGTTAATACGTATATAACTTATACGTGCTTTAAAAACATGTGCATGAAATGCTGGAATTCCGACAAGTATGCATTTATCACGATTGACAAGGATAGTAGTATTGATGAGGGTCGATATAGACAAGGTTTTGATTATTTTCTGACAATTGATAAATGATTCATCGCTGGTGGTTGAAGAGACAGTATTGTGCATACCTTGACAGTGACAACATGAAGACCGAACAACTTTTGCGTGAAAAAGATGTATTGTGTGAAATTGCTAAGGCCAGCAATGCAATCAGACGAAAGCATCGAATGATGAAAATGGGAAAAGATAGCGATGAGCAGAGAATGCAAGACGTCTTTAAGCCTATAGTGAGACCTCTGGAGAAATTGCCGTCATATAAAAACGGCGAGGTAGCGAATGAGGAAATTAAGGATGAAAAAGTGAGTGATAATGCTGAAGAAGGAGATGCGATAAATAGTGTGAAAAATCAATTGAAGAATGAGACACAAGATTCCTTCAAGAGTCAAACACAAGATTCTTTCAAATTGATATATGAGGATGATGATGACTCGCAGAATGTTGATGAATTAATCGGTGAATATCTCCTATTATTACGAACAAATAGAAAGGCAGGCTTGGATGTATTATATGGTGTACGGAATCTCGCAAAAAAACAAATTAATGATTGGCAATTCTCCGATAATTTTCGACTCTCAACATATTCGTGTGGGTGATGTGAATTATCCGAAAACTATTGGATTAACGGAGCTGTTGTTTAAAAAAGTGCCCAATATCGAAACTCTCACACCGGACGATTTGAAAAACTATGAAAAGATTGTCATCTCGACAAATGCGCACAAAAAATTTTACAAGCCTAATGAGGCTATACGACGTAATACCTGCCATAAATTCAACACTTATATCGCAAATATAGTCGATCATCATGTGGGAAAGGGTATGCCAAAGTATAAGCTAGCCAGAAAAAACACCCAATTGGACTATATTTATTTGGATAATCCAAATGAGCTAGTCGATCGTCTTCGCTTACTTTTGGCATCGCAAGCAGCCGGAAATTCTGCGCATTCGAATGAAATCATATCGATTATCGAGGAATTGTGCGTAGCTGAAATCATTTATTAACTCAGCATCGGAGAATTCACGCATTCTCAACATGAGTGTCGATGTGTTTGGACGCCAATTAAATAAGAGTGTGCTCCTCAGTAAGGAAGGTCCTCCGGGCCGACCTGGGATTCGGTTTAGAACGACCGCAGATGGCCATTATGACTTGGGGCAGAAACGATTGTGTAACGTCGCTAATCCGGAAGGACAAGACGACGCCATCACTCTAAGTGCTTTACATAAAAAATCTCGAAATATCATTAAGAACATACGCAAAGAAATGAATGAGAGTAATCAGTTGTTGGTTAATGAACTTGAAGCTATGATGAGAGACATTGCAAAAACACTCGAGGCCGATGTCAAAACTCTACAAGATTTGGTGACTCGTAATTCACGCACCATTGCTGCACTGGATGCGCGACTGAGTGGACTAGAAAATGAATGAGAAAAAGAGCGCTCTCGTGCTGGAGCTACATAGGCCTGGTCGACGAAATTATCCTCGTCGACATGTGGACATCCATGGTTTGGACGAAACCTGGCAAGCTGATCTCGTCGATATGTCATCATACGCGCGTGAAAACTCCAAACATAAATTTCTCCTCACCGTCATCGATACTTTCTCAAAATTCGCCTGGGCCGCACCAATATTGAGTAAGAATGGCAGAGATACAGCAGCCGCAATGAAGTCGATAATCGATAAGGGAGGACGGACACTACAGAACTTGCATGTCGATCATGGAAAAGAATGTCATAATTCCACTTTCAAGTCTGTAATGGAAAAGCACAATATTAACATGTATTCAACGTATAGTAATTTAAAAGCTTCCATTTGCGAGCGTTTTAATCGTACACTGAAAAACAAAATGTGGAAGCAGTTTAGCCTTCGTGGTAATTTTAAGTGGATCGATATTCTTGATAATTTAATTGTCGAGTATAATGACTCTGTACACCGTATAATGAGAATGAAGCCAAGGACTGTCAATGTCGGTAACGAGAAGAAAATATTGCGATAAGTTTTTAACAAGACTCAACCGCCAATGAAGAAGCCACCAAAATTCAAAATTGGCGATAACGTGAGAATCAGCAAATTTAAGAGTGTATTTGAAAAGGGTTATACACCAAACTGGACAGCGAAAATATTTACAATATATAGCGTGAAAAACACAAGCCCTGTAATGTATAGCCTGAAAGACCATACGGATAAACCTATTGCTGGTGGTTTCTACGAGCAAGAGCTTCTAAAAGTTAAATATCCCGACATCTATCTCGTGGAAAAAGTACTGAAGAAACGTGACAATCGAATGTTTGTAAAATGGTTGGGTTTCGACAATACCCACAATAGTTAGATAAATACATCTGATTTGTAGTGAACAATAAAAAATCTATTTTTTTAAATTTATGATTCCTTCCTTTCTGCCGAAAGCCCCAACAAGTGGCGGTCAAGTGCCGTCTCCATCTCCGCACGTGCTGCAAAGGATGAAGAGTCCGTCTTCCCTGACACCACATCATGTGTCTCTTGGGTAGCTCTTTTTTTTGCTCGTCGCATTTGAATCTTTTTTCCCCTGGAAAAATGCATCACGACGATATGGAGGAAAATAGTTTGAATGAATATATGGATTACAAAGGGTAATATTTTTTTTTCTTATTTATTTTCTACCAGTTGAAAAATATACAAAAAAGATTGCGATGTTATAGAATATATCGGTGTTAAAATGGTATTCTGTAATGTCCCCATGGTAAAGTGTTTGTGCTATTGGGTATGATATATCGCTTATCATCGTGTGGGCTAAGAGCAATTTTTCTTTCGTGAATAGTATATACATTGTGCAGTGTGGATCTTATACACGTTTGGCTCCGACATACTTCAATCTCCTCATTTAAACACTCCATATAATCATCAAAAGTTATTGTTCTTGCGACAACGCCACTCTTTATACCTTTAACTTTTTTGGTATCCTTTTTACCATCTACTCTTAACGTATATATTTTTGACGGAAGTCCAACAAATTCAGTCATTATAGCACCGTTGTTTTCATCCTTCATAAGACCTGGTACTTTCTTATTTACTAATGGAATATCGAAAACATTATCGATGGGATAATCACTCGTGTCGAACCGGACAATAGTTTGCTTCATACCTTCATATACATCTTCGCACTCAATGTGGTAGATAAGGCTATGGGTATCGGTGTATATTATCTTACATTTTTCACGATACAGCGGAGCCATATGATCATAGTGGAACTCGTACAAACACGTTTTCGATACATCGAGTATGCACATACCGACATATATTGGTTTGTAGAATTTCACTTCAAGTTTACGCAATTCAACGGCAATCAAGTTTTCGGAAAAGATGCTCTTACTGTGAAAGTTGGGCTTCGCAATCATCGCCTCGGCACTATCTCCCGTCCCATTTTGTCAACAGTCTCACGTCAACGTGATTTCGAACGTTTGCCATTGTTTTGCCAAATACTGCATTATTCATCAGCTTAAATACATTTTTTTCAAAATCATTTTTCGCCATGGTTCTGAATTGCATGTTTAGATCGATGTAAGACCGTAACCATGGAGATTGTTGGAATTGCAATATTCGATGGATTTTTGTTATACGGAGCCCATGGCGTAGACACTGCTGAACATTCCGGTAATGTACAATATAGCGCTCTTTATTATACAAAGTTGCGAGCAACTTGTCCTGCCGCTTACCGGGTGGTTTTCCACGCGTTGGATAAAACGGAAGATCGCTATGTGCATCGTGTAAATTTTGTGGATAATCCAAGTCTACCTCGAGAATATAGCCCGTAGGCGAATCGTTTGAGATTGATGATACATCAAAATTTGACAGGTCGTTGTGTTCCATTTGAAATTGGCATAAGGCAAAAATTGACACATTGCCCAGCCGTACAAATTATTTACATCGAAATACATAAGATACGATGAAGCTTTAGATGGATCGTGTGAGTCTATATATTTGTTATTCGCGTTGGCATATCTGTTCGAACATTGACTTAGTCCGCCACGTATACCACGTTCGATAAACATGACCATGTCAATGTCAGTGAGCAATTCGAATCTCATACTCGTATGCTTCAACATTGCATCCCATGTATACCCGGGGAGTGAATAGTAATATGCCGGGTCAAGTCCATAGCTCTCAATACAGCTATCTCGGAAATTTTCAAATATGTCAGCTAATAGCAGGACATCCGTTTTCAAATATAGATCGCTATATTCGCCTAACGTTTGAATAGAGAATTCCTTCCAGACATTTTCCACGTGTGTATAGTCGCTCTCGCTTACAGTGCCACCACTCAATGAACTGTAAAATGAGTCAATTGGCGGTAGACACGTTTCTTGCAGCCTACTGACGTCAGTAGATGTACTAGGCCGGTTCTAACGCAAGGGAAGGTGGTGTGTCAAGAGTAGGGAAGCCAAGGTGGCGCTACGGTCGCGGGGGGTCGCCGGGGCGCGTGTGACGTCACAGATGAGCCTCTGCAGCGGGGGGTATGTGGTCCGTGAAGCGCCTGGCGGGGGGGGGGGGGGGTCGATGAGTGTTTTGTGTGTATGTGCGTGCGTGCGTGTAGGGAAGCCAAAGTGGTGCTACGGTCGTGAGGAGGCGGCGTGCGTGCGTGCGTGCGTGTGTGCGTGCGTGCGTGTGTGCGTGTGTGTGTGTGTGTGTGTGTGTGTGTGTGCGTGCGTGCGTGCGTGCGTGCGTGCATGCGTGCGTGCGTGCGTGCGTGCGTGCGTGCGTGCGTGCGTGCGTGCGTGCGTGCGTGCGTGCGTGCGTGCGTGCGTGCGTGCGTGCGTGCGTGCGTGCGTGCGTGCGTGCGTGCGTGTGTGTGTGTGTGAAGAGCGGCCTTCCAAAGCCCATTATTTATGACATGCAGCTGTTTCAATTCCGAAAGATAATGTCAAGATGTCTGCATCCACCCCATCTCAAAGCTCGCCGACACTCGAGACAGATTCTGACAGGTTTCTTGGAAAAACTATAATCTTTAGGGATCAAAGGGACCGCGGTTGGGCCACTTGAGCACAGCTGCACTCTTGCGCTCTCTATGGTTCTTCGAACGTGTTCAAACCTGTTTTCCACGATTGGGGGGGGGGGTCGAAAATTTGAGTGGGAGGCTTACGAGGGAGCTTATAATTTCGTGGGCCAAGCTCAGACTGTACTACTCCACTGCACCATCAACATCTAAAAAGAACTTTGAAAGTGCGGGGAAAATGGATCTCTCGAGTATCAACAAAGTCGGCCGGATGGCGGAATTCCTCCCACCGAAGATGCTATCAGAACTCCCCGTTAAGTCGGAACGACTAATCTCCGACATGAGGGCCATACAAACCAAATTTGGGAAACACTACATCGTGGACATCGCGGATGAGTTCTCTGTCTTCTTACCGGCGCGACTTGTGAAGGCCTTCGATCAGGATCCGGAAATGTTCGAGAGTATGCTGCAAATGACACGCGATGGTCAACTCTGCATGCAGTATATTGGTGGAAAATACAATAATGTCAAGTTCCGTCGTCTCTGAACATGGTGGACGGGGAAAAAAAATTCGTTGGAACACCATCGTCGAACGGCTGTCCGCATCATCGAGAGTATGCTGCAACTGGTCAACTCAGTGATGGGAACTACAACCGCGTCGAGCTGCATCGTCCCCAAGCGTGGAGACAAAATTGAGCACCATCGTTGAGCGGCTGTTTGATGTTTTTTTTTTCAAAGTGCTGACTATGTAAAAATGTATATGTTTGGTCGAATTGTAAATGATGGGCGTTTTCGCCGTAGAATAAAGAAAACAAATGACATATATTTTCATCAAAATGTTTTTTATTCATTAAAAAAATCCCTCGCTCACGCTTTGTATACGCTCAACCAGCTTTTCACTGATTTTACATTCTAATGGGCGCAGTTATATTTCGTGTTGAAGGGATGATGGGGACATTTGGAGTTTATGATTTTCAGCAACTTCTGCAGTGATGGATAGTCCAGAGTCTCCAAGTCGATAACGATTGTTGCGGGATCCGCGAATCTTGATAGCCAAGCACATTTCTCGAATCCCTTCGCATAGATGGTAGGAGCTCCATGCAAGAGTTCCCGAATTGTCTTTCTAGCTGCCTCATATGGTATGCCGCTGTCATTCCATCGTATTCCATGGAAATTGCGTTCCAGCCACTTGTTTGTCATTTTGTATTTGGCCGGTAAAGAGTCCCATCCAAATGGTGCGTCGAAGGCGAGCGTCAGCGGTTCAGCATTCTTCTCGCGGAGTTTGACGATGGACATCTCCTTCAGGACAAATTCGTTGACGGGTCTCTTGAACCCTTGCACGTCGACGATAAGCTCCATGTTGACTGAAGTGGGCGCGGATCATTGGCATGATTTTATACCAATTTTTTAACCCCACCACTGATTGGATTGTACTCGACAATACGATCATGGAGGATCATGCAGTACGCTGAAGTTTGCGGTGGAATATTGTTTTTCAATTCAAACTCAAGGCGCACATCAACAGGACCGGACTTGAGCGAATCGTTTTGTTTTGAGCAGTCAATGATAACGAGGGGGGCTTTTTCTAAAAATTCCATCCTACTCAGCCATGGTTCAGCCTCTTTGTTGTAATAGGTCGGTTCAAAGTTTGCATACATCTCGTAGAGAATAGCATATTGATTTTGATCAATGTTCAAATTCAAATTTCCATATGGATAACATTGCGAGTTGAGGTATAGTTTGACGTCGCTCAGGTTACAATGATCAAAGTGGCTGGCATTTTGGTCTTTCTTATTTTTCCGTCCCGTCTGCAACGCGAGTATGACATATCGTGGCTTCTCCAGCTGATTCGAAGTTTTCACAGACCACACGTGCTTGGAGGTGGCAGGCAGCAATGGATATTCATACAGTTCCCATGTTCGGAAACTCATGGAGATTGGTGCGTCTTTGGCGAGAAACTTTAACAGTTGAATTTTTCGCTGATCCGAGACTGTCACATACGGCACGAGCCATTCTATTTTATGCAATACGAGTTTGTAGTCTTCGGGCGCTGTTTGTACAATGGCATTCTCGTCGGTCTTTGATCTCGTGAGAATCAACTCGTGCTTGGCATTTACGACAATTTTCCGATAATCTTCGGCAAATCCGAGGAGCATGCTGAGCGGTATACAGACATCAAAGTTTCCCGATATATCGACAATCTGCTTGGTCTCTTCGACATCGAGCCATCCAGTGTTCTCGAGCATAGAACTTTTGGCCGGTGAGAGAGATGAATATCCCTTAATTACACTCGTAATGCCGACATTCTTATTACGATCGATTTCTATGGCATTCAACTCATATCGCACTTCCTCAAACAAATTAAAAATGGCATTGTTGACGAGACTTGTAGCAGTGGTTGGCGCCCCATCACGCTTTGATAATTTCCCACACATGTGTAGGGAACTCTTGCTCGGCAGGATGGAGAGGTCTTGATGTTGGATGGCAATCCGGATTTCATCGCTATTATTGAAGGTTGAAGATGCATATGGCTGATGAGCGTGAATCTCACAATGGACGATGGATTCATCGAAGACAACGGGCACCTGAATGTTTACAATTTCTTCTTCTATTTCACACAACAGATGCACAGAGCACAGACTAAATAATTTTTTACACGTTTTCGCCACGCACTTTGAGGCCCAAATTCTTCAAGAGTAGCACGTTTTGAGGTGTTAGCACTTTGGACGCTGGTCGACGACTGATTGTTTTTATCCATGGCCGTTTATTGTTATTGGAAGATCTATTGAAAACTATACCCATCACGACTTTATATGCAGGCGTATGGTGATCACTTTACCGCGGAAATTTACCAAATCACCGTCCTGATCCACTATGCGAAGCTGTATCGCGTCAATCGTTCGGCTCGTGATTGGCAGATAAATTACGTGGGAGGGAACTTCAATGATCTTATAGCCCGGTGGCACAGGTGGAAAAAAATTGTGAATTGTGTGTACTTTTTGTCCGTTAATATAGGCGCCAGCGGCAATATTGCACTCAACACGTAGGGCGTTCACTTTGAGAATGGCTACTGGACGATCGGATTCATGTCTTTTATTGGCTTCCAATTTGCGTGCGGTGAAGCCTAGTAGATGCCCAATAGAATCTTTTGGCTCAAAATTTACATCACGATCACACTCGATCTCACTGTATAGCGTGTTATTGTTGGGTTTAATGCTGATGCTGATGTTTTTACGCGAGAGCTCTGCTTGTACAAACGTCTCAATATCCTCTATTTCATTTCATTTCCTCGATATTGGGAATAGAGTTGAAGGTTAACAATTCCACGAGGCCGAGAGTATAATTTTTGTGTGGCGAGAGTTCGATGGGGGGAAAGTATTGCGCCTCGAGTATGGACGATGAGCCAGATATGGTCAATGTTAAACTTTCATCCATGATGCTGGTAAATTGACAACTGAATTCTCCACATCATTTCCCCCCTATATATAGTGTATATTTGTCTTTGTGTTGCAACTGCCGACAAAGAAACTTGAGGCACAAATGTCCACATTCAATCGTATCATACTCCTGATATCTAGTATAATTATAATGAACGCTACCGACACGGAAATATCTCATGAGCTCGGATGGCGGTGGAAGATTGCCGAAACTATCAAAGTACACGACTTTCGATCCAGTCTTTTTGTAAGCGACACAGTGTGTTCCAGGGCCGACAATTTCATCCAAATTTACAATTGCTGCTTCACATTTGAGGGGTTCACTCGCTGGCAATGTATCGCGCATGTAAACACCACGAAAATGTGGAATCTTTAGGATTTTTGCATATTTGAGTAGGTCGCGGTCGGTGAGGGGTCAGTGTGGTAGCGTTACTTCTAGTTTTTTGGCTTGATATGGATGCCCAATCCCTGCTTATACGGTTTCAGATGTAAACCCCGACCTAATGCAATTGCTTCAATTGTTCGATTATGACGCTTCCTTTCATCCAATTCACGTTTAGCTGCTTGAGCAGCATTTACAGCTTTAACTATACTAGCCGCACCACCCGACAAAGCACCCGCAGCGCTAAGACCAGCAAAAATGGGCACGAGGAAAGACAATAAACCACCAATTTTATGGGGTTCAGGTAGAACCCGAGGTATGCGCACTTTACCACCTTGCAACTTTACTGCTGCACGAGCACCCTTTAGAGCTGATTTGATAATCTTATGAGGATCATTACTTTGGATCATTGTCTTCTTTGCAGCGCCAATTATCTTTTTCAAACAAACGCCACCCTTGCGGCCCTTCATTCCCATGCCAAATTTTCTCTTTGTCTGCATAATGTTTGCCACACCCCAAGCACTGGCTTTTTCACCAATACTAGCGTCTCTCGCGGTAACACGTTGCCTAGCCTGTTCAGCCAACACTTTATCTGCCAAATGTCTCGCCTGGAGATTGTCCGGATTTTTCGAATACGCAAAATCGTGTTGTTTGTAAGCCGTATCCAATGGATTAATGCCCGGATCACCACGAGCAAGGCGCTTGACCAACTTTGTGCCCGGTCCACAATACTGATAGCCAGGCAAATGTAGTTCAACGGGGAGTTTGTTGATTAGGCGGTTGACCAAACCTTTACCACTCTTCCCATGCACAATCATGTCTAAAGACAATACGCGACTGACGGATAGTACCTATAAGAAGCCTATTTATATAATTTCGCCGTTAGTCGTGTGTGAGATGACGTCCAGGAAGCAAACTATCGGAGGCGGACTTCCCGTGATAAATTTCGACGAGTTTGTCGAAGACCGTGGAGGGAAAAAGAAACGCCATGGGAATTTATTGCCGGATAGCATACGTGCACTGTTTTGCGGTCCATCAAATTGTGGGAAAACCAATGCTTTGCTCACTCTCACCATCCATCCGAATGGTTTGAGATTTGAGAACATTTACTTGTATTCCAAATCGCTCAAGCAGCCAAAGTATAAGTTGCTCGAATAATTACTCGAACCTGTGAGTGGAGTTGAATATCATCTATTCGAGGCGCATGAACAAGTGATAGCACCAAGTGATGCACGATCCAACTCTATATTCATCTTTGATGACATAGCATGCGAAAAGCAGGATAATGTTCGGGCCTTCTTTTCCATGGGACGCCATGAGATTGTTGACAGTTTTTATCTTTGTCAAACGTACACTCGTATCCCCAAACATCTCGTGAGAGATAATGCAAATTTCGTGGTGCTTTTCAAGCAGGATGATATGAATCTCAAACACGTCTACAATGACCATGTTAATACGGATATGACTTATACGTGCTTTAAAAACATGTGCGTGAAATGCTGGAATTCCGACAAGTATGCATTTATCACGATTGACAAGGATAGCGATATTAACGAAGGTCGATATAGACAAGGTTTTGATTATTTTCTCACCATTGATAAATGACTCATCGCTGGTAGTTGAAGAGACAATATAGCGCATGCCGTGGTAGTGACAACATGAAGAGCGAACAATTGTTGCGTGAGAAGGATGTATTGCGTGAAATTGCCAAGGCGAGCGATGCAATCAGACGAAAGCATCGAATGATGAAACTTGGGAAAGATAGCGATCAGCAGAGAATGTAGGATGTCTTTAAGCCTATAGTGGGGCCATTGGAAAAATTGGTGGCGTATAAAAACGGTGAGGTGGTGGCGGTGAAGGAGGAAATTAAGGATGAAAAAGTGGGTGATGATGTTGAAGAAGGAGATGTGCTAAATAGTGTGAAACATCAAAATGAGGCACATGGTTCCTTGAAGAGTGAAACACAAGATTCGTTTAAATTGATATATGAGGATGATGATGACTCGCAAAATGTCGATGAGCTGATCAGCGAATATCTCCTGCTATTACAAACAAATAGAAAGGCGACCTTGGATGTATTTTACGGTGTACGAAATCTCGCTAACAACAAATTAATGATTGGCAATTCTCCGATAATTTTCGACTCTCAACACATTCGTGTGGGAGATGCGAGTTATGCGAAAGCTGTTGGATTAACGAAGCTGTTGTTTAAAAAAGTGCCCAATGTCGAAACTCTCACACCGGATGATTTGAAACACTACGAAAAGATTGTAATCTCGACGAATGCACACAAAAAATTTTATAAGCCTAGTGAGGCTATACGACGTAACACCAGCCACAAATTTAACACATATATCGCAAATATAGTCGATCATCATGTGGGACAGGGTATGCCAAAGTATAAGCTAGCTAGAAAAAACACCCAATTGGACTATATTTATTGGGACAATCCAAACGAGGTAGTGGATCGTCTTCGCTTGCTTCTGGCATCCCAAGCAGCCGGAAATTCATCACATGCGAATGAAATTATATCGATTATCGAGGAATTGCGTGAAGCGGAAATGATTTATTAACTCGACATCGGGGAATTTACGCATTCGCATCATGAGTGTCGATGTGTTTGGACGTCATTCAAGTAGGAGTGTACTCCACAGTAAGCAAGGTCCTCCAGGTCGACCCGGGATTGGCTTTAGAATTACCACAGATGGTCATTATGACTTGGGGTAGAAACGATTGTGTTACATTGCAAATCCGGAAGGAGAAGATGACGCCATCACTCTAAGTGCGTTACAAAAGAAATCACGAACTATCATTAAGAACATACGCAAAGAAATGAATGAGAGTAGTCAGTTGTTGGTTAATGGACTTGAAGCTACGATACGAGACATTGCGAGGACACTCGAGACCGATGTCAAAACTCTACAAGATTTGGTGATTCGTAATTCAAACGTCATTGCTGAATTGGACGCAACACTGAGTGGACTGGAAAATGAACGAAAAAAGGGGCCCTCTCGTGCTGGAGCTACATAAACCTGCTCGACGAAACTATCCGCGTCGACATGTGGACATCCGTGGCTTGGACGAGACCTGGCAAGCCGACCTCGTCGATATGTCATCATACGCTCGGCAAAACTCCAACCACACATTTCCCCTCACCGTCATCGATATCTTCTCGAAATTCGCCTGGGCCATGCCAATGCTGAGTAAGAATGGCAAAGATGCAGCAGCAGCAATGAAGTCGATCCTCGTTAAGGGACGCACACCGCAGAACTTACACGTTGATCGGGGAAAAGAATTCTACAATTGTGACTTTAAGGCCGTCATGAAAAAGTACAATGTTACATGTATTCAACATATAGCAACTTGAAGGCATCTATTTGCGAGCGTTTCAATCGTACATTGAAGAACAAGATGTGGATGCAATTTAGTCTTCGTGGTAATTATACGTGGATCGATATTCTTGATAATCTAATTGTCGAGTACAACGATTCTGTACACCGCACCATTAAGATGAAGCCGAAAAATGTCAACGCGGAAAATGAGAAGCAATTGCAGCAGATTTTCAATAAGCCTCCAAAGAAAAGATCGCTGAAATTCGCCGTTGGTGATAAAGTGAGAGTCAGCAAATTTAAGACTGTTTTCGAAAAGGGTTACACCCCAAACTGGACAACGGAAATATTTACAATATATCGTGTGAAAAAAAACTCATCCCGTGACGTACCACTTGAAGGACCATAAAGATGAACCGATCGCCGGTGGTTTCTATGAACAAGAGCTTCTCAGGGTCAAGCACCCCGATATCTATCTTATTGAAGCGGTATTGAAGAAGCGCGGTAATCGAATGTTTGTAAAGTGGTTAGGTTTCGACAATAGCCACAATAGTTGGATAAGTAAATCCGATTTGTAGTCGGTAATAAAGAAAGTGGAAAAATATGTGTGTTTTATGACTCTTGACCTGCTGGTCGTCGCCCTTTTTTTCATGGAACGTGAGGAGATGGATAGAGTGAACAAACACATGGGATTATAAAAAGTCCTATTCTTTATTAACAAGAAATAACAAATCCATTCTTGCACAATATATACAACAAACATAATTTTAACATCGAGTGAACAAAATATATACATAATTTTCATGAGTTTTATACATCGATATTCACAAAAATGTACACAGTTTTACATGAAGGTTGTAGAAAAAAAAATTTACAAAACTTTTCACGACGGGATTCTATAATGCCCCCATGGTAGGGTATCAGAGGTCCCAGGTATGATATACTGCTTATCATCATGTGGACTTAGAGCAATTTTCGTCTCGCGAATGGTGTAGACTTGGTGTAACTTTGATCGAATGCACGTTTGACTACGCTCCATTTCAACTTCTTCATTCAAGCATCGAGCATAATCGTCAAACGTGATTGTCCTAGCCACAACGCTACTCTTGACACCTTTAACTTGTTTCGTGTCCTTCTTACCCTCAACACGTGTTGCGTACATTTTCGATCGAAGTCCAATAAATTCCGTCATAATTGCTCCATTGCATTCGTCTTTCATGAGACCGGGTACCTTCTTGTTGATGAGCGGTATACCATACCGATTGTCCGCCGAATAATCGCTTGTATCAAATTTTGAAATGTTGCGCTTCATGTCGGCATATATATCATCGCTCTCAATGGCATATATGAGACTATCCGTATCGGTATACATGACTTTACATCTATCTCGATACAGAGGTACCATATACTCGTGGTGAAATCCATACAAGCACGTTTTGGATATGTCAAGTATGCACATACCCACATATATCGGCTTGTTGAATTTCACCTCGAGATTGCGCAATTCCACGGCCACGAGATTTTCCGAAAAAACACTTCGACTGTGGAAGTTTGGCTTCGCAATCATTGCCTCTGCGCCATATCTGCCCTCCCATTTTGTCAAAAGCTTTACATCTACATGATTGCGCACATTCTCCATCGTTTTGCCAAAGACCGCATTATTCATTAATTTGAATAAATTCTTTTCGAAATCGTTTTTGGCAAGCGTTCGAAACTGGCTATTCAACTCAATATACGAACGCAGCCATGGGGATTGTGTACACTGTAGGACTCTATGGATTTTCGTGAGGCAAAGTCCATGGTGTAAGCACTGTTACAAATTCCGGTAGTGTATGACGTAGCGCTTTTTATCGCAGACGGTTGCTAGTAGATTTTCTTCCCGCTTACCCGGCGGTTTTTCATGTATTGGGCAAAACGGTAGGTCTTTGTGCGCATCATGTAGAGATTGGAGATATTCCAAGTCGACTTCAAGGATGTAGCCTATAGGTGAGGCTAGCGCGATGCATGATGGATCGAAATTGGACACGTCATTGACCCATCGAAAATCTGCATATGGCAAGGGCTAGCACATTGCCCATCCATACAAATTGTTGACATCAAAATACATCAAGTATGATGATGCTTTCGATGGATCAAACGACTCCATGTACTTGTTATTAGCGTGTGCATATCGGTTCGAGCATTGACTCAGACCACTGCGTATACCCCGCTCAACGAATAAAGCCATGTCGATGTCAGTTAGTAATTCAAACTTGACATTCGAGTGTTTTAACATTGCATCCCAGGTATACCCCGGCAATGTGTAGTAATACGCGGCATCTAGGCCATAGCTCTCAACGCATGTATTTCGAAAGTTTTCGAAAATATCGGCTAATAACAAGACATCTGTCTTCAGATACAAATCGCTATCGTCACCCAGCGTTCGAATGGAGAACTGCTCCCAAACTTTCTCAGCATGTGCGTACTCGCTCTCACATACTGTAGCATCTGTCAGGGAACTGTAAAATGCGTCACGTGGTGGTAGGGAAATGCCGTCTAACTTGGTCACGTCATCAATATATTCATAAGGGAAGACCCCTTTTCGTGTCAGCAAACTGAAATCGTCTGTCGAGAGAGTTGTGAATTGTGTGCGTAAAATTTTGAGTTTGTCGTCGGTCAAGAATGATGCTAATTTGTCGAGACTCGTGGTGAGAAATTTGTATGAGTCGATAACGCGCAATTGGATCTTGTGTTTTGAATCGTCTGTAATTTTAACATGCTTCGTGAAGGAGATGTATTTCTCCCTTATGATTGGAAGCACATTGGTTGTTCCTTCGAACGCTGTGGCTACTTCCTTGATTATAAAATGTGCATCATAACCGGATAAATTGTGGAAAACTACTGGAATGAAAAATGACTGTTTATAATTAAGGTTGCAGTTGGAATGGGCAGGGCCTCTATGGCGCCCAGTGTTAAATACACCATTGGTACATTATCACAGAAAGTTTCATTTATCCGCAGTGCTAGATTTTTTAGTTCTTCGACAAACCATGATACGCAATCAGCACTGCGGCGTGAATGATAGGAAGATAATGAATCGTCATATGAACAACACACGTAATATCCGATACTAAATACTTCATGGTGTTGATAGATATCTTTCGCTAGGTTCTCCCCATCGGTCTCTGCCAGCACACACTCCAAATCAGCATACACAATGAAGGGATGTCGCTCTTTCCGGCTAAAGTTACTGAACTGGAGCCACTTATTGGTGTCGTTTGGTAGTCGGATCGCGCCGTCATTTATTGCTCCACAATCGACCTCGTGCGATTGCAATTTTTCCTCTGATCCGAAGTAGTGCAAACACCGGCAAAGATAAAAATATTGTTTTGTTTAATTCATCTAGCATATATAATTACCTATATATATATATATATATATATATATTATGGCAACTACATACCGATCACAGATATATTTTTTATGCTCCTTTTTCGTCAGTTGCGCCGTCACGAGTCTCGACAGGTTCTTGATCCAAACGAAGGGCCCCACATTGTTGTCCTCAGTATCCTGCATGTACAGCAAATTGATATGTTTTTCCTTCTTGTCTTGAGTGACTCGTATTGGAACAATGTCCTTTTTGGTAGTGGTGGTATACACGTTGATCGATACATTGTTATGAGCTTCAAATTTCTTTATTTGATGTATCGTCACCGGAAATTCGATATCCTTCAGATTCAGTACTGTCGAATAATAAGGGTAAGAAATTGGACGGGCACTATCTCGTTCGGCTGGGTATAGAGCAGCGACAACTGCCCATGCGAAACATGCGTTATCTTTGGATTTGACGTTAACCACAGCTCTCTTCATCATTATTTCCCGCCGTAATGATATGGAGCACCCGGCACGCATCGGATTATACTTATTCACATTTATCGTGAGGTTAAGTATTTTCTGCAGAGCCCAGCCACTATCACGTTCTTGAAATTCATCGAGTAATGTTAAAGTGGGCTCCACAACACGTTGTTCATACCACTCACCCAAATCGCTTGTTCTGAATAGTTCGCAGTTTCGCGTGTTGACACTTTTATTCGCATGTTTGTTACCACTCGCGAATTCATCATTAAACACTGTATTGATTTTGATGCTGTTATGCTTGCTGATAATATTTTGCACATGTTGAAGCACTAGGACGCGATCATCATTTAGAAAGTGTCTCGGCTCGATGTGGCTGCGATTGATGATGGACCCGGTCAATATGCGACTCTCGAAGGATGTTTCAATCTCACGCCAGATTAACTCATAATCACCGTGTCCTGCGCCCGTGTGTACGAAACGACTCCGCACACAATTCCTCAATCCTTCCAGACGGGCTATTTGGGCTATTAGTCACTGTTGGTGTCCAATTAATAATCGCGGGCGCTTAATCCGGCTTTGCGTTCCCAGCCCTTCGATGAACTCGACACATCGTTGCTCCCACGCGGCAAAATCTTCGAACGAGTGTAAATGCACGGCTTGGTCATGCAAGATTTGTTCCATGTTGATGAGTATGAAAAAACTTCCACGATGTTAACAGACTGACTGCTTGATGCAAAGTAGAGCCAGATTTCAGCGGAGCGGATCATTAAAAAGACTTTCGGGAGAAAAAAAATCGACCCTCTGTCTCAGGAAAACAGAGTTATCCGATAACGCGTAGATTGCTCGAGGAACACGAGACAAAAAACAGGAAGTCGGGATGCATCGGGTTGAAAGATTTTATGGGTCCTGCAGCTCAAGTGGTCCATCGGCACCAGCGGCCCTTGACGAGGGATCCCTAAAGTTTATAGTTTTTTTCCAAGAAATCCTGACTTATCGAGACCTGTCTAAAGTGCTGGCGAGATAAAAAAATATATATATTTTTTCGACTCTTTATCTCGGGAAAAACACCCGAGTTTTCTAATACGACATCTAAGTGGTCCATTGGCGCCGAAGGCCTTCCAGCGATAGATCCCTAAAATCTTGTTGAGACATGTCTCAAGTGTCGGTGTGACTCGTGACAGAGCGCATGTGAACATCTTGACATTTTTGTGTGGGATTTTGTGTTCTTGAGTGAAATGCACCACCACCCGATATCTGGACCGAATATTTAAAATGACATCAAGTTGCGTCTAGACGGTAATCTGAAAACTCGCCAGTTCAGTCTCCATGACCTTACGCTGTTCTGTAGAGATCGTAAAAGCCAATGCTTGGAGAGCCGGGTCAGCTTTCGCATCCGCGAGTGCACACTTTTCTGGACAACAGATGCCTACCCCATAGAGATAGTTAAGAAAAAAACTTCTCGTTCTCTGACCAAGATGCAACACCTTGGAAGGTTTAATTTTTTTCTACACGCTCCAACTGATGTTGAAAAGGAAAACCATTCACACATCCTACTATCCCCACCCTACTAAAACCCTATGAGGATCCAAAATTGAAATCTTAAGAAGGATCGAGACAGTGATTTTCGTCATTTCCGTCTCCAACCTCCGAGGTGTCGTTCTGCTAACGAAAATAGTCGTAACATAAAGTGCCTAATAATGGTCAACGAAAGTCGTGAAATAATCAATATCTCCGGTGATGATCATGAAGTGGAAGTAGTGGATATCGCCGATGATGAAGTAGAGATTATCGACATCGCAGATGATCAAGGTGAAGTTGCTGATATCGCCGATGACGGTGAAGCTGAGATTGCCAATATCATCGATGGTGACGACGATGAAGTGGAAGTTATCGACATCGCCGATGATGATGATGATGCTGATGATGATGAAGTGTTAGTGGTCGCACATGACACATCGATCAGATAGATGTAGACGAATTGGACGAACTGGATAATGAATCCGTAGACTCAGCATATGAAAGTGATGTTGATGGACAACAGCATGAAGTGCGTGAAATTGGAATGGGAATGCGTGATCTCAATCGACTCAATCCGGAGGCCTTATATTGTATAAATTATATGTACTTCACGCCGAATGGTCGAACGAAGTTCTGTGCTTCATGCTACTTCGATGTGCGAGACATGTTTGAAGAAGCAATTAAAACATGTGGTCACTATCGCGAACGTTACGTGGCGATGATTGGAATGTTCTGCAACGGTTGTCGAGAACCACTTCAACAAATCTATCCACCCGACATGTGTCCAACGTGTTTGAACATATACCATGCCTATAGTAAGTATTATTTCATTCATCATTCTAAATATCATTGTGTTGAATTGATTAATAAGAAAAATACGTGTCTGTTTTTGTTTTTGTTTCAGAATGACTGCATTGCCGCTGCCTGTATTAAAACACACACACACACACACAAACAAATACGATTTAACAATACATACTATGTAAATCCGTTGTTTAACTTTATTGTGAATAAACTATTGTTTAATTTTCCTAATATTGACCATTCAATGCATTCTTTTACACCCCTCCCCCCACTCCACATAGGCTCCTCTGTGACGTCACACGCGCCCCAGCGACCTCCCCACGACCGTAGCGCTACCTTGGCTTCCCTACACGCACGCACGTACGCACGCACGCACGCACGCACGCACGCACGCACGCACACACGCCGATCTCCCCACGACCGTAGCGCCACCTTGGCTTCCCTACACGCACGCACGCACCCACGCACGCACATACACACAAAACACTCATCGACCCCCCCCCGCCAGGCGCTTCACGGACCACATGCCCCCCACCCGCCGCAGAGGCCCCTCTGTGACGTCACACGCGCCCCGGCGACCTCCCCACGACCGTAGCGCCACCTTGGCTTCCCTACTCTTGACACACCACCTCCCCTTGCGTTAGAACCGGCCTAGTACATCTACTGACGTCATCCACATATTCATATGGGAAAACACCATTGCGTGTCAATAAATCGAATTGTTGATTGTTAGGAATTGAAGATTTCAAAATTTTTAGTTTATCCTTGGTAAGAAACGATGCCAATTTATCGAGAGAAGTATTGAGAAATCTATATGAATCGATAAATCGCAATTTGATGTCATTTCGCGTATCGTTCGTGAGTTTCACATTTTTCGTAAATGAAATATACTTTTCTTTTGTTATGGGAAGTACTTCGACACTCCCTTCGAAAGCTGTAGCCACTTCCTTAATAATGAAATGCGCATCATATCCGGATAAATTGTGAAATACGATGGAGATGAAAAAGGATTGCTGAAAGTTCCAATTGCAGTTCTAATGCGCGGGGCCTCGATAACGTCCAGTCAAATGACAATGATCTCTAACACGTGTATCGCCTTGCGTAAATGTTTTCTCACATATGTGGCAGTGCGTAGCGCGGTGGAATTCTGCCCATTTCTCGCGTGTCAAATGTATCATGGGGGCATTAGTACATAAAATCGTTTTCACGCGAATAGCTAAACTTTTCAGTTCTTAAACGAACCAGGAAATGCAATTATCACTGCGAGACGACTGATATGTGGATAGGGAATTGTCATATGAACAATGCATGTAATACGCAGCACTGAATACTTGGTGATGTTGATACCTATTTGGATCGTCGGTTTTCGACAAGACACACTCGAGGTCTGCGTATACAACGAATGGGAGACGCTGCTTCCGATCCAAGTTGCTGAAAGTGAGCCACTTGTCCTCTTCGCGTGGCAACTGAATGGCATAGTCGTTCAGCTTTCCACAATCCGTTGTGTGTGACTCTAGTTTCACATTCGAACTGAAGTAATGCAAGCACCTGTGCAAAGAGATTTAATTGTTTTTATTCGACCGATTTTTTCAAATATATAAGTATGTCGCATATTTGATTGTATTTTAGATTTACATACCGATCGCAGATATATTTTCGATCGCCCAGTTTGCTAAGCTGCGAGCTCACCAGCCTGGATAAATTTTTAATCCACGCAAAATGTCCAACATTGGTGTCTGATGGGTCTTAAAGGTACAGCAAATTTATATGCTTATCCCTTTTGTGCTCACTAATGCGTATTAGAAGGATTTTCTTCTTCTCGATGGTATACACATTGATTGATAAATTATTTTGTTGTTCGAATTTTTTATTTTTTTCTAGAGTCACGGGGAAGGCAATGCCCTGCAGATTTAAAACCGTCGAAAAATGTGGATATGAATATTCACGATCACTTTTACGTTCGGCAGGGTATAGAGCCGCGATCACGGACCACGCAAAGCACGCATTATCATTGGACTTTATATTTACTACTGCACGCTTTGCCATTACTTCCGGTGGCAATTTAAGGTGGCACCCGGCACGCATTGGATTATATTTATTCACACTTATGGTTAAATTTGGAATTTTGAACAAGGTCCAGCCACTATCGCGTTCTTGAAATTCGTCAAGGGATGCTAGAGTGGGTTCGACAACGCGTTGTTCATACCACTCATCTAAATCAGATGTTTGAAAAAGTTCAAAGTTTTTTGTATTGACACTTTTGTTTGCGTGCTTATCACCTGCCACAAACTCACCATTGAACGTGGTATTATTCTTTACACTAAAATGTTGTTCAATGATGTTTTTCACATGTAAAAGCACCATGTCTCGGGCATCTTCGAGAAATGGATGTGATTCAATATGGTTGCGGTTAATTACTGAACCAGTCAGTATGCGACTTTCGAATGCCGTCTCAATGTTCCGCCAAATCAAACCATTTCCTCGCGCACTACATCCAGCCCCCTGATAAACAAAACGTTGACATATCGAATTTTTCAAACTTTCAAGTCGCGCTATCTGAGCCATTAATGATTGGCGATTGCCAATTGTCAATCGCGGACGTTTATTTCGACTTTGGTTCTCCAACGATTCAATTAATTCGCTGTATTGTTGCTCCCACACATTGTACTCTTCCACCGAATTTATGAGTATAGCTTGTTCTCGTAGTCTTTGTTCTAACACGATGCTACACACATTTATAAGTTTGAAAAAAATGTTGAAGTAAGAAACGATGTTGGTTTGTTGGCTGCTCCATTCAAAGTGTTAAAATTTCCGAGCAGCAGCAATCACAACGTTCCACAATTTAAAGAAAAAATCATTTTCCCTCTTTATCATCATATTACAAGTCTAACAGCCTCCCCTCTCAGGCTTTTTTATACCACCATTCGTTTAGAGTCGGAGAGCAGAAAAAAAATAGAGCGAGCAATGTAGGGTATGTGCGGGATTTTACGAGTTTTTAAGGACGTGACATGTTGCTGACTGACATTAAACGCTATTCGATATCTAGACCGAATATTCAACATGGTGTCAGAGGCGTGAGTGAGAGAGACATACTATATATATATATATATATATATATATATATATATATATATATATATATATATATATATATATGCAAACCGATAGGACGTCTGTGCTCAAGCCGTGCATGCATAGCAATCCGTAATCCCAAAATACTGGGATGTTCGCTATGAGAAACCACTTTTATGAGTCTCCATACGTTGTTTTCAAACGTGCCTTTGTGGAGATCGTAAAATTCAACACTTGAGATGAGTCCTAGCTGGTCAGCCTCCGCCTCCACGATGTAGGGTCACTTTTTGACAGTGCATCAACACCCTTGCCGTCAGTCAAGAAAGAAAAAAAACATTGAGAAAAATCTTTCGACATCGTAGAAGGCCATTTTTTTTCCTAACCATCCTCCTATTTCCTACAGGCTGAGGAGAAAAACTGTTTGCATATCTTAGTGTTGAAGTATGGAAAAATTCGAGCAATATCATCCCCACCATTCTGCATCCCAATAGAGATCCAAAAATCGAAATCTCAGAAAGAATCGGGTCAGGATTTTTCCACATTTCTGTCTCCAACCTCCGCGGCGCGTTTAATAACGAAAGAGCCGTAGAAAAAAAAGAAAAGTGCAATAATGGCTGATCAAATCCGCGAAGTTGATGTGATTGATATCGCCGACGACGACGACAATGAAATAGACGTTATGGATGTAGACGATCTGGAAAGTGATATCGAATCGGTAGATTCCGCGTATGAAAGTGGATCTGATGGTGAAAACTACGATGTGCGAGAAAATAGAATGGACATGCTTCAAATTTATCTTCTCGACCAGAACGTCAAATATTGTGTGAATTATTTTTACTTCACAACAAATGGTCAAGCGAAGTATTACACTTCGTCCTATTTCCACGCACGGGACGCGTTTGGAGAAGCAATAAGCGTGTGCGGTCACGATCGCTAACGCTATGCTGAGATGAGGGGAATTTTCTACAACGACTGTCGAGATCCACTGCACCAAATAATTCCACCTGACATGTGTACCACCTGCATAAATGTATACCGAGCTAATTGTAAGTATTCCCATTCAACTTTGGTATCATTGTAAATAATGTCAATGTGTCACATAGATTAATGAGATAAAAATGCATGTTTTGTTTGTTTCAGAACGATTGCATCCACGTCGATTTTTTATTTTCTTTTTCATTTTTTAACACACACACGCGCATACATACACAAACACACACACCGACACACACACACACACGCGGGCGCGCGCGCGCGCGGTATTATGTATAACACACTCTGATCATTTGGATTTAAAATTCTTCCATTATTGATGAAAATGTTCTATTGCAACCATTCTGTATGCAATTTATATGAGAAAAAAATAAGTACTTGCTAATTATGATTGTTGTCTCGTTCTATTCACCGCCCCTCTCCCCCGCACGGTTGGCATTGCTGTCCTCCCCTTCGCCGTGTGACGTCACACCCTCACTCCCGGCTACCACGTGCTAGACCCCCACTGTACTGCCTTCCCCCTCTGCAGCGCCCTCCCCCTCCCTGCCGCGTGACGTCTGCCCTCGGTCCCCCGCGCTGGAGCCCACCGCCCCGCCCCCCCCTGAGATCCCTGGGTTAGAATCAGTCCTGTTATACTACTACGGATTTCAATTTTTTTAATTTGATGCAGAGTCACTGGAAACTCAATGTCTTGAACATTTAGCACTGTCGAGTAGTGCGGGTATGAAGATTCACGCGCACTGTCACATTGGGCTGGATAAAGAGCAACGACTACGGACTATGCGAAACATGCTCGATCACTCGATTTCACATTAACAACTGCTCTTTTCAGCATTATCGACCGCGATAACATTATGTGGCATCCCGTACGCCTTGCGTTATATTTATTTATATTCATAGTCAAGTTATATATTCGTGACAATGCCCACCCGCTGTCGCGTTCCTGAAACTCTTCGAGTGATGTTGAAATGGGCTCAATAACTCTTCGATCGTACCACTCGCGTAAATCAGACGTATTAAAAAGTTCATAGTTTTTAGTATTAATGCTTTCTATTTGCAGGCTTGTCACCCACCACAAATTCACCGTTAAAAACGGTATTAATTTTCACACTACCATGATTGTTGATAATGGTTTGAACGCGCGAAAGCACGACATCACAAGCGTCTTTGAGAAATTGTTGAGGTTCGATGTGGTTGTAATTTATGACTACACCAGTCAAGATAGGACCCTCGAACGCCGTATCAATTTCTCGCCATATGAATCCATGATTGCCATGTCCAGCACCCGTGTGTATGAAACGCTGACGCACCGAATTCTTGAAGCCTTCAAGTCGCGCAATTCGGGCTACCAACGATTGACGATTTCCGATCGATAATCGCGGTCGTTTAATTCGACTTTGTTCGACACAATGTACTCTTCTACCGAACTAATTTGAGCCCCTTGCTCGCAAATATTTTTTTCCATATTATCCGCCATGTCTCTGCGCGAGGCACTCCGCGATCTCGGAAATTCAAACATTGACTGAAACTGTGTACCTCTCAATCACGATTTATATTCATTTTCTATAACAAATGCATCCTTGATGGCGTGTGCATTTGTTCATTATATATTTTTCTACAGACTTTTCGATTTTTGCTGACATCAACTTTTTCAACGAGATACGCGAAGCGATTACAATATCATTCGCATAATTTTCTTCTTTTGCGAATGTCCCAGGCATTTTGGCCTTGAGATGCAATAGATGTTCGAAGACGTTCGTGGGGTTTGTTTGGGATTTCACCCAAACAAACCCCCACTTTAATCGTTGAATGTCAAAAGTGTATATGTCTTTATTCATGCAGATGAGCCGCTCTATCTCACATGCATGCGATTCGGTCGCTCCATCTCTCATTCTCGCTCTCTCTCTCTCATGCATACGTGTAATCCGATCGCTTCTCTCACCGACACGGGTCAACCAACTTGGCTCTCCGGCGAGAGCCGGTAAATAATAAAATCCATGAAATAAACAATAAAAGACAAAAATAAATAAAAAAAATCAACAATAAATTTTAAATATATACAGATCAATAATCAATGATCAATTAATCGATAATCGATATATACCCCCCGTCGCCGCTCCAACGACTTCCCCCTCCCCACGTGACATCAGCCGCTCCACCGAGTCCCCCTCCCCGCGTGACGTCATACCCCTTCCCGCGTGAACCCCCCCTCCCGCCCCCTCAGAGGACCAGCGTTAGAACTCTCATTGCTATACTACTCCAAACCTGAACCAAACGATCTTAGTATGTAAAGAGTATATGGCGTGTTCGTCAGTGGGGTTGATCAGTGGAGTAAACGTTTTCTTTTTTACTACTTAGCGTTAAAACTGCCGCGTGTCTTGATGAACGAAGTAGTAAAACCACTTTATTTTTTAGCGCGACATTCCTAACACGAAAAGTAACCTTTTTAATTTAAATCTGAATATTATTTTAGCCCCTACAGGTCTATAACTAGTGTTTATAATGTCATGTGTATTACCAAATGGATAAAGGTTCACCTTGAACGTTAAAAATCTCCGAAACTATGTTGTGGAACTAATTAATTTTTAGACGGTCAATGCACCGTAAATTAATCTATCGGTCATATCAATTTCAATCAAATCTGAATATTTCGATTTTGATCTCTAAACTCCTTAACTCGCAGGCGAAAAATCCTCCCGCGAAAAAGCAAAGTTCTGGTGTATTGCTGGGACATAAGGCTTCTCGGTGACTATTGGAACTGTTTCGGTAATCCGAGGATATATCTTCATACGATAAGCGCGACTTTAGTGTACGGGCTGAGGGACGTACCAGCGATCCTAGCGGCCGAAGGACTCGAGGCCTGCTGGGCGAGGCACGCATCCGCAATGAGAAAACTTGAGGCGGACGTTGCGCGCAGGAGGCTTGAGTTTTACTTGATAAATCCCTCGCACCGTTTGAGGACCGGGGCGGTGGTTGAAGTTCCACCGGAAGTTGATTGGCGAGTCGTAACACGACGCGCCATGGAAGTAGAGGGGCTAGGCCGATTCTGGCTCAAGGGGTGGTGGTGTGTCAAGCGCGGGGAAGCCAAGTGTAGCGCCACTGTCGAGGGGAGGTCGCGGGCGCGTGTGACGCCTCGGTGGAGGGGGTTGCCATGTGATAGGAAGACTACTGGGAGAGGGTCGCCGCCGTCGACGAGTGTTCGGGGGGTGGGGATAATGATTTTAATCAAAGCACAATGAAACAATAGTGTTTTGTGTGTATGTGCGTGCGTGCGTGTAGGGAAAGCAAGGTGGTGCTACGGTCGTGAGGAGGTCGGCGTACGTGTGCGCGCGCGCGCGCGCGCGCGTGTGTGTGTGTGTGTGCGCGCGCGTGTATGTGTGTGTGCGTGTGTGCGTGCGTGCGTGCGTGCGTGTGTGTGTGTGTGTGTGTGTGTGTGTGTGTGTGTGTGTGTGTGTGTGTGTGTGTGTGTGTGTGTGTGTGTGTGTGTGTGTGTGTGTGTGTGTGTGTGTGTGTGTGTGTGTGTGCGTGTGTGTGTGTGTGCGTGTGCGTGTGTGTGTGTGTGTGCGTGTGTGTGTGTGTGTGTGTGTGTGTGTGTGTGTGTGTGTGTGTGTGTGTGTGTGTGTGTGTGTGTGTGTGTGTGTGTGTGTGTGTGTGTGTGTGTGTGTGTGTGTGTGTGTGTGTGTGTGTGTGTGTGTGTGTGTGTGTGTGTGTGTGTGTGTGTGTGTGTGTGTGTGTGTGTGTGTGTGTGTGTGTGTGTGTGTGTGTGTGTGTGTGTGTGTGTGTGTGTGTGTGTGTGTGTGTGTGTGTGTGTGTGTGTGTGTGTGTGTGTGTGTGTGTGTGTGTGTGTGTGTGTGACAACAATATATGGGTAGAAAAATTTCGGCAATTTGAAGACACTATGTGTTACGTGAAGGGCGGCTTTTCAAAGCCCCCTAATTTATGGCATGTAGTTGCGGTGCCTTGGTTTCATTTCCGAAATCCTTAAAACGTTTGCATGCGTGTCCACTCTTGTCACGAGTCTCGCCAACACTTTAGACAGGTCGTGATAAGTCAGGAATTCTAGGAAGAACTATAAATTTGAGGGATCAAAGACGGTGACCGCGGATGGACCACTTGAGCTGCACTCTTGAAAAGTCTCATCGAGGTCTCCATTTCGAAATATACCATCAAGATGTCGCCATGTGCGATTGTGTCGCCATGTGCATTGAACTTGTTTTTCATTATTAGAAAAGTGGGGGAGAAGTTTGAAAAATTGAGTAGGAGGATTACGACGAGGGTCAATGGCTTTGATTGCGGATGGACCACTTGAGCACAGCTGCACTCTTGATAAAAACGTCTCAATACATCTCGGTTGCATTCCGAAATATAACGTCAAGATGTGCGCATCCGAAAAGATATTTTTTTTTGTGGGGGGAGCCATATGGATCTGCTGTGCTCAAATGTTTGCATGCGTGTCCACTCCTGTCACGAGTCTCGCCAACACTTAAGACAGGTCTCGACAAGTCAGGATTTCTAGGAAAAACTATAAACTTGAGGGATAAAAGGCGGTGACCGCGGATGGACCACTTGAGCTGCACTCTTGAAAAGTCTCATCGAAATCTCCATTCCAAAAGATAATGTCAAGATGTTTGCATGTGCGGGTATGTACGCTGTACATGCAGCCAAGCCTGGACTTGATACAAAACGAGCTCGAACAGGTTCCAAAGGTCTTGCTCCTAAAATATTGGGGTAAGTATGTTGGCTTATTGTGGGATGATTTGCACAGAACATCATCGGAACGACAGTGAAGTGATATCATATCTACCATGCTTGGAGCATTATAATACGCCACAGATGAAATATCACATCGAAAATTCCATCGTCTCCAAGCGCGGAGACAATATTGGGCACCATCGTTGAACGGCTGTTCGCATAGTTTTTTTTCTCAAAGTGCTGACTATGTAAAAATGTACATGTTCGATGGAAATGTAATTGATGCATGTTTTCGCCGTGGAACAAAGAATACAAATGACATATATTTTCATCGAAATGTTTTTTATTCATTGAAAAAAAGTCCTCGCTCACGCTTTGTATACAGTCAACCAGTTTTTCACAGATTTTACATTCTCATGGGTGCAGTTGTAATCCGTCTTGAAGGGATGGTGGGAACATTTGGAGTTTGTAATTTTCGGCAATTTCTGCATCGATGGACAGTCCAGAATATCCAAGTCGATGACGTTTGTCGCAGGATCCGTGGATTTTGATAGCCATGCACATTTCTCGACTCCCTTCGCATATATTGTAGGAGCTCCATGCAAGAGTTCTCGAACTGTCTTTCTAGCTGCCTCGTATAGTATGCCGCTGTCATCCCATCGTATTCCATGGAAATTGCGTTCCAGCCACTTGTTTGTCCTTGTTATACTTGGTCGGTAAAGAGTCCCAAGCAAATGGTGCGTCGAAGGCGAGCGTCAGCGGTTCAGCATTCTTGTCGTGGAGTCTGACGATGGACATCTCCTTCAGGACAAATTCTTTGACGGGTCTCTTGAAGCCCTGCACATCGACGATAAGCACCATATTGACTGAAGTGGACGCGAATCATCGGCATGATTTTATACCAATCTTAACGATACGATCTTTTAAAAACACGATCATGGAGGATCATGCAAAGCGCCAACGATTATCAACTAAACATCAATAGTCATTGACAGTCCAAGTATCGCATCTGGAAGGATTGAAGTATTCCATGTACAGGCATTTTATATGCATGGGTGCAGGACACAGCGGTGATGGGTGAATGTGGTGAGAAATCGACTTGAACGCGTGATGGTCTATACTTTAACCCCTGCTCGATGAATTTCGACAACGTGGAAGTCGTTGAGCTTTACGAAAAGTACGTAATCTTACAAAAAATGTAAATAAGTATGAATCAATACGCGTTGAATATCATTGCCACGGGAGATAATGATTGTGAGGGCTGCGATTAATGTGCAATCAAGAGATGATACACGTTTCGCATGGGTGACAGTTACAGCTTTATACCCAGCTGAACGAAACAGTGACCACGGATCTTCGTACATGCATTATTCAACGGTATTGAATCTATCGAATATTGGATGCTCAGGTACTATAGGTCAAATTTCTTTTTAAATTGTGCTTCAAAACCATTTATTCATCAATCTGTATACCACCAAAGAAGACATTGCTCCGATACGCGTGGCTCAACATAAGAAGAAGAAACGCATATCAATTTGTTACACATACAAGATACCGAGGATAACAATGTATGATATTTCACATAGATCGAGAACCTGTCAAGCCTCGTGAGCGCAGAACTAAACAGAGACAGCCATTAAAAAATAAATACATGCCATCAGTGTGTCAAGTTAACATAATTACTATATCGTTATATGTGCTAGACGAATCAAACAACAAACCATTATTTCGCAGGTGTTTGCATTACTTTAGATCAAAGGATAAACTTCAATCACATGAGATCGATTGTGGAGCACTAAAGCACTGCCCCATCCGACTAACAAATAATACCAATAAGTGGCTCCAAATCATCAACTCCAGTCGGAAAGCACGACATCTATTCATTCTAAAAGCCTACTTGGAGTGTTTTCGACTAATGATAGAGAGAAGATGAGTGTGCAAAGACTGATGAGAAGAACGTAGCAGAGGATATGTATCAATATCATAAAGTATTTAGTATTGATAACCACATGTGCTTTTCATATGACGAATCGCTATCATAGTATCAATGACATCACAGCGCTGATTCCACAGTATGGTTTGTGGCAGAACTGGAGAAACTAGTGCTCTGCATAAAATACATTTTCAACGAAAATTAATGCTCATCATGAGTTAATTCTAATACGTTCTCGCTATGGCAATAATTGTGTATTCAGTCATCATCAACCAATAGAGGTAGAAATTGAATTACTCAAGATACAATGGCGTATGCCCCACATAATATTAGATGAGTTCAATAAATTATCATTACTTTGAACATTGGAAAGTGGGCGATACTTGAATATGAGTTTTCACTCTTGGGATCTATACGAACGTCCACTGCTTCAAAGCACAACGAAGCATTCATGGCCCGTAAAAGCTACCTCCCAACAAGAGAAACCAAAGTATGTAATGGTGCGTCGCAGACTGGTAAAAAAGATAATCTATGGCAAAGGACATTATATTATTCACCGACTGCAAACTCACAAGTGTTAAACTTTATCTCAATTCAGCATTCTTTTCTCAGGAAGACTCGCATTTGGACTTCAAAAAAGTTTCGCCATTTTGTTCAATATGTACTCTCGATTTCGTAAATACCATTACGAGTGCAATAGTGATCGTTCTTGACTTACCATCACCAAGTTTTAATGTAACGGCCATCTCACGGTTAATGATTGATCGCATCAGAACGAGCCTATAAAAAATGCTACCGTAGATGTGTGAATAGAGTTCGAATGCAAAGAAGATTCACCAGCGAATACATAATGCATAGTGTTTTAATCTTATATGATGGCGTTGTTGAATATTGTCCATTGACCGACATTATCCGTAAAATTGTATAGATTAGCAAAATTCCGAGAGATACGAAGCATCATGGTTGATTCGCAATCGTCATGGTCTAAAGTGGGCCTATGGAAACGTTCCATACCGCATAGCCGAAGGTTTAATAACAGCTGCAGTTGAAGGTTCAACGGAATACGACATGTGTCCAATCGTATATGTTAACGGTCATGAAAAACGAGAATGGCTAGCTGATATAGTAAATATGAAAAATGAGCTATTTGTTGAGCCGTTGAATATAAACTTTGACGACATGGATGTCTCAAGTAAATTAGATGGAAGTTCTACTCTACGATGTGAAAAGCATACCAACAATTGTGCCTTACAAAATGTATTTAAAATCTTTAATTGGTGGCTGAACCATAAAGATTTGTGCAAATAAAAGAAATGTAACATGATGTACTTTTTACTCTCCTCACCCCATACTTAGTTATGCCAGCATCATCTGACATCGAATTGTGCATCTGCATACAATATTACTTTCGAATGTGAAATTCAATTTTTTGTTTGGAATTTGATTGAACATAAATTAATATAATCGCCCAATGATGATCGAAGACATTCATCGGTATACGTTCGATAGATGTTGGTGAGCCGTTTGTTGGAAGTTTGCGAGGCATTCGAAGATTTTTGACAGTCGTTCGTAAAACGTTTCAGACTTCCAAAGACATTCATAAGACGTTGAAGACATGCATGAGGGGTTCAAAGAGTTTCAAAAGACTTTCTATGACGTTCATGAGACGTTTGAAGGTGTTCGTGACACGTTCAAGAGACTTTCGAAAACGTTCATAAGACGTTTGAGGACATTCATGAGAGGTTCGAAAACGTTCAAGAGATCTGTGACGATATTCATAATATGTTTGAAAACATCGATGAGGGGTTCGAAGACGTTCAAGAGACTTTCAAAGATATTCACGAGGGGTTTGAAGACGTTAAAAAAACTTTCGAATTCGTTCAAGAGACTTTTGACGACATTCATAATACGTTTGAAGACATTCATGAGGGGTTCGAAGACGCTTAAGAGAGACTTTCAAAGACATTCACGAGGGGTTTGAAGACGTTAAAAAAATTTTCGAATTCGTTCAAGAGACTTTTGACGACATTCATAATACGTTTGAAGACATTCATGAGGGGTTCGAAGACGCTTAAAAGAGACTTTCCAAGACATTCACGAGGGGTTTGTCCGAAGACATATATAAGACGTTTGAAGACATGCATGAGGGGTTCAAAGAATTTCAAGAGACTTTCTACGACGTTCATGAGACGCTTGAATATGTTCGTGACACATTCAAGAGACTTTCGAAAACGTTCATAAGACGTTTGCAGACATTCATAATACGTTTGAAGACATTCATGAGGGGTTCGAAGATGCTTAAGAGAGACTTTCAAAGGCATTCACGAGGGGTTTGAAGACGTTCAAGAAACATTCGAATACGTTTAAGAGACTTTCGACGACATTCATGATACGTCTAGATACCTTCATGAGGGGTTCGAAGGCGCTTGAGAGACTTTCAAAGACATTCACGAGGGGTTCGAAGACGTTTAAGAGACTTTCGACGGCATTCATAATACGTTTGAAGACATTCACGAGGGGTTCGAAGACGCTTAAGAGACTCTCAAAGACATTCACGAAAGGTGCGAAGACGTTCATCAGAGACTTTCGAAGACATTCAAGAGATCTTTGACAATATTCATGATACCTTTGAATACATTCATGAGGGCTTCGAAGACGCTTGAGAGACTTTCAAAGACATTCACGAGGGGTTGGAAGACGATGAAGGGACCTTGGACGGCATTCATAATACGTTTGAAGACGTTCATGAGGGGTTCGAAGACGCTTAAGAGACTTTCAAAGACATTCACGAGGGATTCGAAGATGTTCAAGAGACTTTGGACGGCATTCATAATACGTTTGAAGACATTCATGGGGGGTTCGAAGTCGCTCAAGAGACTTTCAAAGACATTCACGAGAGGTGCAAAGACGTTCAGAGACTTCCGAAGACATTTAAGAGATCTTTGACAATATTCATAATACGTTTGAAGACATCGACGAGGGGTTCGACGACGTTTTAGAGACTTTCAAAGACATTCACGAGCAGTTTGAAGACGTTCAAGAGACTTTCGCCGACATTCATAATACGTTTGAAGACATTCATGAGGGATTCGAAGATGCTTAAGGGGGAAGCCTGCTTTAGAGGCTTCAAAAAATCGATTTTCTTTTTTGCATAAATGTCTTCCCAAACTATCCAAGAATGTGTCCCTAAAATTTCAAAAGCAAATTCAAATTATTTTCGGAGTTACAGAAGAAATAGTGAGCAAGCGTCGAGCAGGTATACGAGCGGCCGGATCGCTCGGAGTGCCCGCGCTCCGCCCCTCGATCTATTGTATGTATTGTACCCATGGTAACTATTGTACGTATCCAAAGGATTTTTGAAGAGTCTGAAGGGCAACTCTATGGACCAGGAATCGCTGATTAGCATATTATTGCGGTAAGTTCAAGAAAATTACGATTTTTTATATACGAAAACTTTGACGCGCGATTTCTCGGTTTTTCATTTTTACGATTTTTCCTAATTGGCGGGAAAGATAGGGAAAAAATTAAACGTCCTATCGAAACGAGACAAAATTCATTGTATTCGGGATTAAATTCTCTTTTTGTTGAACCTAAAAAACCTTAAGGCAGTTATGATTAACCCACTTTTTAAACAATCTAAAGTGAATTTTTTTTCAAAAAAATGATTTTTTTTTAATTTGCGAAAAATTGTCGAATTTCTCACTTTTTGTTGAATTTTCTTGGTTTAACTAGAAGCTATACTATTGAAAATAAAAAAATTTTTGGGTTTTTTGTTTCAGATGGAAATTGCGATCTGCATCTTTCCCGCCGCACGACACATGCACACTCGAGGCGCCTCGGCGAAATGCTTGTACCAGGCATAATATGACATATATTTTAATGAAAAAATTTGAGAAGACTGTTGAAATATATAACAATAAAACCTGAAAGTTTCGTTTCAATCGAATATTTCTTTCCTTCCCAAAAAAATCCTCGAAAAAATCGATTTTTTGAAGCCTCTAAAGCAGGCTTCCCCCTTAAGAGACTTTCAAAGACATTCGTGAGAGGTTTGAA
Organism: Ophion slaviceki; assembly: GCA_944452715.1. Classification (NCBI taxonomy): domain Eukaryota; kingdom Metazoa; phylum Arthropoda; class Insecta; order Hymenoptera; family Ichneumonidae; genus Ophion; species Ophion slaviceki. The sequence continues at coordinate 13,024,717 of OX101784.1, read as the reverse complement.
GACGTTCAAGAGGCTTTCGAAGACATGCAAGAGATCTTTGACAATATTCATAATACGTTTGAAGACATCGATGAGGGGTTCGACGACATTTAAGTTTCGCTGGAATTGTTTGGGTTTGTTTGGGATTTTCACGGTTTTGGTGAAATGTGTTTGGGTGTGTTTGGGTGCGCATCCAAACAAACCCAAACAATTCCAGCGAAGCTCAACGAAGTCTCTTGAATGTCTTCAAACTCCTTGTGAATGTCTTTGAAAGTCTCTAAAACGTCGTCGAACCCCTCGTCGATGTCTTCAAACGTATTATGAATATTGTCAAAGATCTCTTGAATGTCTTCGGAAGTCTCTGGACGTCTTCGCACCTCTCGTGAATGTCATTAAAAGTCTCTTAAGCGTTTTCGAACCCACCATGAACGTCTTCAAACGTATTACGAATGCCGTCCAAAGTCTCTTGAACGTCTTCGAACCCCTCATGAATGTATTCAAACGTATCGTGAATGTCGCCGAAAGTCTCTCGAACGTATTCGAAAGTTTCTTGAACGTCTTCAAACCCTTCGTGAATGTCTTTGAAAGTCTCTAATACGTCGTCGAACCCCTCATCGATGTCTTCAAACGTATTATGAATATTAACCCATTAACCCATTAAGTCCCAAACGGACGCTTTTTTATCCGGTTTTCAGCGGCTGTTTCTACCATGAAACCTATTCTGAAAAAAATCAGGAATGGCCATATCCGACGCGAAATTTTATCAGCTTTCAGAATCCGTGCTCAAAATTTGCAAAAACTGCCACCCGACGAAGTTATATTTGTTTATGTAAAAAAATACGCGTTTTTTCGCCGTAATTTTCTTTTCAATCGACCTTTTCGTATCGAAAATCGATGAGGACTCCTCCGGGAGGTCAAGATATGGCGTCCATGGACCCTAATCTATAAAATTCATTAGTAAAAATTTTGAAATTCAAGATGGCGGAGTCCAATATGGCGGTTTGAAGCCGAACATTTATATGTGCTTTTCTCTCACCCTGACAAAACTATCTTTTTCAATGGGATTCGCATGTCCAGCTGTATACAAGGGTTTTTGGGGTCACTGACTACGAATCCGTTATCAGATTTGCCAAATTCAAAATGGCAGACACAAATTTGGCAATTCCGTATTCCGTATTTTTATTTCGTGAAATTTTATAGGTAGGCATTTTCGAGGGCACTGATTACAGATCCGTTATCAGATTTATCAAATTCAAAGTGGCGGATCCAAGATGGCGGACACAAATCGACGGATTTGTAACGTCGCGAGCAAAGCGCATAAAAATATTACGTTTTCTCTCTCCTACTTTGTTGAAATCCGGCGAGAACGCTGGCCTGAGCGATTTCCCATGGAAATCGTGAATAATTATTAAACGAATATGGCATTCACATTTTTCGACGCGTTCCTGTATATAATAAGCGAGCGTCGGGCGTACTTTCGTACGACCCTCCTTACCCACTCGAATTCAACGAGAACATAGTTTTAGGCACGCTTTCTCAGAAAAGTCGTAAAATAAAAAATATCATACTGCAAGCCAGATAACCTAGAGTTCACCCGCCGGCGAAGGCATAGCGTAGCTCCGATTCTTAAATCCGTGTGGGAATCAAGGATAGACGAAGACCGCCGGAAAAGTCCACTCGACTCTGTCATAAAACCGGGCCGCGACGAAAATGAAATGCACATGGAAGGGCTATGAGGCGCATAGCAGCTGCACTATCGCGGAGCAACTCGGCGCCGGGCCCTAGACTTTAGATAAGCAAACACGATCCCATGCGCTTTTTCCACGAAAACTCGCTCGGAATAGCTTCATTCCGATTGGTCTATTTGTAATTAATTTCATGCGCCCAGACTCCGAGATACAAAGAACCGTCTCCCACGTCGACCGCTCCGATTGGTTAAAAGAGAGTCAAAAACGAAAACCCCCTTTTTCTCCTACTCCACCCAAGAAGGGAAATCTGGAGCAGGAAGGTCCAGAGGATTAAAGAAAAATCAGTTCAACTTCATCATCCGAACCAGAAAGATCTCTTCTATCGATTCCAACCTTGTATCGCGATTCGTACCTCTGTTCCGCGTTTAACAATCCAACTCTGTTTTTCGAGCATCCATTTGCATATCTATTTACTTCGAAAAGTATTGTGAATCTTCTCCGCGCTCTTCACACTCACGAAAGTGACCCTCTGACCCATCTGCGGCACCATTGTAAACACAGCGTGTGTGCGGCCCATCGACCGACATTGTACAAGCGAGCGTAACAGGCCGAGAGCGAAGGCCCTTTCACCGAAGTCCGAAGGACCGTCATTCAGCAAACGTAAGCTAACTGCACCATGTTTGTATCATTTTCTTAATCCGCCGAACTGTACTCTTCCCATGTTTCCGACCAGCCAAGTGGACGGCACTAGCTAATAAACGAAAATTTGTAAACGGTAACTACATCTGTCGTAATCACTCATATAACTCTTGACCATCTAGGCACTCGAGACCTAGAACACCCGTTCCACACATTCTCCTTTTTACCCTCATCCCGTGCTATTGCGCTTGGCGTAGGCAAGAAAGAGGGAAACGAAAGTTTTATGCTCTCATCCCTTCCGGATGTGACAGATTCCGTATTTTTTCGTCAAAATTTGTAGGTAGGGGTTTTCGAGGACGCTGATTACGAATCCGTTATCAGATTTGCTGAACTAAATCAAAATGTTCTATATTCTATTGCTGAAAATGGATCGATGTGGGATTTTGAGAGCGCTATATATGGATCTGTACAAAAATCGATGTATGTACAAAAATCGCCAGTTTGCCATTTTGAATTTGGCAAATCTGATAACGGGTTCGTGTTCAGCGACTCCAAAAATCCTTGTATACAGCTGGACATGCGAATCCCATTGAAAAAGATAGTTTTGTCAGGGTGAGAGAAAAGCACATATAAATTTTCGGCTTCGAACCGCCATATTGGACTCCGCCATCTTGAATTTCAAAATTTTTACTAATGGATTTTATAGATTAGGGTCCATGGACGCCATATATTGACCTCCCGGAGGAGTCCTCATCGATTTTCGATACGAAAAGGTCGATTGAAAAGTAAATTACGGCGAAAAAACGGGTTTTTTTTTTACATAAACAAACATAACTTCGTCGGGTGGCATTTTTTACAAATTTTGAGCATGGATTCTGAAAGCTGATAAAATTTCGCGTCGGATATGGCTATTCTTGATTTTTTTCAGAATAGGTTTCATGGTAGAAACAGCCGCTGAAAATCGGATAAAAAAACCGTCCGTTTGAGACTTAATGGGTTAAGCGTCTTCGAACCCCTCATGAATATCTTCAAACGTATTATGAATGTCGTCAAAAGTCTCTTGAACGAATTCGAAAGTTTCTTTTAACGTCTTCGAACCCCTCGTGAATGTCTCTTGAACGTCTTCGAACCCCTCATCGATGTCTTTAAACGTCTTATGAACATTTTCGAAATTCTCTTGAACTTCTCACGAACACCTTCAAACGTCTCATGAACGTCATAGAAAGTCTTTTGAAACTCTTTGAACCCCTCATGCATGTCTTCAACGTGTTATGAATGTTTTCGAACGTTTCTTGAATGTCTTCGAACGTCTTATGAATGTCTTCGGAAGTCTCTGAACGACTGTCGAAAATCTTCGAATGTCCCACAAACTTCCAACAAACGGCTCACCAACATCTATCGAACGTATACCGATGAATGTCTTCGATCATCATTGGGCGATTATGTTAATTTAGTTTCAATCAAATTCCATACAAAAAATTGAGTTTCACATTCGAAAGTAATATTGTATGCAGATGCACAATTCGATGTTAGATGATGCTGGCATAACTAAGTATGGGGTGAGGGGAGTAAAAAGTACATCATCTTTATGATTCAGCCACCAATTAAAGATTTTAAATCCATTTTGTAAGGCACAATTGTTTGTATGCTTTTCACATCGTAGAGTAGAACTTCCATCTAATTTACTTGAGACATCCATGTCGTCAAAGTCTATATTCAACGGCTCAACAAATAACTCATTTTTCATATTTAGTGTATCAGCTAGTCATTCTCGTTTTTCATGACCGTTAACATATACGATTGGGCACATGTCGTATTCCGTTGAACCTTCAACTGCAGCTGTTATTAAACCTTCAGCCATGCGGTATGGAACGTTTCCATAGGCCCACTTTAGACCATGACGATTGCGAATCAACCATGATGCTTCGTATCTCTCGGAATTTTGCTGATCTATAGAATTTTACGGATAATGTCGGTCAATGGACAATATTCAACAACGCGATCATGTAAGATTAAAACACTATGCACTATGTATTCGGTGGTGAATCTTCTTTGCATTCGAACTCTATTCACACATCTACGGTAGCATTTTTTATAGGCTCGTTCTGATGCGATCAATCATTAACCGTGAGAGGGCCGTTACATTAAGGCTTGGTGATGGTAAGTAAAGAACGATCACTATTGCACTCGTAATGGTATTTACGAAATCGAGAGTACATATTGAACAAAATGGCGAAACTTTTTTGAAGTCCAAATGCGAGTCCTCCTGAGAAAAGAATGCTGAATTGAGATAAAGTTTAACACTTGTGAGTTTGCCGTCGGTGAACAATATAATGTCCTTTGCCATAGATTATCTTTTTTACCAGTCTGCGCCGCATCATTACATATTTTGGTTTCTCTTGTTGGGAGGTAGCTTTTACGAGCCATGAATGCTTCGTTGTGCTTTGAAGCGGTGGACGTTCGTATAGATCCCAAGAGTGAAAACTCATATTCAAGTATCACCCACTTTCCAATGTTCAAAGTCATGATAATTTATTGAACTCATCTAATATTAAGTGGGGCATACGCCATTGTATCTTGAGTAATTCAACTTCTACCTCTATTGGTTGATGATGACTGAATACACAATTATTGCCATAGCGAGAACGTATTAGAATTAACTCATGAAGGGCATTAATTTTCGTTGAAAATGTATTTTATGCAGAGCACTAGTATTTCCAGTTCTGCCACAAACCATACTGTGGAATTAGCGCTGTGATGTGATTGATACTATGATAGCGATTCGTCATATGAAAAGCACATGTGGTTATCAATACTAAATACTTTATGATATTGATACATATCCTCTGCTACGTTCTGCTAATCAGTCTTTGCACACTCATCTTCTCTCTATTATTAGTCAAAAACACTCCAAGTAGGCATTTTCAATGAATATATGTCGTGCTTTCTGACTGGAGTTGATGATTTGGAGCCACTTATTGGTATTATTTGTTAGTCGGATGGGGCAGTGCTTTAGTGCTCCACAATCGATCTCATGTGATTGCAGTTTATCCTTTGATCTAAAGTAATGCAGACACCTGCGAAATAATGGTTTGTTGTTTGATTCGTCTAGCACATATAACGATATAGTAATTATGTTAACGGAGACTTTGTCCTTGGAGTACCATATTTCAGGTGTTTACATTTTATTTTTTTAAAGGAAACGAGTAAAGCTTTTTGAGTTAAAGTTAAAGAACGTTAAACAAATTAAAAAAAAACAATATGGCGGCCGTTGCAGCTCCGCGAAAACAGGTCCTCAAACCGCGGGAGGTAAACGGCTGACATCACTGCCCCCTCTTTGTTGATCTGAAACACAAATTCAAAGCATATTATCGATCTGTGACCCTTTGGTCATGGGATGACGGATGGGGACGGATGGGATTTCGTTTAGTACAAATTTCGGAAAATGGCGGCAATTTAAAATAAATCGAATTTTCGCGTTTTTTTCGCATAAAAAGATAAATAATAAATGCAAAAATGTATCTATCGAAAAAACAATCCGTCATTCCGTGAAGACATATTTTCTGAGTATGCTCTCCAAATTTCAGGTCGACATGTTGATTACAACGGTCAGGAGAATGTCAGCCATTTTTAAAAACGTGTTTCCGAAAAAAACGCGTTTAAAGTTTTGTACTGTGTTTACACAAATGTGTTTATAATTACCGCTAATCGGCAATGCCTGGTCCATAGAGGCATCCCTCCTCTTCTTCTAGCTGCTCATGTTCAGCTCAAATTGATTTTTTGAAAATTTCAAGGACAAAGGCTCCCTTAACTTCACACACTGATGGCATGTATATATTTTTTAATGACTGTCTCTGTTTAGTTCTGCGCTCACGAGGCTTGACAGGTTCTCGATCTATGTGAAATATCATACATTGTTATCCTCGGTATCTTGTATGTGTAGCAAATTGATATGCTTTTCTTCTTTTTATGTTGAGCCACGCGTATCGGAGCAATGTCTTCTTATGTGGTATACATATTGATGAATAAATGGTTTTGAAGCACAATTTAAAAAGAAATTTGACCTATAGTAGCTGAGCATCCAATATTCGATAGATTCAATACCGTTGAATAATGCATGTAATCCGTGGTCACTGTTTCGATCAGCTGGGTATAAAGCTGTAACTGTTACCCATGCGAAACGTGTATTATCTCTTGATTGCACATTAATCGCAGCCCTCATAATCATTATCTCCCGTGGCAATGATATTCAACGCGTATTGATTCATACTTATTTACATTTTTTGTAAGATTACGTACTTTTCATAAAGCTCAACCACTTCCACGTTATCGAAATTCATCGAGCAGGGGTTAAAGTATAGACCATCACGCGTTCAAGTCGATTTCTCACCACATTCACCCATCACCGCTGTGTCCTGCACCCATGCATATAAAATGCCTGTACATGGAATACTTCAATCCTTCCAGATACGATACTTGGACTGTCAATGACTATTGATATTTAGTTGATAATCGTTGGCGCTTTGCATGATCCTCCATGATCGTATTTTTAAAAGATCGTATCGTTAAAAATTGGTATAAAATCATGCCGATGATTCGCGTCCACTTCAGTCAACATGGAGCTTATCGTCAATGTGCAGGGCTTCAAGAGACCCGTCAACGAATTTGTCCTGAAGGAGATGTCCATCGTCAGACTCCACGACAAGAATGCTGAACCGCTGATGCTCCCGTTCGACGCATCATTTGCATGGGACTCTTTACCGGCCAAGTACAAAATGACAAACAAGTGGCTGAAACGCAATTTCCATGGAATACGGTGGGATCACAGCGGCATACCATACGAGGCAGCTAGAAAGACAATTCGAGAACTCTTGCATGGAGCTCCTACAATCTATGCGAAGGGATTCGAGAAATGTGCATGGCTATCAAGATTCACGGATCCTGCGACAAACGTCATCGACTTGGAGACTCTGGACTGTCCATCGCTACAGAAGTTGCCGAAAATTACAAATTCCAAATGTCCCCATCATCCCTTCAACACGAAATACAACTGCGCCCATGCGAATGTAAAATCTGTGAAAAGCTGGTTGACTGTATACAAAGCGTGAGCGAGGGATTTTTTTGAATGAATAAAAAAACATTTCGATGAAAATATATGTCATGCTTATTATTTATTCTACGGCGAAAACTTCCATCAATTACATTTCGATCAAACATATACATTTGCACACAGTCAGCACTTTGAAAAAAAACCATGCGAACAGCCGTTCAACGATGGTGCCCAATTTTGTCTCCGCGCTTGGAGACGATGGAACTTTCGATGTGATCTTTTATCTGTGGCGTATTATAATGCTCCAAGCATGGTAGATATGATATCACTTCACTGTCGTTCCGATGATGTTCTGTGCAAACCATCCCACAATAAGCCAACATATTTACCCCAATATTTTAGGAGCAAGACCTTTGGAACCTGTTCGAGCTCGTTTTCTATCAAGTCCAGGCTTGGCTGGATGTACAGCGTACATACTCGCACATCCAAACATCTTGACATTATCTTTCGGAACGGAGATCTCGATGAGACTTTTCAAGAGTGTAGCTCAAGTGGTTCATCCGTGGTCACCACCTTTGATTCACCAAGTTTATAGTTTTTCCTAGAAATCCTGACTTGTCGAGACCTGTCTAAAGTGTTGGCGAGACTCGTGACAGGAGTGGACACGCATACAAACATTTGAGCACGGCAGATCCATATGGCTCCCCCTACAAAGAAAACATTTTTTTTCGGATGCGCACATATTGACGTCATATTTCCGAATGCAACCGAGATGTATTGAGACATTTTTTTTAAGAGTGCAGCTGTGCTCAAGTGGTCCATCTGCAATCAAAGCCGTTGACCCTCGTCGTAATCCTCCCACTCAATTTTTCAAACTTCTCCCCCACTTTTCCAATCATGAAAAACAAGTTCAAACGCGTTTGAAGAACACCTGCTTGGTTGGATACACTGCGTACATATTCGCACATGGCAACATCTTGATGTTATATTTCGAAATGGAGACCTCGATGAGACTTTTCAAGAGTGCAGCTCAAGTGGTCCATCTGCGGTCACCGCCTTTGATCCCTCAAGTTTATAGTTTTTCCTAGAAATCCCGACTTGTCTAAAGTGTTGGCGAGACTCGTGACAGGAGTGGACACGCATGCAAACGTTTTAAGGATTTCGAAAACGAAACCAAGGCACCGCATCTATATGCCATAAATTAGGGGGCTTTGAAAAGCCGCCCTTCACGTAACACATAGCGTCTTCAAATTGCAGAAATTGTTCTACTCATATATTGTTGTCACACACGCACGCACGCACGGACGCACGCACGCACGCACGCACGCACGCACGCACGCACGCACGGACGCACGCACGCACGCACGGACGCACGAACGCACGCACGCACGCACGCACGCACGCACGCACGGACGCACGAACGCACGCACGCACGCACGCACGCACGCACGGACGCACGCACGCACGCACGGACGCACGCACGCACGCACGCACGCACGTACGCACGCACGCACGCACGCACGCACGCACGGACGCACGCACGCACGCACGCACGCACGCTCGGACGGACGCACGGACGCACGCACGGACGCACGCACGCACGCACGCACGCACGCACGCACGCACGCACGCACGCACGCACGGACGCACGCACGCACGCACGGACGCACGCACGGACACACGCACGCACGCACGCACGGACGCACGCACGCACGCACGCACGCCCGCACGCACGGACGCACGGACGCACGTACGCACGCACGCACGCACGCACGCACGCACGGACGCACGGACGCACGTACGCACGCACGCACGCACGCACGCACGGACGCACGCACGCACGCACGGACGCACGCACGCACGCACGCACGGACGCACGCACGCACGCACGCACGCACGCACGCACGCACGCACGAACGCACGCACGCACGCACACACGCACGCACGCACGGACGCACGAACGCACGCACGCACGCACGCACGCACGCACGCACGGACGCACGCACGCACGCACGTACGCACGCACGCACGTACGCACGCACGCACGCACGCACGCACGCACGTACGCACGCACGCACGGACGCACGCACGCACGCACGCACGCACGCACGCACGCACGTACGCACGCACGCACGCACGCACGCACGCACGCACGTACGCACGCACGCACGGACGCACGCACGCACGCACGCACGCACGGACGCACGCTCGCACGCACGCACGCACGCACGCACGCACGCACTCACGCACGCACGCACGCACGAACGCACGCACGCACGCACGCACGTTCGCGCACACACACACATACACACACACACACACGCACGCACGCACGCACGCACACACACACACACTATTGTTTCATTGTGCTTTGATTAAAATCATTATCCCCCCCCCCCCAACACTCGTCGGCGGCGGCCTCCCTCTCCCCGTAGTCTCTGACCCCTGTGACGTCACACGCGCCCGGTGACCTCCCCTCGACAGTGGCGCCAGACCTGGCTTCCCCGCGCTTTACACACCACCGCCCCTTGAGCCAGAATCGGCCTATCCCCTCTACTCATGGACAAGTAATCGAAGACACTATTTTTTGTTTTACGTAAATCTACGATGATATGCTGCTTATAATACACAGTGTTGTACCATTTGAGTGAGCACAACGGAATATCCCGAGAGATGCATTTTAGGAGAAAGAAAGGTTTTTATACAAGTTTTGGGTATACTTCCGAAAAGCGGAAACCGAATTGAAAGTCATTTTTTATCGCGCTCCTACTAGATCTGTAGCTGACGGGCTCAGCTCCAGATGGTGTATATACACTATTGTATGTACACAGTGTATATATACAATAGTGTATTGTATGTACACAGTGTATATATACAATAGTGTATTGTATATACACTATTGTATATACAGAGTGTATATATACAATAGTGTATTGTATACACTATTGTATATATATAATGCTGTATATACACTAAGCGCACAAATTACAGAATCACTTTTTTTCTACGAAATTTTTTTTTCTACTAGAAAAAGCATTTTGTAGCGTCAGCCTTTAACTTTAGTAATCTGATTATAAAAAAATGCATCGTCTTTTTTTAATAAAGATATTTGTTGCTAAACAAAACAAAATATAAAATTAAAAAATTTGCTCAAGTTTGACAAGGTGCACGGGGAACAGATTTTTTTTTCAAAAATCTGTTCCGGCCATACAAAATCTTGTACCTTCCCTTACAGTTTTCTTTTTCACAAACCTCTGTGCGATTTTTTAAGCCAAATTATCGCTGCCTAATGAAACAATGCATTTTTCCACTTTAACCTGTCATAACTCTGGTCCAAATCATCGCACAGCATCCAGACTGAGATCGTTGGAAAGCTTGGATTCCCCCCTACAAAACTGTTTACTGTTTACATTTCGATCCGCCATATTGGATCCGCCATTGTTAATTTTTCAATTTCAACCTCAGATTCGTAATGAGCGACCTCAAAAACTCTTGAACACGAAATTTCGTGATTTTCTAATATTCTGTTTGAAAATCGAGAAATTTCACTCTGCGCTGGTACTTGAGAAATCTCGATTTTCGTGAAAATTGACGGATCATCGATTTTCTCGAAATAAACGGGGTTGCAACCCAAATAAAGAATAAAGGCAGCGATCTGAAATTTGGTGGAGTATTTCTACATTTGTTATAATTTTATTATATGATAAACAAAAAAGTGTAAAAATGGGAATTTTACACACTTTTAAACAATAAGTTTTATGATGTTGGAAGAAAATTCAAAAAAATATCCAAAGTAAACAGTTTTGTAGGGGGGAATCCAAGCTTTCCAACGATCTCAGTCTGGATGCTGTGCGATGATTTGGACCAGAGTTACGACATGTTAAAGTGTAAAAATTCATTTTTTCATTAAGCTGCAATAACTTGGCTAAAAAAAATCGCACAGAGGTTCGTAAAAAAGAAAATTATAGGGGAAGGTACAAGCTTTTAAATGGTCTGAACAGATTAAAAAATTCTGTTCCCCGTGCACCTTGTCAAACTTGAGCAAACTTTTTGATTTTATGCGTTGTTTTGTTTAGCAACAAATATCTTTATTAACAAAAGACGATACATTTTTTTATAATCAGATTATTAAAGTTAAAGGTTGACGCTACAAAATGCTTTTTAAAAATCTTTTTCCGATCATTTTTCACTGAGTTACAGTCGTTTGAAAAAGGGCTATTATTCATAGAAAAAAAAGTGATCCTGTAATTTGTGCGCTTAGTGTATGTTATCGCGCTGTCCGCTTTGTGTGGATCTTCGTCAAAATTCGGCGGTAGAAATTTTCCCTCTATCGCTGCAGCGGCTGATCACCAAGCATTATAAGGAGAAACCATGTATAAACCAAAAAGAAAATTGAAAAGCATACAAAATCCCAAAAAACAAAAACTGGGAAAAAAAGAAGAAAAAATCAGAAACTAGAGATGCATAACAAATTTTTAAATCCCAAAAGGATGTAAAGGTAATAAATGAACCCTAGAAACCTATGACACCTGCAAAAACATAAACTGTGGACAAACAAAAAAGAAATCTACGAAGCTTTGTGTCTATCTCAATATTCTACGCACATCCGAGGTGCCCTACGCCCACACCAGTGTTTTACGTACCCCACTATTATACACGCACAATCGAGGGGCCCTGCGCCCACGCCAGTGTTCTACGCACCCCTCTATTCCACACGCACATCCGAGGCGCCCTACGCCCATACCAGTGGTCTCCGGACCACAACCATTCGCACGAAACGGAGAGTGCGATAACATATATAGGTATGGCCAGGGCTGAGCCCGTCGCTATAGACATAGTGGGAGCGCCGTAAAAAAAATAACTTTCAAAAAGCGATAACTCGGAAACTATGGCGCGTCACCAAAAATCCTTTTATGGGATCTCTTAAAATATTAAAAGAAAGGTGTATGCCAAATTTCAGGTCGAAATTCGGTCTCCGCTTTTCGGAAATTTATCCAATGTTTTATAATCTTGGGGAACAAAAATTATAGTGTCGACGAATTCATGTTTGGTGGCTATTTTCGAAGTTATTTCAAGGTCAATGTAGATTTTCGGATGCGAACTAATCTTTTTTATTTCAGAATACATTTTTCCGAAAAAAAGTGGATAACTTTTGTCTTAATTTTTTTCCGTTTGACTTCAATTTTTAAAAATATTTTAAATATTTGTGCAAAACATTGACAAAATATGTAGGTGAATATCTTGAAACATTGAAGCGGAAAAAAGATTCGGACCAAAGTTATTCACTTTGTTATGCAAAAACAATTCTGAAATATAAAATATTGGTTCTTATTAAAAGAGTCAAGTTCACCTCGAAGTAACCTTCAAAAAGCCCACAAAATGAAAAATGACTTAAGTAATTATTTTGGTGCGTTGAAATAATGTATGCATGCTTCTCGAGATATTTCGTTGCGCCAACTTGTATGGCACAGCTTATATAATAATATTGTCAGCGTTGACAACGACGTGTAATAAATCCTAATATATTACAATAATATTCTTAATGATTGAAAATGTCTTCACGAATGTTTAATTTTTTTTCGAGAATCGATCAGCGATTTTGCATACTTTGCATTTTTTCCTTTTCCTCACGCAGGTGGAACGTCGAAATTTCGGGAGGTCTTGGACCCACCGTCGGCAAAATATTCTATACAGGACTGATGGGCGTGAACGCGAGCGAGGACCGCATCGACCTCATCCTCGCCGCCCTTGACGATGCCATCAAATTCTCATGGGCCCAGAAGTTGTGAGGGAAGGTTCTTTAATTTTTTTGTTTTATTGAGCCCGTTTGAGTCAGGCATGACATAATTTTTGTCTTCTTTTTATTTAATGAAAAATACTGAAATCGGCATACAACTTGCATATAATTTCGAGTTATCGGCGCTCTCTTTCTCCGCCTTTTGAGGCGCGATTTCCTTTTTCTTGCTTGTTTTCGCTACATCGATTTAATACGAGTTACGCGGCAATTCGCTAATTATTCGGGAAAAATATCGAACGAAACACCCAAGTTACAGAATTGATTCGTTGTTCGCCCCGTATACCATGCGCGTTTGAAGAATCGCCTCGCATACCGTGTGCGAATGAAAAATTGCAGTGCGGAGTTACGTACCTGACTAATGTGTAAATTATGCATAATGTATTATTCGCGAACAACAATATATTATTATGAATAATATACTGCAATGTATGAGTGTTATGTAATATAGTATAATATGTGATATATTGTACGATATATTTTAATACATTATATCATAACTATATTGGTAACATAGATAATATATCATATACGATATATTGGATGTATATCATACATGATATATTTTATTGCGTCACCAATGTTAAATAATAACATATATTTTATATCAATAGATATCAATATTTCAGTAATATATATTACTGATACATTGATAATATATTGTATATAAGACACCATAACGTTATATAATATTAATATATATGTTATAAAAAGATATATTATATAGTACATTATTATGTATATTGATATATAATGATATATAATAATATGTTAAATCGATAATATATCTGTGTATACAGGGTGTCCCAGAAGTAACGTACGCCCTTCTAGCATCTGATTGGAAAAAAAATTCTGAGACGAAAAGTCCTTATACAAAGTCCACGCACTCCCCTCAGGGATAGGGGAATGCGTTGTAATTGCGTGCGCCTGAAAATGTGTGCGGAGGGAAAATTCCGAAAGCAAGTGTGTGTGTGTGTGTGCGCGCGCACACGCGTGTGTGTGTGTGCACTTGTACACATGCTTTCGGAATTTTCCCTCCGCACACATTTTCAGGCGCACACAATCACAACGCATTCCCCTATCTCTTCCCTCTACGCTGCCTTTCCGCTGTAGCGCGTACCTGATTGGCTATTTATTTTAATTCATAACTAATTATCTATGCGTCTGATCAAAAAGTGACTGAGGACTTTTCGTCTCAGAATTTTTTTTCCTACCAGATGCTAGAAGGGCGTACGTTACTTCTGGGACACCCTGTATAACATGATATCGCTCATCGACTAGAAAATAGTCATGACACAAAAATGAGAAAAACGCATTTTATTTCTTTTTGACGTCACTGTGACGTCATTATATATCTAAATTAGCCTGCAATGATTTTATCTATAGTGAAATTTTTTAACCTTTTTGAGGGTCATAAATAATATGTAGCTATCTTAACCCTTACTTGCCATTGTGGGGTATGCAACAACCCCACCACTTTTTTCTTGTGCGAAAATGTATTGATGTGTATTCTACAGAAGTGTAGCAAGTAAGGGTTAAAGGGCGTTTTTTGTATTATGACACTTTTTCAGAGGATGGGCGATATATTGTGTAGTACGATATTATATATTATTGATATTATATATAGTTATATATATAGTATATAAGATGCCATAATATTATATATAATTAATATTATATAATATATACTAATATATTACATGGATAATATATCCGTGCATATATTAACATGATATATTACTAATCTATCAATAATAAATATACTACATTATAAGCATATCAATAATATATTATTCTCGCAAATAATATATTATTTAAGATTGTGTGTATTTTTTGTTCTTCTTCTTCTTATTTCAATGACAATACAATTAATCAATCGGTTTTGGCACAGTATAGAATAGAATCAGTTTACCATCAAATGTCACACGTGACGCGTCTCCTCCGCACTCCATTGCTATGCAAACTACGATGAGAATAAACGAGAATGAAGAAGAGGAAAAAAGAGAAACCAAACAAACAGTTACATAAACTTAAACGCTACAGTTCGTTTGGTATAAAAAATCTTGATTAGCTTTCTTGTTTTTGTTTTTCTATTCGTTTTTTCGTTCGGAAACTTCGCTCTCATAAGCGCGTTAACGCCAATTTTTTATTGTTTTTTCTTCACCGAGTATTCGTGCACAATTTCAACCAGCAAAATTGAACGCGAATCTCGTCGATTAATTGGAAAAACAAGCAAAAAAACAGAGGTACAAATATAAAACAAGGTGAAGATTCACAAAAATATAAAGAAGAAAAAAGAAGCAAAAATTAACGCGTATGAGCCAGTAATATTTTTTCCTTTCTTTTAACAAAGATTGGAAAAGAATTGCTAACCGTAGTCACGTAAATTCCACGCTTAATTAATTATCTTACCTATACTTGTGTACAAAAGTTCGCATTACATAATTTCACGCACACACGCGTATAAACAACAACATTGCGTAGGGCCTCGTATTTTAATCGTCATCATTATTTTTGTTGTTTTCTCTAAAATCGCATTCACAGGCACTCTTGTCATAATAAGACACAATGTTTTCATTTTTTATATTCTCAAATGTTGCACACTAATTTATCCATTCGAAAACGCATTCGCATTGCATAAGGGCCATAATAATTGCAATAATAATATTAATAATGACAGTTATTATAACCACAACAATAATATAAATATGGTGCACAAAATGTCTATCTATCGAAGTGATCAAAACGTCAAGAACGAGAGAAACGGAAGACCATTGCGCGCGAGGAGGGGGCGTGGCACTCGCGATCTCTTCCTCGCAATATATTCGATGCATTATCATCTGATTATGATTGGAGTACTGATATAATGGTATTATAATTGTACCATAGTAATAATAATAATGATACTAACAACATTAAAATAGTAATTATAATAAAACAATGATAAAAAATATAATAGTAATAATAATAATAATAATAATAATAATAATAATAATAATAATAATAATAATAATGGTCAGTGAAATAATAATAATTAAGCCAGAGTACATAATTAGTAAACATTAGCAATCGCGTGACGATAACTAATGCCGCCATCGAGATTCTTCAGTCTTCTTTGGTTGCTGGGTAACTTGGCGAGGTTGGGTTCAATATTTCTTTGCGTTCAATATTTCTTCACCTGTTGGATATCTCTATTTCTGATTGTTCTTAATTTTTTAATTGACTTTCCACAATTTGTGTCCTCTTTCTATTCACTCCGGGATGCGTCGACTTCGTTAATTCCAGAATTCCGTATCGGCCAAGTAGTACCCAGAGATCGTGCGCTCCTTGCGCGGCGTTCGGTCTCTCCGTTTCCACCACCGCAACATCATTCGGCGGAATTTTACACTCAATCGTGAATTTACCGACGCACGATAACTTACCGTGAGTTGAACGCAATGTCCCTCTTACCGACGGTCGGCGAGGCAGATACCGAACGTCGCTTTTTGTGGACGGTTGACGTTGCAATCGAAGCGCGCTTGCAGTGTGTCATGTGAAGAAAGGTAATTCCATCCGGAATCCCCGCGGTGACGCTAATGGTTCGCGAGACTTTCGCCCGAGGGCGCCTCGACGTCGCGCCCTCCACCGAGAGCGGAAGAACAAACCATGTGACTGCGTTGCAGGATTTTTTTTGTCTTCAACCCTTTGCCATTTTTTTGCACCGTTCTTCCTATCATTCTTCATGCATATCTTTCTTCGCGCTTCGCAATTTCCCCCCCTCTTTCTTTCTCTAACTTCTTTTTCGCATTCTGTTCTCGATACTTTTTTCTTTCTTTTCTTTTTCAGCTGAGCTCTCGCGGCGCGACTGAGTGCCTCGGTGGATGATGATGATAGTTGCGATGATGACGACGGGCGCGACGACACTGCGCGGTGCAACAGTCGTCCGGCTCTGAGACCTGCTCGCCACGCTTCAGCTGTATCGCTATCGAGTTGCACAACGAACGCGGACACCTCTTCCGATCGCACCTCACCTCGCCGTTCTGCCGAACAATTCAAACGTTTGTTTATTTTTTAATCTTCCCTTTTTTTATACTTTTCAAAAACACGAAATAATTGGACAATGAAATGAATAGTGATTTAAAAAATTGGATCGAAAAGACGCTACAAAAAACAACAGCGTTGAAAAGAAATCAAAATTATTGTTATCACGGATGATTATTGCTGTTATTGACTGGATGAATAAACGGAAAGTAGCAAGCAGTATTATTAAAAATAAGGATCACGAGGCCAGTAACAAAAATAATTACAACAGTACGGAAAATAACAATCACTATGATGACAGAACTTATAATAAAGATTATTGTTACTAGGTACTGTTATTACTCACACAATATAATAATAATAAGAATAATTGTTATTATCATTATCATTATAGACAGTTTGATAACATGATAATAATAATTATTGTATGGAAGAAAAACGACGGAATTTTATAATTATCATTAACAACGTAATAGTAATAATAATCATTATTATTATTAATATTATTGTATCCTCTTCCGTATACTGCCTCCTTGTCATGGTGGCTTATGGCTTACGAGCTCCTATGAACCTCCTGGCTATACTAGCGGAGCTTTCGGGTTCTGGCAGGGCCCTCCTTGCTGGGCAGGTCAGGGGTGAGGAACCAGACTAATGAGCAGTACAAAAAGAAGGATAGGAAATGTGAGTGACACAAAGAAAACAGCAATACCTCAAGTGGACAGCCCGAACACGGGAAATCCCACGGCTGGTTCTCACCGGGTGAAAGACCTAGTAGCCTGCGCCAGCCACATGGATTTTGAGGATGGCCAAACGCTCGAGCATTTTCCAGGAGGTTTGAATTATCAAGCTTATGGGGCGGAAATCCGGACCCCGCGAACAGAAGGCAACATAAATGGTAAAGACAAAGGTGTCTTTGCCACTTTGGACCCCGCGATCAGAAGGCAACATCAATGGCCCAAACCCTTTGAGAACTCGATTGATGCACTGAAGTACTAAATCCACGGAATTCAGAGGCAAGATCATAGTAAAATGCCTGGAGGAATTAACGATCATGACGGCAGCTGTCAAGAAACAGCCAAACGTAAACTCGTTGGTCAAGAGGCGACTCTTGAAAACTCCAGAATATTCTCTTGGAAATACAAACCAAAAAAAGGGCTTGGTAGAGAATGGTCGAAGTCCGCTCGACGGAGCTGACGATGAGGGGCCGACTTATGAGTTCGCCCCCGGCTATGCTGAGACGACCCTCCAAGTGCGGGAACAACAATCTGTCCAGCCCGGAGAGCACTGGAAATAACTCACCAGCGCAGAAAAAACTGAGCCAGGAAGGAGCAAGAAGCGGCAAAGGAGAGGGGTGCTCTGGAAAATCCCTGGCAATCAGTCCTCAGGGAACACCGTGGAAAAGACGAGGAGCCACAGGACATAAGGGAGCAGCTGGAGCAAGCAACACCCAAAGCCCAGGGGCAGGTGGAAGGTAGCGTCGCTAAAATCTTCGAGAAAAATAAGTTCCTCCTGGCAGAGACAGAAGAGGGCAGAAGGAGCACGGTATGATGCTCTGCTGATGAAGCCTACCCAAGGGAAAATTTATGCGGAAATGCTTGAGGTAATCGGCCAGTACATGAGGCCCGAAGACACGGCAACGGAAATCCGATCGATCCGACAAACCAGGTCCGGACATGTTCTACTGGAGCTGGAAAAGACTGCGCAGGACAAGATAACGTTCATTGAGGCCCGCAAATCGGTTCTAGGTGAAAACACGATTGTCCATCAACTGCAGCCTGAGATGTCCTTAGAAATACAGGATTTAGACGCTCTCACTACCCGCGAGGAAGTGGATCAGGCATCTAAATAACATTTTGGAGACCTCGCAGGAGACCTCACGGTCCACGTAAAACAGAATGCGATAGCTGGAGACCATGAAACGATGCTACACGTGCTTTGGGTATGGGCACACATTAAACTAGCGTAAGCAGAATGCAACAGCGGGTGACCGTGAAACGATGCTCCGAGTTCTTTGAGTATAGGCACACATCGCAAATGTGTAAGGAGATGTGCAGGATCTGATGCTGCTTTAAGGCGTCTTCTCACTGTACAATTTTCAAAAAATCGATTTTTTCAAATTACATATTTCGAAAGTACAGATATCCAAAAGTATCATACTAAAATTGTATGAAGATCGGAGGAGTCTAACTGTATTTTTGTGTGACTTTTACTTCACTACCTAAGCACGTTCATTTGCTCCGCTCGGAGGGGTGCCACGTACCTGGCTTTATATACTTGAGCAGTTACTACCTTTTATGAATGTAGTACCCCTGCTTAAGTCTATTCATTTATGGTCCTTTATTCTTTGAATTGAACCTTTACACGTGCATTTTTGGAGGAAAAATTAATTGAAAACGACGCTGTACTGCTTTTTCAACTTCAGTCGCGTTTAAAATTCCGAAACGGCAACATCACTTAGCTCGTGATTGTCACAATGGATAAAAAGTCCTCGCAACAAAATTTGGGCAGGATACTATCACAAAATTTCAACTGATAGCGATCCACAGCATTCATACTGTTCGCACTCCTGGTGTAAATATAAGAAAGCCGTGAAAAATAACACAGTTATAAAAATGTCAAACATCCTCCTGCTCTCGCTAAAGATGTTCAAGAAATTTTGAAACCGATCTACGAAGATTTGATTAAGGAAGAATTACTTGAACGATGCCTCGGAGGAAATACTCAAAACAACAACGAGAGTTTTTATAACTGCGTGTGAGCAATGGCACCTAAGCACATCTTCAGTGGAAAAAAGATAGTCGAAATTACGTGCCAAACAGCTGCTTGCATTTTCAACGAAGGTTTACAACCGGTTATGAAGATTTTGGAGGTGATGGGCGTCAAACTCGGTCCGATCGCCGCACAGTACGTCTCTAAACGTGATAGTGAGCGTATACGCGAAGCGAACCGCCGCAGCTCCGGTGCCTCAAAAAAGCCGGACCAAAACGCGGACACGCTATTTTAGATAAAAATGAACACTATGAAGAAGTAGAAGGCTACTTCTTATGGTGCGGGCATCGCTGATTCAGCACAGGTAAGATTTTTTTACGATTTGTCATTTAAAAAAACTTTAAACGCGTTTTTCGCGAAATAATATTCACATATATACCACATATATACCACATATTCTTTACAACTATAGCTATAGCGCATATCAAGGATTGTTTTAAATTTTGATATTTACTTTTTTTGCCAAAAACGGTGAAAAAACACTTGTTTTTGTTTTCGAAAAATGTCCACCATTTTGTTATTTTTGCCTATACAAAAAATCCTATGATATGCGCTACAGCCATTAACATACTGAATCTAAAACCGTTCGATTTTTGTTTCAGATTATCCATCTCCGAGATTTCATCCACAGCGCAGACCTACATTTTTTAGGCCATTTTTAACTACCATTTTCGTCTATAAATAGTGACTTAAATAAATAAATTTAAAAAATGTAATGTATTTTGAAAGTGTATTTATTAAGTTAACAACTTTTATATCTATATCTATAATATAATACTATCAAGAAAATTCATGAACATAGCCTTTTTTTAGCGTCTAAAGAGGAAGACGCTTTAAGGGAGGACACCACTGTAACTACCCATTTTCGACCGTTTTCTGTAGAATTTTTTTAAAGAAAGGAATAAAATACATGGTCAACAGAACATTTAGGCTTTATTAGGTATATATTCGAGTATGTACACAAAATATTTGTCAAAAGAATACAAAATAGCGGCGCACAAGTCGCTGTATCACCACTGATTTCCGGCCAACCCTCTCCGCGATACGCAATAAAACTGTCATAAGTTTAATCTTGGAACTAAGGGTGAAATATTTTCGTTAATTATATTAGTTTTAGGAGTCAAATACGAGGGGAAATAAAAAAAATAATGAAAAAAATTAAGACGAGTTTTAAGGAGGTACACCAGCTTCAGCAAAATGGTGATAGATCAATAAAATTTGGTGAATATATTCTTTAGTATTATTCATGTAGATACAAATTTTTTCAGATTTTTTGGTTGTGCCGTTTTCTTACAAATAATTCACAAGCGTTTATTCTTATACCCGGAATATATACCTATATCTATAAAAACGCTATGCTTATACACGTGAACTTCAATGTTCAATTACTCGATAACGGCACAATGAAAAAATCTGAAAAAAATTGTATTGACATATATAATACTAAAGAATATATTCACCAAATTTTATTGATCTATCACCATTTTGAAATTTTACCATGGTTTAGCATGGCAACATTGTATGAAGCTGGTGTACCTCCTTAAAAAAAAGCTCGTTTTTTACCATAATTTTCATGTAAAAAGTGATATATTTTTTTACGATTTTCAACTGTTTGAAAAAAAAGCGCTCGTACTTGACTGTTAAAGCAATCTAAGCAGCTACAGTTCAAATTTCAAGTCGATTGGACGAAAATTGTTCAAGTTCTGCTGCGTGCCGATTTCAAAAACATGGTTTGGAGCAAAACGTGGATAAAGTCGACGGTTTTATAGATGCTACAGGTGATGAATTTTGTTTCGTAATCTAATGTCACCTATTTGTAAAAAATAAAACTATTTTAAGTCGATAACTGTTGATGTAGTCCAGAGCGTGTACCGTAGGTCAAGTAGAGCGCCGATATGCCGGCAAGGTTGCAATGCATGAAAGACTGTAGCGACAAGCCAGCCAGCGGGAAAGCGACGGCTAAGCGTTAGCTGGGCACGAGCCGTCATCACGTACGAATTTAAGCTTCAATAAATCTTTATTTCTTGTCATTAAACATACACACGAGCGTTACGAGTATTTCTTTATCATCCCTTTTTATTCTCCTTATCCAATCTGTGCATTTCCGGTTTGCGTCAATAGGTTATGGGCCCAGTAACCCTGCCTGCGCATTTTGTGTAGAGATTTGGAAGAATATTAAAAAGGGGCGTGCGAACACCAGGTCGACGTCGGTGCAGCCATTTTGAAGTGTTGTTAATCGCGAGCGTGCTCGCGATTTCGAATCCGATATGTCCGAAGACATCTCGGCGCGGAATGTCACGAAATTGAACGGACAGAATTTTCAGTGCTGGAAATTTCAAGTGCGCGCATTATTTACGGTGTACGGAGTGCAAGATGTCGTGAGCGGTAAACGGACTTTGCCGGCGGAAGTAGCCGGAGAGGCGTCGGAGCAGGCAGCTTTGCGGCTAGCATAGCGAAAAGACAACGCACGGGCGATGTATCTAATATTGTCTACGTTGGAGCCAAAGCAACTCGAACCGTTAATCGGGTGTACGACTGCGAAGGACATGTGGGACGGACTTGTGAGAGTGCACGAGCGAACGTCGGCGTCGAACAGATTAATGCTCCCGCAAAAGTTCCACAAGTAGCAGATGTCTCCGGGAGACTCCGTGGTGAACCACATAGCTAAAGTACAGAATATGGCCACACATTTGGCGGATGTGGGTGAGACTGTGTCGAGCGTGACGATTATCGCGAAGGTGCTAGCGAGTTTGTCGCCGAAGTTTGTGGCGATTCAGACGGCGTGGGATAGCGTTGATCCGGAGTGGCAGACGTTGGACAATCTACAGGAGCGGTTAATCCGAGAAGAAGCTCGAATGACCTCGAATGAGGATACCGCGGGTGCGTTTTCGGCTCTGAGAAGAGACAATAAATCGGAGCGAAGTGAAAGTTCGGGTACAAAACCTAAGAAAAAGCCATCGGGAAAATCGCGCGATCCTGAGGATGTCGAGTATTTTAAGTGTAAACAAAAAGGACACTACGCGCGCGATTGTAAATCAAAGCGAAAATCGAAAGCCAAACGCGACAACAGCGAATCTCGGGAATCGAGAGATTGCGCGTTTATGGCGGACACAGCGGAGCGCGGAAAGCGCGGGAAAAGTGTTTCGAGAATCGCGAATGTGAAAGATGTGCTGGCCGCCGATCTGCGAAAGATCTGGTTGACCGACAGCGGAGAGTATCGGCACATTACCAACGAGCGTGAGTGGTTCGTCGACTATCGGGAAGTTACCGACGGCTGTTCGGTCACGCTGGGCGACGGCAAGAATTGCGCCGTTGTGGGAGAGGGAACAATCCCTATTGAAAAGTTCGTCGACGGCTCGTGGGAGAGTGCGCGTATCGAGAAAGCTCTCTACGTTCCGGCAGTAACGAAAAACTTGTTTTCGGTCGGCGTCGCGACGAAAAGCGGACGCCACATGGTGTTCGGAGAAAAGTTTGTTAAAATCACGAGACAGAACGGGGTGCTCGCGACGGGAGTGAAGGTGCAGAACGAGATTTATCGGATCTTGTTTAGAGTCGTTTCCGGGGAAAGCGCTATGGAAGCGAACGTTTCTACCGCGAGTTTGCGAGTACGGCACGAGAGACTCGGCCACGTGAACGGACGTACGGTGCGCGAATTAGTCAGCAAAAGCCTCGTGAGTGGGGTGAAATTTTCTGACAAGGACGATTTCTTTTGTAATCCGTGCCGACTCGGTAAGTCGCACAGACAACCATTCCGAAAGTGTCGCGAGCGAGAACAAACGGTGCCAGGTGACGTATTTCACACAGACGTGTGTGGGCCGATGTCGGTCGAGGCGCCCGGCGGTGCGCGATATTTATTGACATTTAAAGACGATTTCTCGAGCTATCTCTTTATATATTTCTTAAAGCACAAGAGCGAAGTATACGAGAAGTTTCGGGTGTTCGACAAGCTGGTCGAGACAAAGTTCGGGAAAGTTATGCGAGTGCTACGCTCTGACAACGGTTTGAAGTTTCGCAATAAGAAGATGGACGAACATCTCGAGGCTCGCGGCATTCAGAGGGAAACAATAGCTCCGTATACGCCCGAGCAAAACGAGCGAGCAGAACGAGACAATCGAACAATTATCGAGAGCGCGCGTACAATGTTGTTCGCGAAGGGACTCCCAGTGACATTGTGGGCGGAAGCCGCGAGTACAGCGGTGTACCTGATGAATCGTGCTGGAGTGCACTGCGACAAAACGCCGTATGAGCTGTGGGTAAAGAAGAAACCTAACTTGGAGCATCTGCGCATATTCGGCTCGGAAGCTTATCCGCACGTGCCCAAGCAGCACACGACGAAGTTCGACGCGGGGTCGAAAAGAATGTGGTTCGTCGGGTACGAGAAAGAATCGTCGAGTTATCGGATGTTTGGTCCGGTTACGAAGAAGATTGTCGTCTCGCGGGATGTCGTGTTTAAAGAGCAGCTAACAAACGCCGAGAAAACGACGAGCGACGACGAAGGAGACGAGATTCGACTGCCTGGAAGTCACGTGGGTGAGCAGCGACTAGAAGAAGACGTTGTTGAGAACAACGAAATCGTGGAGATCGAGGACGAAGAACACGAGGAGGTTTTCTTGCCGGCAGAGGACGAGCGAGCGGAGGTGACAGAACAAAACGTTAATCGACGAGCAGTCAGAGATGGGAGAGCTCCGAATCTACGAGATCGTGCGGCCCTGCAGAAGCCTAGGCGTTATCAATCGAATGTGGCTGAATATAATCCACCAAACACGTACAACGAAGCTGTAACGAGTAAAAATGCGGCAGAGTGGATCGAGGCGATCGACAAGGAACTTGAGTCTCATCGAGAGAATAGAACGTGGAACATAGTCGTGAAAACGCCTGGGATGAAGGTCGTCCATTCGAGGTGGGTTTTTCGCGTTCTCCGACATACGGACGGAGAGATTCCTCGATACAAGGCTCGACTATGTGCCCGCAGGTTCATGCAACAACACGGAATTGATTGTTCCGAGACCTTTGCGCCCGTCGTGAGATACGAATCGCTTCCACGAGACAGATTTCGCGAGATGCGTGCTAGTATGGGGGTCTGTACACGCTTGAACGGTGGAAGTGTTGATGTAGTCCAGAGCGTGTACCGTAGGTCAAGTAGAGCGCCGATATGCCGGCGAGGTCAGATACCGTCCTGATCAGACCAACAGCCGGCAGCAGCTACGCGAACGTCCTGAAGGACATTCGTAGCAAAGTCAATCCCGCTAACACAGAGGCGGATATAAGCTCCATCCGCGAAACTAGAAGGGGAAATGTCCTATTGGAGCTAGGCAACGACTCAAACAACAAGAGCGCCGTTACTAGCGCTCTGAGAGAAGTGCTGGGCAACAGAGGGTGGATATCAAAGACTGCGACAGTGCCACAGATGAAGAGGATGTACGCGACCGCTACAGCGAGACCTGAAAGGCGGGATCAGAGACACCAAAGTAAGAGTGCCGGCACTCTTACTTTAGTGTATCCGTATGAAGGGGAAAAATAGCCCTATTGGAATTGGATGAAGCAAAATCGACTGAGTTACTTGAAACCAGCCGAATGAAAAGAGGCTGGGTGAATTGCAGAGTGAGGCGGCGATTCGTCGTCACCCGCTTAAAGTGCTTAGGCTACGGCCACCAGATCACAAACTGCGCGGAGCCCGACCGGACCGGACTCTGCTACAAGTACGGTGAAGAGGGGCACAAGGACGCTGACTGCTAGGTCAAACCACGGTGCGTACTGTGTTCCGCCGAAAAGGGCGACATAAGTGATCTAGTTCACAGTACGGATGGGGCAGCAGAGGTCAAATTATAAAACTAAACCGACCAGGTGGAACGTATACAGAATGCACGATGATAAATTAAGGAAAATTGTGACTGCGGGACAAGAGACACGAACTATAATAGAACGCGTCGCGAGACGGAAAACGCGGCAGACGCAGAAGCTACAGCAGCAGAGAATGGCTGAGCAGACCTAGAGGGTGCAACTTATTCAACAGGAGTGTGAGTCCACAATTCCCACCGTGGAAGGGCAGGAAAACAGAGGGCAAATAGACGACAAAAATCGTCTCGGGCCAACTCGGAGCTTTACCCGCCAGGGACAATATATACGATGGAAAGCATCATTGACAACCTCTTCCCTGCCTACTCAGGAATGAACGACGATGGCGAGGGAGCGGCGACCACCAAAGTGCCGTTCTTCATCGATACCGAGCTTCTGAAAGCAGCGGACTCTCTGCAAGATAGGAAAGCACCAGGGCCGGATGGAATCCTGTTGAAGGTGATAAAAGTTGTTGTCTACGCCTGTCCACAGTTGTTATTTAACCCCTACAACTGCGGTCTCAAGGTACACATCTTCCACAAAGCATGGAAATAGCAACCCCTAGTGCTGATTAGCAAAGGCAAGGGCGATCCCAGCTTCCCATCGGTCTGGTGGCTCCTATGTATGTTGGATACGGCGGGAAATCTCCTAGAAAAGCTGCTGAAACGTCGTGGACATGCAGCCACACAAGTAGCCGGGGAATTGTCCGGGAGACAGTTTGGCTTTAGGAAGGGATGGTCTACGATATATGTGATGTGGCAAGTCGTGGAAGCGGCCAGCACAGCATAAACGGGGCTGCGCCACTATCGGCGACTGGTTTTCCTAATCACGCTGGACGTCAGAGCTGCTTTCAGTTGCAATTCCCGCTGAACATGGTAGAGAGCTATCTCAAGGACCGAGTGCTGATATATGAGGGTAGAGGGCTCAAAGCAAAAAAAGATCACTGCTGGCGCCACCCAGAGACCCATTCTGGGAGCAGGTTTGTGGAAAGTCGCATATGACGGTATCCTTCGGATAGATATGGCGATGGACACCTTCCTGGTGGGGTACGCGCATGATACCGCGACAATCATAGAGGCAAGAGAAACAGTGGAGAGGAGGCTAAACCAAGTCATGCGACGCGTCAGGAAGAACATGGCTTGACCATCGCGACCGAGAAAACGGAAATCGCACGGATCACAGTCAAAGGGACGGATACCTGTTAGCACGCCGCTGCTAGTGGAGACTAGTCGAAACGCAGCCTTGGCATTACAGTAAACACGAAGCTTACTTTTTACGAGCAAATACGACAGGCGGTGGACAAAGCCTTGACGGTTGTTACAGCACTTAGTAGACTGATGGCCAACGTGGGAGGTCCAAAGCTGCGTAAAAGACGACTACTTATGAACGTGACGCATTCGGTCTTGTTGTACGGAGCCGAAATAAGTGCCGACACACACGATCGAAAAGCACAGGAGACGAATTGCAGCAGTACAGCGCAGGGGGGCCCTGTGGGTAGCGTGTGTGTACCGCACGGTGTCAGAGCCCGCGGTTTTAGTTGTGCGGGCGTTCCCCCCAATAGAGCTGTAAGCGACAGAGAGAAACCAGTTGCAGCAAGGAAAGTGAATCTCGTAAATAAAACGGCAAAGACGGAGGAAAAATCATGTACATTGCGGCAGTGGCAGGAAAAATGGGATAAAGAAAAAGAGCGATGGGCCACCAGACTGATAGGGCGGCTAGCCCCCTGGATCAATCGAGAACATAGCGAGAAGAATTATTGTCTAACGCAATTCCTGACAGGACATGGCAACTTCCGGGCCTACCTGTATAAAAAGGGAAAAGTTGAAGGACCTGGATGCACACTGTGTGACGCAGACCATTCACGGCGCCTTTCCCAATTTCTTCACCTGTGGCAGGTGGGAGCTGGAAAAGCAAGAAGTAGAAGACAAAGTAGATAACGCCTGGAAACGTTATAGGGAAAATGCTAATAAGCGAAGGAGACTGGAACGCTGCAGCCACCAACGTAGAAGCGGTTCTCCGGCGGAAGAAACGGAACAGTGACGAAGCTCACGGGCCGTATCCAGCAAACGAAGGAGGCGAAACTGCATAAGCAAGACGAAACACAAGCACAGATCTGCGAACGCGATTGGGAACTAAGGAAACGAAATATACAAACAGAATAATTGAAGAAGCAACCTCGACTGACGCAAGAAATGCATGCCCCTCTGAAGAAATGCGAAAGCGGTTCCAGAGTCAGGCTTTTACTATCTTGACTTAGGGTGTGGTTTTTAGTACATAGGGATCCTACAGGTTTTGGAAGTGTAGACCCTTCCAAACATCTTTTCGAAGATTTTAAACAGTCCACGTACGAAAAAAATGATAACTCTTTAAAATTAATTAAAATGAAAAATTAATCTTCAACGTTTAACGTATTATTGTTATTATTATTTCACGTGTTATAATAATGCGTAATAATATGAATGGTTATTCCATTTCGTAGTAGCGTCAATAATTTTTCTATCAACAATTATTTTTAACCACTCTTAATTTTTTTACGTAATATTATATCATTATTGACTCTCTCCCCCGCCCTTTTCCTCTCTGTATTTTTTTTATTTGGGACGAGATACTAGTAATCCTATGTGTGTGGAACCTGACCTTGCATCGGCACTTGACGCACTTCATCTCGCCGTGCGAATGGACCCTCGGGTGCCACTCTCTCCCGTTCTCGTACGGTCCACCCATCGGATATTTGCAGCCGCCCGAAGACAGTATGTCCTCGGGCGTTCGTCTCGTTGTTGTCAACGTCGTCGACAACGTCGTCCACGTCGTTGTCGTCACCGCCTGATCGCGGGGCAACATGTCGACATTTTCTGTGCCGCTCACACCGGCCCCGGTCGACGCTGACAACAAGCCGGGACATTGCCGGCAGCAGGCTTTCTTGTCTGGCCTAACCGCCGTTTTCTCGTCGCAATCCAACGCCGGGCACTCGAACCTCGGACATCTCACCTCCAGACTTACTGGCTGCAATACAAATTTTTCAACCTGGTAAAATTATTCGTTTTTCCCCCATTTTTGTCACTCTGTCTGACTTTTTTTGATAAAGATTTTCCACGAAAAGGTACGACAGATTTCTTATTTTTTAAAAATGTATCACTTTCTTCTTTTCAAAACATCTATTTTTAATATAAACAGAATGGAAATCATGACAAAATTAATCTCAAGGAAAGAAACAAACACAAACAATATTAATGAATATACTACACACATATATACAGGGTGGACAATTCAACGTAACCACCCGAAATATCTCCGTTGCCTTTAGAGTGACGAAAAAAATGTCACGAGATAATTTCATTGGTTTCAAAGGGCTGATGCAGTGGTGAAAAGTTAATTTTTGCCAAGGTCATAGTTTTTGCGTTCTCAAGGACATCAATCGTTTTTCAAATGGAAACGAGTTTGAAAAAATTATTTAAGTCTTTGTACCTGATATTCAGACGAATCCACCGACCTATGATATCATGACCTTGCTATGATTTTTCACCAAAACACGCGTGTACAAACAGGAAATCGTGATGGTATTGTTAACAAGAATATCCCAATGATGTCATTGATTTTTTTTGCAGAAAAATTATTGTAACAAATGTTTGAAGTGATGGCCATTAACCTTGTCACATTTTTTAAGACGTCGGATGAATGATTCTCTTGACCTTCGAATAGTTTCTGGTTTGATCGCAGTGCAGGACAGTTGAATATGCATAACATGCACTATTGGTCAATCGAAAATACGAAATGGCTCCGGTAAATTGTGCATCAGCGTCCTTGGAGTGTTAATGTGTGGTGTGGCATAATTAAGGACTGGTTTATTGAACCATTTTTCATAGACGGTAATTTGAATGGACGGAAATACGTCGATTTTTTAACAACACGTTGGGGGAATTCCTACAAGATATCCCGTTAGCACAGCGATGCCGAATGTGGTATCAACATGATGGCTATCCAGCTCATTGCGTAGTTATTGCTCGCGAAGTGTTAAACCAAAAATTTCCCGTAGACTGGATTGGGAGAGGTGCAGTATAATCGCTTGGCTTACTGGTTCCTCAAACCGGTTCCGGTTCCTCAAACACCTAGTCAGACCCCTCATAACCGGTCCCTTTCGTATAGGGACCAAGGATCAGTTGGGTGGGGCACCCGGATAGGATCTCTAGCAACGATTACGGCTCGAAATCGCCGCCTCGAGTAGACGGAGGTACTTAAAGAGGACCTTACCCGCTGTTGGAGGAATAGCAGGCCGCCGAGGCGGGGTTACATGGCGAAGTTGCAGGCCCTGTGGCCCCAAGTGCAACCAGAGCTTGCACGCCTCTCGCAACATCTGCGAGACTTGGCCGCTTGCTTAAGGCAGTAGTCTGGTCTAGAAATTTGACAAACTCTATTTTTTTCTTCATGTTATTATTCCTTAGACGTGTCTTAATACGCTCGTGAAAACCGTTTATTTATATTTCAAAAAATAGCAGAGTAATAGAAATTATAAGCAAGCCGCGCGCTCAGGTAGCGCGGTCGGGAAGCAGCTGCGCGCTCGTTCCGAGAAGGGGCACCGTCCCCAACGGTATCAAAACTTTGAACGCATTTATCTCAGAAGTATGTTTTTCAAATCGGCGCCCACGATATCTCGATAGCTAATTAACCGATCGAACTCAAATTTTGCACATACCTTCGGTAGTCTCTTTTTGAGGACTGGTAGCAGAATTGAGTCGAACAATAATTTTGCCCATATTTTATAACTCGTTGAATACCCGAAAATGTATGAAGTATCGTTAATCAAAATTTAACAGACCGCCATTTTGCAACTAATTTTTTTTAAGTACTAATTCTGCTACCAGTCCTCAGAATACTCATACAAATTGAGAATATATATATTTTTTTTCAGATGCATACAACATCACCCAGAGTGGGCGCCGATTGAGGCGGTTTTCGGCGAACCATGTTGTAAAAAAATAAAAAACTACATGAAAATATTTAAAATAATTTTTTTTAAATGTAGATACACTCTCAAAGGAACAATAAATACATATGTGAAATTTCATTAAGACAACTTCAACGGTTTCAAAGTTATTCCAACCAAAAAATGACGTCAACAATCTCGCTCTAGACCAGACTACTGCCTTAAAGTTACAACTAATAACTGGTTAGCATATATTATTTATTATTATTGTGATAATCGCATTATTGTTCCAGGCAACACACTTGTTCAATTTGCACTGGGAAACATTCCTACTCCCGGGGGTTACGCTCGGGCTTAACCTAGACCGAAACAATAATGCTGGGCGGCACTCGAGGACTCCGAAAACACCCTGGCTGCCACTCAATCAAAAGTCGCGAGAAAATGTTTACTGTGATCTGCGATAGCCGCTCCGTCAAGCTTGAGGGTGAGCGGCTACTGCAGTCCATAATCGTGTTGCCTGAGTAAACGAAGGGATCCTAGCATGACCAACTTCGGCATCCGACCTGCAAGCAACTGGACACTGTATTTGCAAATCGGTATGCCGGCGAGGTTTTATACAAAAAAACTCCTTCATCCTCCCCAAGCGAGCCGACGATGATGACAACGGGAGTCACCGTGAATCCTCGTTGCAGACGACACAGGTCGGCCAGGAGAGGTTGATACTTGAGCCTTTTTTCTCCTCCTTTCGCGACACGTTTGTCTCGGCCGGGACCGAGGGCTCAATGACATATATCGTCTTGTCGTCGAAATCGAAGAGGACAATATCAGGCTTAGTCGCTTGAAGCAGCCTGATGGTTGCGAACGAGAAATTCCAATAAATCTTGCACCGCTCGCCCACGACAACGGACTCAATATCTCCTCGTAAATAAGGCAGCACGGGCTCCTGGTCTATCGCATAAGAGTATCGTAGATAGTAATCCAACCCTTAGGGCCGAGTTATGGCGATGGATATAGCCGGAGACTGCATGTACCGGGCAGGCCGAGAGTAGTGTCTCCGACGATTGTGTGCATGCACGACACAAAATGGTCGGCAGTGGTTGACCCATAACGCGGCTGTGATAGACCCGGACGTGATGTACCAGGAAAAGACAACTCCGTTTTGGCAGGCGCAGATGGGCCTTTCAGTCTCGGACTTCAGTCCAGCTGACCGCAAGAAGAAAACGGTCACCTGGGCGGACAGCCTTTGTTCTTCGATGTGTTGGAAAAACACAGCGTGCATGGATCTGCCCATGTGCTACCGAGTCCGGATGCTTATACCGAGTAAGGATGTGAACGACGCCGCCACAGATGGTATGACCTATGCGACCTCGCCTAGAAAGGCATACGCTACTGGCATCCATCTCGATTCCAAAATCTCGCTCCAAGTTTCTAGAACGGGTGATAAAAAAATCCTTTGACCATCGCTGGACATGTTAGCGATTAGAGCAATTTGGTTACATTCGCCGATCCCTCCATCCTACGGCGGGGAGTGGCGAGCGGCTCCCCTCATGAGGATAGAGCCGGATGCGACATGCCTGCACGGGAAACCGCGGGAAGGCCTGATCCTATGTCCCGCCCGGGCATGGCCCAGAAAAGAAAGGATCGTGAAGGAGTCGGGGAGGAGGTTAGGGGAGGAGTTGGGCAACAACTTCCCCGTCTTCAAAGGAATAGGGACCCAGCTCTTACCTTTACGGGCAGGCCTCGTACTCCACCTCGTACGCCACTTATTGGCGTGCAGGCGTTCACGGGTCCCAAGATTGAGTCTGAAGGAGCATGAACAAAATGAAAGGGAAAGTTTGGATGGGATACCAAGGACTCCCTCCCTTAGACCCTGATGCACCGGATGGGGCCCACGTTTCCGCATTTTAACGCTAGCTTAACTATACGCATCGATCATGCCTGCCGCATTTGTGCCTTATTTCAGCGTAATACCGCCGAAACCCGGCTCGTCTCAATGCCAATCATCGTATGCGCTCGAAATCGAGACGCATTAGAGAGACATTTTCCTCATCTGAGCCTCGGCTCATCAGTGCTCTGTCCAGTCTTATCGGACAACATCGCCGGGTGGCAGTATCTGTTCTTACGCAGCATAAATATGTTTGATCGTCCGTGCGTCCACAGATGAAGCCTCATCAGCGTCCCAGTCTTCCTTCACCGACGCACCGTTTAGAGGCCTCACATGGTCGTCCAGAGCGACTCCGTGTCCCTTTTTCCAGTATGGACTTCAGTGCATCAGAGCCCTTTGAGGACTCGCAGTATTTGCTGCGCGGGGACCGAGTGAGGACATTTACTTTAATTTTACTTCACTTAATTAGTTATGTAGCCTTGCGCTACCTTTGTTCGCTTTTTAAGTTTTTATTTTAATGTCTCTTTGTCTGTTTAAATTTGAGCTATTAGAGGCCACTTGGCTCACCTACCCTTTTCGGGTCAGGGTTACCGAGTCAGGACATTGTTATTATTATTATTTTACTCTTATTTATTATGGCCTGCGAGCGTAAGCTCATTACCACCTTAATGTACTTCACAACTATCACGTGTACATTATTTGGTATTAGAATGGTTCGTATGTTTAAGAGTCACTTGGCTCCCGACCCTTGCGAGTCGGGGCTACCATTCTCGCTCCACCAAGTCAGGACAGTCTGCTCGGCAGCCCTGATTGCCCTCCGACGTCGGGACTTGGGGAACCGAGCGACGGATTCTGTTGCGAATTGACATTCATTTTTTCGTGGTCAATTGGACCTTTCCTTGGTCGGATCGAGCAACTCCAGCGCCACCTGGTCGGCGCGTCGCACGAGACCGCTCTCGATCGCTCACGGAAGAAGCGATCTAGGGCGATGGAGGCGTGCACTGAGGGTAACGCGCGGTCTCACGACGCTCTCCTCGTACGAAGCTCGAAGAGTGTGCCTCGCGTCTCGACTTTGTGCTCGTTTCTGGATCGAACGGTCCTCGCGACTCCGACGAACTTTCTGGGTTTTGGTGATAGACTTTGGACTAAGTGTACCGGGTGCTCTCGCGACCACGCGGTGTTTAATAGAGCCGACAAGGACCAAGCGCGGCTTCGGCCAATTAATTTCTGTGACCGCCGGTGAGGACGGTTAAAGGCGATATCTCGACTACGCGGCGTTTTTCGGTAAGTGGTGCGACTCGCGCGTAAGAACTTTCGGCGGTGCGCGTCCTCCGGGGTTCGCGTGCACGAACTGCCTCGTGGCTAGCGGTTCTCGCGGACTATTCTTCGATCGAGTTTACCCAGAACACACTCATGCGATTAAACAGTCAATAAAGAACCACGAAATTTTCTTTCTCTCGTTTTGCTTAGAGTGTACTGACAACGCGCCCACCTGGCGAACCATCACCCGTCCCAGATCCACCGGCGCGATTTCGCAAAAGGATCTATGGGCAAGGCGCTACGCCGGCACCGGCGGAACTCGGAACTGAGGGTCTCTGCCGCACGATCTTCCGCCTAATAAAGACATGTCCCAACTCCATGAAGCGCATGCTCGTGCACTATCTCCAGGAGTGCGTCCGAGCGCGTTGTTACGTTGCTTGCTGTTCCGGGGACAATGCGATCATGAAAACACTCCAATCCCAAGAGCCCACGCCCTCCGCTCTGACGTAGCAGACAGGCGCGGGGCGAAAGATTGAGGGTGCAGACTCTGCTGGATGTTCATTATCTCGCGCGTGCCGATGTTTAGCTGTTTAGGCTTGTGTCTACGCTATTCGGCGACACCAAATGAGTAGAGCAGGATCGGGACAGCGAGCATATTGGTGGCAGCGACTTTGTTTTTCCCAGACAGATCTGATTTTCAGCCCCTCTTTCCAGCGTCCCTTTGAGGACCTAAACCGAGATCCCCGGGGACTGGGATATAAAATAGTCACCCAGAAACATGGGGCCCTGAACGCAACGTAAAACATGGAGGCTTTCACCATGGGAACCATTGTTAAAACTCTTTTCATTGTTAAATTAATCAGTCATGATTAAAACGGCAGTCGCTTCGTTGCGAAATAAAAAAACACTGGGCCCTGACGGTTTATATTATAAAAGAGGCCACGACTACTGCTCGTGACTACACGTGGTTAACCAACGGAATCTTCATCTCCTCTTGAAAGATTGCACGGCTTGTACTGATTAAAAAAGATAAAGGATACCCAGGAACACTATCATACTACCGGCCATTATGCATGTTGGACACGGCGGCCAAACTCCTTGAAAAAGCGATAAAGCTGAGGCTGCTGGATGCCGTAACCGCTGCAGAGGGCTATCCCCAAGGCAGCACGGCTTTAGAGGCGGAAAATCAACAACTGACGGAATTGAGGAAGTGATTGAGGCAGTACAGAGAGCTGAACAATACAATCATCACTCGTGAAGGGTAGTGCTGCTCATGATACTAGACGTGAAGAAAGCCATCAAACTCTGCGCGATGGACGGACATGCTGGAGGCACTGAAAGAGAGATTCCGCGTACCAACGTATCTCCAGAGAATAATCCACGGCTACCTGAGAGACCGTAAAATCCTTTACCAAACCAGAGAGGAACAAAAAGAGGACTAAATCTCTGGAACATACCTTACAACAGGCTGTTAGAGATGGAAATGCCAGAGGGAACAATCCCAATAGGATACCCAATCGATGTTGCAGCCCTTATAGCAGATAGAGATGTTAAAAGGGCTCAACTGAAATTGATCCAGGTGATGTGAATAGTCACCGGCTGGATGACAGAGCGTGGATTGTCTCTAGCACTCCACTAGCCAGAGATCGTTATCCTAACAAAAAAAGGATCCCGACGATACAACGGATGCGAATAGGAGAAAAGATGGTGGAGACTAAATGTCGAGCGAAATATATGCGGGTTATGATCGACTACAAATTTAATTCTTGGCTGCAGATCAAACGCACTGCGGACAAGGCCGCAAAATCCGTCGTGACTTTCAGCAGGCTTATGGTAAATGTAGGCGGACCAAAATGTAGCAAACGGCGAGCCCTGATGGCTGCACCCCAATCAGTCCTTCTATATGGGGGAGAAATTTGGGTGGTTTTCGGGAATTTTTTGGAAGAAAAGTACTCAATTAAATGTTTCGGAGAGGATTCTACGATATCTGGGGCGCCAAATTTTGACTACGTAATATTGTAGTATTGGCCAAAAGAAACACTTTTTCAAGAGTAAAATATCGATTTTCTATCAAATAAGTTCGATTTTTGATGACAAAAAATCGAGCAATTGTAGAAGTCGGTTGTCGCATGTGCCTGCATGCGCATGTTTGCGCTTGTGTGTGCATGGGTGAGTGTAAGTGTGGTCGTGTATGGTAACAGGAGAATGTGTCCCTTGGTCGGGGGGGGGGGGGGGCAACCCCTGGCTGGGGTGGAGGGGGCAGAGGTCAAGTACCCTAAACGTAGTTTTTAAATGATTTTCGAAATAAAATAAGATTATTTGAATTTATTGTTTGCTTACAACAAAAACAAATTATTGCATTCAATAATTATGCTGAAAAAACAATCGACGCCGAAAAATGATCAAACAGTATATTACGTTACAAAGGAGGAAAGTGGGCTTCCCCCCATCGTCCACGAGCGTACGATACTTTTTTCAACCCATTCAAGTAATTTTTAGTATTTTGATTGGTCATATTGGATTCGCTATTTTTAATTTTTTTTGTTTTGAAGCTGGGATTCGTAAACAGTGACCCCAAAACTCCTCAAATACTATATTTCATCCCAATCACGTTATTTTCTTGTATTTTGGCCCACTACATTGGAACCGCCATTTTGGATTTCTGTTACGAACGCTGTCACGCACGTGGAAGGTGTTTGCTACTAGAGCGCGGGGGTCCCGGGGGTGCAACCCCCTGGCGGGGGCGGAAGGGGCAGAGCCCCCCCAAAGACACTAAACATAGTTTTTAATGGGTGAGATGCAGTCAGAGACATGAAAAAACGAGCATTTTCAATCTTTTTTTTTGTTTATAATAATTAAGTTTGTTTTACAAAAGTGGTTACACAGACTGTTTATATTTTATTTCAACTTGACTTGTACAAATTTTCAAAGAAAAATATTGATTATTTATAAAAATATCGCCATCTTTGTCGGACCCCCTTCGGCAAATAGTGCTTTGCGGTGACCATCATAAAATTTTACTGGATCATCTGAAATAAAAAAAAACTAAAAAAAAATCATTAGTTTAATAACAAATCTAGTCCTTAATCGAAGCTTTTTTTTAATTAACAAAATGACGGGTTCTGACAGATAACTTTCGATTTTCGACCAAAAAATCGCTTATTTATTGTTAGAAAAACATATAAATGTTCAACAAAAATGAAAATCCTTCGATTAAGGACTAGTTTTTAATGCTATCAATAAGCACCCCGAATTTCATCAAAATCCATCGAGTGGTTTTTTAATTATAGTGGTCACCGACTTGAAAAACATAGTTTCGAGAAAAACGCGTTTAAAGTTGTTCGATGTGGATACGGTATTATATGTTCGTAAAATTTTGAGCTCGATGGATGAAGCTAAACTTGTTTTATGTATTTTGATCCGCTGAATCCGAATACCACAATTTTTTTCCGAAAAGTCGAAAAGTTGAAAATTTCTAAAAGAGTTCCAATTTTACACTTGTTTATGGAGACAAAACTAATTAAAAAATTACTTACATCGAATCATCAATTCCTGGCCCACACAATAGGGCTTCTGCCGATGTAGAAGCTTCCAAAATATCAGTTTGTTGTTGTTCAGGAATTACGATCCGCTCGTAATTCCCGAATTGTTCACAATTTTCCGCGGGAATTAGACGAGGGAGTTACGCCGGGATCCTCTCGTGGCTGTCGTCGATGGCGCCACTTTTCGGGGCATTTCCGCTCATCGATCGCGTGATCGCGTGGCTTTTCCCTCACTCACTCTCATTCTTTCCTCATCGATCACACGGACCACACGCGTCGTCTCACGGGTTAATTAGTAAACGGGAAATTTCCTCATCGTCTTTTTCGGGGCCGTAGTTCCTCGGATCGTACAGTACTCGGGACGTAGTTACAATCGTGTACGTCGGGCGATATTACTGCGTTACGGGCGGATCGTCGAGATCTCGGTCGATCCGATCCTTCTCCCACGTGTCGGGACGCGTCTCACGGCGGCGGCCATTGTCCGCCCTCGTTCGGGAAAGTTCTCATAAACGCTTTAAAACCGGGCTTTCCTCACATTTACCGGGCTTATTTTCCACACGTATACTGTATCTTTGTATTCTATATTGTTAATATACTTTTATATTATTTTTCCGTACATCAAGAACTTGGCGCCTTTTCTTTTTCCACCTAAACCAGATCTTCCGGGTCCTTCTCAAACATTTTTGGTCCTTCGAGCCGGATCTGGTGGGGGATTACGTGCCAGTGCTTCGAGAAAAAGTGCAGTAAAACGTGTGTGAGAAAATTCGGGACAATTTTCGGGACTTATTTCTGGACGAACCGGGACTCAGTGAGTTTTTCGGGAGTGAAAATCCAAACTCGCAAAAGTTTTGCTCAGCGAAGATGCCGCACGACGCGTTTGCTCGAGTTCGAATTTTCAACGGCTTTGTTTCACGCGTCTAGCGCGCGCTCTCTCACTCTCATTCCGCCATACGCGGCGTCTCTCGGGTATATCACGCGTCGATAGTGCGCGCTCTCTCCTTCTCAGAGAGAAGTGCTCGGCACGATTACGATATCTTTGGCGCCGTTATTTGACCCTGGTTTATTGATATTTGGCCCAAAATAAGACTTTTTTCAAGAGTGACAAAAATTGAAATTCGGCGTTTAAGGGGGTGAAACAGGGGGTTGAAAGTCGAAGCATTATTATGTTTGTAGTTCCCAATTTTGACCATGCAGCGTCCATATTCGATAGAAAATGCGACTTTTTCACAGGGTAATGAAACTCGGAAATGCGGTTGTAAAGGATTGAAGAGGAGGGTGTTAAAATTTGGCTGTACATATATTTGAACATCATTTTTTGTTGTATCTTTTATTTTCTCTATGAAAAAATTCCTTTAAAAATTAGGATAAACTTCCGAAAAACTGTGACCTCCGATTGGCTTCAAATTTGGCACAGACCTTCTTTTTGACGATATAAGAGACCCTATGAAGAGGAATTTTGGCGTAACGCAATATTATTTGAGATATTGAATTTTGAAAATCGGTAATTTGCTCAATCATGTATATACAAACATGTAATACATACGGTAAACGCCACTACTACCACAAACACACACGTGGGCGTGGAGCACTTTTCATGTGTATGCGTAATCGTTAAGTGAGTTTGGAGCACCTTCGATGTGTGTGTGGAATCGTTGGGTGGGTCTGGAGCACCTTCGATGTGTGTGCGGAATCGTTGGGTGGGTCTCGAGCACCTTCGATGTGTGTGTGGAATCGTTGGGTGGGTCTGGAGCACCTTCGATGTGTGCGTGGAATCGTTGGGTGGGTTTGGAGCACCTTCGATCACACACACACACACACACACACACACACACACACACACACACACACACACACACACACGCGCACGCACGCACGCACACGCACACACACACACGCACACACACACACGCACACACACACACGCACACACACACACACACACGCACGCACGCACGCACACACACACAGCAGAGAGGGTTTGGAGTCGTTAAATACTGCGGAAATGACGAACCGCGGGTCCTAATCTCTGCAAACACACACACGCAAAACAGCCCTTTTTAGGACCAGGAATTCTTACAGACAACCTCAACGCGGTGAATTCTGGGTAACGCAAATAGTCTGTGGACTACCGTTTTTGTTTGTATTGAAAGAACCGAGTTTCAGAAAAGCGAACGACGAATTACGACAAAGCAATGTGAAACGCAGGGCAAATTGAATGTACGTCGAAAATCGAAAAAGTACATTTTTTTCTTTTTCGAAGCGCTGTAAATCCGAAACTAAGGCTTAAAATGAAAAAAAGTTATTCTTCTTTTTCGTATTTTTTTGGCCCATTTTTCATAACCCAACCATAAAATGCAGGCGCCAAAGATACCGTAATCTCCCCAAGTGCTCTCATTGGCTATCGGTCAGTCACGTTCAGACTTCGGGCAGAGAAGATCGTGCGCGCTCTCTCGCGCTCACATTCAGCCTTCTCATTGGCTCTCGCTCAGTGCCTCGCGGGCTTCGTACAGTGTGGATCGTGCGTTCTCTCTCAGATACACGTGACAGACACCCAAGTGAGATTTCACACGCAACGCTTGGGATCCTCTCATCGACAATCATACGCGTTACAATTTTCGGGACATCTTTCTCAGAGAGGTGCTACGCTCACGAGACACGTGCTCGGGTTAACGTGCCGGCCACTCATGGGACGTTTGGACTCAACAGGCCACGGGAACTCGATCGGTACGCAAAGCAGCTTCATCGAACATTTGGTGAGTTTTTCTCAAGAAATCTCTCGGGTCAGTCTCAGTGTCGCGTAATTGACATTCGAGCGTTACGCGTGCACTTGGCCTGTGAATTGGGAGTTCGTTTGGACAATTTTCGGTCATTGTCGTGCGCGCGCAGTGACTCTGGACATTTTCAGTCACTTTCGAGTGTGCGAGTGTCTTTGGACATTTTCGGTCGTTTTCGGGTTCGCATAGTGACATACGGACATTTTGGGTCACTTTCGGGTTTGCGCAGTGATTTCGGACATTTTCGGTCACTTTCGGGTTTGCGAAGTGATTCCGGACATTTGTCGGGAATTATATCCACAAGAAGTCGCACTCTCGCACGCGCTCAGCTCATCGGAGTTTTGATCACTCATCGATGGGGTTTCGGGAAATTTTGGACAGTTCTTGTTTCAAAGAATCGTTTTCGATCATTTTCGGGTTTTACACATCGAGTGGGTTCGGGAGTTTTTTGAACATTATACCAACTAACCGACTTCGAGATTTTTCGGGCGTTACTACAGTAGTGCTTCGGAGATTTCGGACGGGTTCTCACCACTACACTCGCGGGTGTTTCGTCTTTTCTCACCACGGGAACGCGTAAGCCTCGCGTTTGGTGTCCAGTTCGGATTACCTACGAGTAATTCGAGGACAAGATGTCGGACAGCGAGGAATACGCCGTTGCTGCGGATCACAAGGTCGAATCGGAGAACCTCGTGGTCCCGGAATCTTCGGCAAGCGCAGCCGCGCCGCCGAAACGGGAAGCAACGGTGACGGAGCCGAAACGAGAGAAATCTCCTGCGGCCTCACGCAGTACCTCTC
Source organism: Ophion slaviceki (assembly GCA_944452715.1). Lineage (NCBI taxonomy): Eukaryota > Metazoa > Arthropoda > Insecta > Hymenoptera > Ichneumonidae > Ophion > Ophion slaviceki. Next base: position 12,983,763 of record OX101784.1, on the reverse strand, counting down.
GAAATCGGTCTCCTGCCGGTCGGGATACAGGCTCATCAACGCGGGATGGCGTGAAGGGACGAAACGCGGGATCTGCACGTCTCAAGGTGGCTACGCAGGAAGCTCGAGTCTCAATACTGCGGGACCTACTCGGGAGCAGTAGGTGGTTCATCACTGGGGAACACGGGGTTCATCAGAGCCTCTTTCATTGGAGGAGGTCGAGGAGACCAGACAGTCAGCCTTGGCCGTCTGGGAAACATTTGCCTCCGTCCACGACGCGCTCTCTGAGCAATTTCCGGACGAGCCGCTGGTCCAGGCATACATGGAGGCAGATCAATACACGCGGGCCTACACTCTCCGTATGGAGGTTTGCCAACGGTTGGCGAAACTTCGGGCGAGCCTCAACGCAGCCTCCGCAACGAAATCGGGATCTACTCAACCGGGCACATTGGCCTCATCGGAACTTTGAACTCCGCTTCCGAAGATCTCGCTACCAAGGTTTTCGGGAGAATACCCGCAATGGGTCCCGTTTCGGGACATGTCCACAGCGCTCGTTCGGGAGAATTCCAAAATAACCGATGTTGAGAGGATGCATTATCTTCTCACCGCGGTTACGGGAGAAGCATCAAAGCTCATTTCGAGCGTGCCAATCACCGGGGTCTCACTCAACACGGCATGGAACACGCTCCTTGAGCGTTACAACAACAAGCGCGCACTGGTCTCAGCTCATCTGGACGCCTTACTGGGTACGGAAACGGTCTCACCACGTTCAGCAAAGGAGCTCCATGGACTGCTACACTCCCTCAAGGCGGCGTACAACGCACTCGAAGCACTGGGAGGTCCAGTGAGCCACTGAGATTGGGTCATCGTACACGTCGTCTCAAGGAGGATCGACGCTCATCTGCGGGAAGCTTGGGAGCTCAAGGCGGGACGATCGGACGAGCCTCCCTCGCTTTCAGATCTCCGGGATTTTCTAACCAACCGAGCTCGAGCTCTCGAGAACGTAGAGACTTTACGTTCTCAGAACAAGTCAACGGGCAAGGACTCGTAATCGGGAACTTATGCCTCACGGGTACACGCAGTCTCATCGGGCCCATCCATGTCGCGGCCTTCTACATCGGGACCGTCTTCATCGGGTCCATCCACATCATCATCCGGGTATGCATGCTCACACTGCAAGGGTGCTCACTTTATCGTGGCGTGCCCGAGCTTTCGGCAACTCTCAAACGAGGGAAGACGGGAAGAATTCACCCGTCAGCGCCTGTGTTTCAATTGTCTGGGGAAACACAGCGTAGCGGCGTGCCAGGGGACGACCAGATGTAAGGAGTGTGATCGTAAACATCATACGATGATCCACACCGGGTGGTCAAAGTCTAGGGACCAACGAGCCACGGGTGCGGCTCAACGCAACCCACAGTTGTCCTCTGCGGGAACATCGAGCACATCGGGAGCTACTCGACCATCCGGCTCAACACAATGAGAGACGGGGGCATTAGCTTGCTCGGGTGCTAGTTCATCAACGCTTCCGGGTTGTTCAACTCTGCTGGCCACGGGCTTAGCAGATCTCGAATTAGCATTCGGGGCAACTCACCGGGTACGAATGCTAATCGACAACGGATCGGAGCTCACCTTTGTTTCGGAGAAGTTGGCGAGACAACTCAAGCTTCACCGGGACAACGCGGCCATTCCTATCATTGGAATTGGCGGGACTCATTCGGGCTTGACACGAGGCGCAGTTACCTGCATTTTACATTCAGTAAACTCTAATCATGAAATAAATGTTCAAGCGTTTATTTTACCTAAGCTAATGCCTATCCTTCCTTCCTTCTCAACATCCGGATTACATTGGTCTCATTTGGACGGACTGTAATTAGCCGACCCAGATTTTCTCTCACGAAGGGCGATTGATTTCATTTTAGGAGCAGACTCATATTCTCAATTTATTCGCCCAGAAATTCGAAAAGGAGCAGACGGGACTCCTATGGCGCAGAATTCGATATTCGGGTGGTTCGTTCTTGGCCCAATCGCAAATCGGGCTTCATGTTCGGGATTGTTGCATCAAGTTTCGGTAGATCACAACTTCGAGGAAGTTCAGGATCTTCTCACTCGATTTTGGGAACAGGAAGAGGCTCCCAGTCTACCTGCTCTTTAATTTACGCATGAAGAACAGGAATGTGAGTCTCATTTTGTGCGGACTCACTTGCGGGATTCAACGGGACGGTATATCGTTCGATTGCCGATAATGTCGTCTACGAGGCAACTCGGGAACTCGTACGGTAAGGCAGCCCAGAGCCTGCAAAGGCTATTACGACGACTATCACGGGATACCTCATATCAGAAACTATATTCAGAGTTTCTGCAAGAATATGAGGAACAGTCTCACATGATACGGGCTTCACGTGCGCTTTCTCAGAACTCACGGGTTTATTACCTTCCTCACTACGGGGTGTTGAAAGAATCGAGCACTACAACGAAATTGAGGGTTGTTTTTAATGGGTCAAACGCTACGAGAACGGGAGTATCGCTCAACGACATTTTGCACACCGGTGCGAAATTGCAACGGGACATTTTAGACGTTCTATTATGAGTACGACGACATCGATACATCTTTGCATCTACAGCGGGATCTACAGCGGATATTGTGGGTCGATCAACGCGGGAACATAATTGTTTATCGACTCACAACGGTCACGTACGGAACGAGGCCAGCTCCGTTTCTCGCCGTTCGCGTTCTTTTGCAGTTGGTGGAGGACGAGGACGACAAGTATCCTGAAGCGGTCGCTCCTCTTACAATGGGGCGATACGTGGACGATATTTACGGGGGAGCTAATCAGAGTTCGGATCTCATCACACAGGCACATCAACTCATCGGGATTTGCACGGCGGGCGGCTTTCCACTCGCCAAGTGGCAAAGCAATCATCCAAAGCTTCTCAACTCAATCGGGTTCGATATCAACACAGAAAATTCTCACTCGTTTAAGGATTGCGAGACAAAGGTACTCGGACTTACATGGATTTCAGCCACGGACGTGTTTAAATTCACAACACTTCCACTCTCAACCGGGAACAAGATCACAAAGCGGGCTTCTTTATCTGAGATTGCCCAGCTTTATGATCCCTTGAGATTTTTCGCACCAGTCGTGATTCGGGCTAAAATCCTCTTGCAAAATCTGTGGCTGGAGAAACTCGATTGACGACGTCTCATCGCGAGTCCACGACTCTTGGCTTACGTTTCGTCGGGAATTAGCAGATCTGGGAAACACTTCGGTTCCGAGATGGATTCATCTCACTCCTTCGTCATCCGTGCAGATACACGGGTTTTCTGACGCTTCACAACTCGCGATGGGAGCGGTTGTTTACGTTCGGGTATCAGGACCAGAATCAGCAACACGGGTTACGATGGTTTGCGCAAAAACTAAGGTTGCGCCTATCAAACGTCTTACGATTCCACGTCTGGAACTCTCAGCGGCTCTTCTCCTGGTAAAGTTAGTACGGTGTGTGCAAGATACTCTCAAGCTCACTGATTCTCAGGTTTTCCTGTGGACGGATTCATCCGTCACACTCACTTGGGTACCGAGTCATCCATCACGATGGAAAGATTTCGTTCGGAATCGGGTCTCATCGGCTCAAGAGCTCCTTCCTAGCGGACAATGGAAATTCATCCCGGGCCGGGACAATCCTGCGGATTGTGCATCACGAGAGTTAACCGTTTCTCAGCTCGAGCGACATATACTTGGGTGGGACGGGCCTCACTGGTAAACAAAACCTCACTTCCATTGGCCTTCTCACATCACCGGCGCGGATCTCACAACGGCGCTTGAAGAGCGACCAGGCCTCACGCTCACTGTCTCAGCAGGCTCAACTTCACCGGTCTTATGGAACCTCATCCATCGATACTCATCTCTCACTCGGCTGTTGAGAAACACCTCACTCTGCTTCAAAGTATTTACGACACTTCGAAGACAAAACCAAGGGAGACCGGGCTCACAAATCTCCCTGGGCGACCTGGAACACACACGGCTTTTTTGGGCTAAAGCCACACAAGGGACACACTTCTCATTGGAGCTCACACTTCTCTCATCGGGACAGGCACTTCCAAAATCGCATCCTCTCACGCGATTGACGGGATTTATAGACTCAGACGGGGTTCTGAGAGTAGGAGGGCGGTTACAGCACTCAGCCTTACAACCTGAGAGCAAACACGCCGTCATTCTACCTCGGGATTCGGCTCTCACACGATTTCTCATCGTAGATGCTCATCATCGGACGTTTCACGGTGGGGGTCAGGTTACATTGGCATACCTGCGCACTCACTACTGGATCATCGGCGGGCGGGCACCAGTACGGTCATTCATCTTGAGATGCATGAAATGCGCGCGTCAAAGAGGTATAAAAGCTCAGCAACTGATGGGACAGTTGCCTCACACTTGGGCTACACCTTCACGGGCGTTTCTCTACACGGGAGTAGATTACGCCGGGCCAGTCTCTCTCAAACTCAGACGAGGGCGAGGCTCTCGATCTCACAAAGGCTGGCTGTGCATATTCGTATGCTTCTCAACCTCAGCGATTCATCTCGAAGTTGTTTCAGACTTGACTTCCGAGGCGTTCATCGCAGCGTTTCGGCGATTCACAGGAAGACGGGGCATCTGTCACACTTTATACAGTGACAACGGGACGAACTTTCAAGGAGCCGCCGCAGAACTGCGCAGACTCTTCATCAGCGGGACTCGGGAATCTGAAACAACTGCTCAGATATTGGCCAATGACGGCACGCATTGGGTGTTCAACCTTCCGAGAGCTCCTCACATGAGCGGGAAATGGGAAGCTGCCGTCAAGTCGGTCAAACATCATCTTCGGAGGACGATCGGGGAGACGGCTCTCACGTATGAGGAATTTACGACTTTTCTTACACAAATTGAGGCCGTTCTCAACTCTCGTCCATTGGAACCTCTCACGGAAGATCCGGAGAATCTCTCTGCGCTTACACCGGGACATTTCGTCATCGGGGGAGCGCTCACCGCAGTTCCCGAGCCATCGTTACGGGAAATTCATCCTGCTCGGCTCTCCAAGTGGCAGCTCATACAAGAGCGGCTGCAATACTTTTGGGATCGTTGGTCAACGGGAGTAGAGGAGCTACGCCAGTTCTAACTCAGGGATCTCAGGGATCTCAGGGGGGAGCGGGGCGGGGGTCCCGCGCGGGGTACCCGGGGTATGACGTCACGGCGGGAAGGGCAAGGCCCGGCAGGGGGGGAGCGCGACGGTATCTGCAGCAAAGGGAGGGGGGAGAACAAATAGTGGCAGTTAACCGTTGGAAAGCCATAAAGTTTTTGTATGTTTTATCGTATAACTCGGAATTATCAGCTTCATTATGGACACATGTGGGTAAACTACTATATAAGGCTAGAAAAGTTTCCACCCATAAGAAAACGCTAGCTGCCATATGAAGGGCGCTCTTTCAGAGACTTATAAAAAAAAGAATGCATTATTTATTGCATGCAACTGCAGGTATGAAAGGTGTCGATAAGAAAATTCAAGCCGTCGCGGTTTCATTCCGAAAGATTACGTCAAGATGTTCACATGTGCGAGTATGTACGCAGTGCATCCGGCCAAGCACCCGCTAGACTTGACCAAAAACGAGCTCGAACAGGTTCCAAAGGTCTTGCTCCTAAAATATTGGGGTGAATATGTTGGTTTATTGTGGGATCGTTTGCCAGAACATCATCGGAACGATAGTGAAGTGATATCATATCTTCCATGCATGAAGCATTATAATACGCCACAGATGAAAGATCACATTGATGGCCCCCCACCTCAACGTCGGAAGTGTGAAAAATGCTGTGGAAATTCTTCACGTATGGGGTTCTTCAAACGTGTTTGAACCGGTTTTCTTTTTGGGAGTGTGAAAAAATGTCGAAGGGGGTAATTCTCCGCGTACGAGGTTCTTCGAACGTGTTTGAACCTGTTTTTCACGACTGGAAAAGTGGGGAAAAGTTTGAAAATTCGAGTGGGAGGGTTACGAGGGAGCTTATAAGTTCGTGGACCAAGCTCAGACTACCACACAACATCAACATCTCTCTCTCTCGAAAAGGAACTTTGAAAAGAGAAAAGTGTGGAAAATGGATTTCACGAGCATCAACAAAGTCAGCCGGATGGCGGAATTCCTTCCAACGAAGAAGCTGTCAGAACTCCCCGTTCACTCGGATCATCGAATCTCCGACATGAAGGCCGTACAAACCAAGTTTGGGAAACGCTACATCGCGGACATCGCGGATGAGTTCTCTGTCTTCTTACCGGCACGACTTGTGAAGGCCTTCGACCAAGATCCGACGATGTTTGAGAGTATGCTGCAAGTGGCACGTGATGGTCAACTCTGCATGCGGTACATTGGTGGGAAATACAACAGTGTCGAGTTCCGTCGTCTCTGAGCATGATGGAAAAGACAAAATTCGATGGACCACCATTGTCGAACAGCTGTCCGCATCATCGAGAGTACGGTGGTCAACTGGTCAACTCAGTGGTGGAAAATACAACAGCGTCGAATTCTTCCGACTCTGAGCACACCATGGTGGAAAAGGCAAAATTCGTTGGAACACCATCGTCGGACGGCTGTCCACATCATCGAGAGTATGCTACAACTGGCATGCAAATAGTCAGATCTACATGCAGTTGTGAAAAATACAACAGCGTCAAGTTCCATCGTCTCTGAGCATGGTGGCAGGGGCATATCAAATTCGTTGGGACACCATCGTCGAATAGCTGTCCGCATCACAATCGTCTCACCATCGTTTTCGACGTGTTGGCTATGTAAAAGTGTATAAAAAAATTTCATCGAATTGTAAATGAGGGAGAAACTATTTTCGCCGTAGAATAAATGAAGAAAGCAAATGATATATGTTTTCATCAAAATGTTTTTTATTCGTTTAAAAAAATCCCTCGCACACACAACGATTCGTATACACTTAACCAGCGAATTGTAGTATTAAAAAAACCGAAAGGCAATGCTATCAGCCTTCTGGTATAATCAATCGAAGATGAAGACGGCAAAATATTTTTCTTTACGTTGTGAAACTGTTTTTTCTTAGTGCGAGCACCCGCCTTCACGCACTATCGCGTCACATATGCAACATGAGCATGATCGTTATGTACGCTCACACTTCAAAGCCCATAAACAATTTACAACAACCATAGTATGAAGACAATGATCCGACAAAAAATGTGAATTAAAAAAAAATTCTAACGAGATTCGGTTTGAATCCCTGAACGATAACATATATATATATATTGCCACGTGCTACAATATATGTGAAGTCCAGCCTGTCACGATTCATAGGGTTCTTCGCAGAGGAACATCAAACCTATTCAAGTGACACCAGTTCTTACGAAATCAGCCGCATGGTTAAGGCATATTTTTTCTTCGTTGACGTTTGACGCCACCCTCCGCGCATAGGGAACATTTTTTCTTCATTACATTCCGCTCAAGTAATGCCTTGGATATCCAAAACACATCTACGAAAACGAGGTATTTATTACAAAAACGATCAACTTTAGGGATCTATGGCCGGAGCGCATTACAGGTTGCGACCGCTGATCCGGCTGCATGCACCATTTGAGCACAGATGCATTCGAAGTCTGGAATACTGACAAAATAATTTCTCTTTGCTCCCGTTGAACCCCAATCGGTTCGTTCTGTGTATGTATTTATTTTTCATGCTTTCCGCGGTAATAGATATCAATGCGATATTAAAAAACTCTGGTAGAGGTGATTTTATAACATATTTCGAGCTAGAAGGAAATGCCGAAAATATTTCTGATGGAAGACCATTTTTAGTCATCGACAGCGCTCAAAAGTGGCCATACTTTGAATGAAGCAGCGAGTTAACACAATCTCTCTGGGAAGACTTTTTAACTCGTTAATATGGAGAACAACAATGAACCATCAAAAAAATCTTGCACAAACAAGCCACAGTTTTAAGTTCGGTCGAAGACTTTGCTGCGTGGGAGCAACGGATCGTCGAGTTCATCGAAGTACTGAAAATGCACAGCCGAATCAAACGCCAACGATTATCAGCTAAACATCAATAGTCATTGATAGTCCAAATATCGCATCTGGAAGGATTGAAGTATTCCATGTATAGGCAATTTATACGCATAGGTGCAGGACACAGCCGTAATAGGTTAATGTGGCGCGAAATCGACTTGAACGCGTGATGGTCTATACTTTAACCCCTGCTCGACAAATTTCAACAACGTGCACGTTGTTGAGCTTTAGGAAAAATACGTAGTCTTACAATACATGTAAATAAGTATAAACCAATACGCGTGGAATGTTATATCTCAATGCCACGGGAGATAATGATTATGACGCCTGCAATTAATGTGCAGTCAAGAAATAATACACGTTTCGCATGGGCGACAGTCGCAACTTTATACCCAGCTGAACGAAACAGTGACCGCGTTTCTTTTTACACGCATTGATGCTTACACAACAGTATGGAATCTACCGAATATGGGATTCCTAGTGACCATAGGTCAAATAAAAAAAAATGTGTTTCAAAACAATCTAGCCATCAATGTGTATACCACAAAAAAGACATTGCTCCGATACGCGTGGCTCAACATAAGAAGAAAAAGCATATCAATTTGCTATACATACAAGATACCGGGAATAACAATGTATGGCATTTCACATAGGTCAAGAACTTATCGAGCCTCACGAGCGCAGAACTAAATAAAGGCAGCCATTAAAAAATATATATACGCCATCGGTGTGTGAAGTTAACATAATTTCTCTATCGTTATATGTGCTAGACAAATTAAACAAGAATCCATTATTTCGCAGGTGGTTGCATTACTTTAGATCAGGGCGTAAACTGCAATCGCATGAGGTCGATTGTGGAGAAATAAAAAAACTGCACCATACGACTATCAAATGATACCAATAAGTGGTTCGAAATCACCAACCCCAGTTGCAAAGCATGACATCCATTCATTGTAAAGGCCTATTTGGGGTGTAATATTTTAAAAATTAATGATACAGCAGATGAGGGTAAGCAAAGACTGATGAGCAGAACGTGGCAAAGGATATGTATCAATATCATGCTGTATTGAGCATTGACTACTACATGTCAATGTGTTATTCATATGACGAATCGCTATCATAGTATCAATCGCATCACAGCGCTGATTCCATATCATAGTTTGTGGAAGAATGGGAAAAAATAGCGCTGTGCATAAAACGTACATTTTCTGCGACAATCAATGATCGTCGTTAGTTAATTCTAATACGTTGGTGCAATGACAATAACTGTGCATTGAGTCATCATCCATTAGTAGAGGTAGAAATTGAATTACTCAAGATACAATGGCGCATGCACCACAGAATATTAAATGAGATCAATAAATTGTCATTACTTTGAACATTGAAAAGTGAGGAATACTTGAGTTTGAGTTTTCGTTCTTGGGATCTATACAACTATCCACAGCTACAAAGCACAACGAAATATTCATGGATCATAAAAGCTGCCTCCCCAGCTAGAGACATCAAAATATGTAATTGCTACAGCGCAGACTGGTAAACAAAAATTCTATGGCAAAGGACATTAAATTATTGACCGACTGCATACTCACCAGGGTTAACCTTTATCTCAAGTCGGAATTCTATCCTCACGATAACTCGAATTTGGACTTCAACAAAAAAAGTTTCGCCATTTTGTTTAATATGTACTCTCGATTTCGTAAATATCATTACGACTGTAATAGTGATCGTACTTTGTTCACCATCGCCAAGTTTTGATGCAACGGCCCTGTCACGGTTAATGATTGATCGCATCAGAATGAGCATGTACAAAATGCTACCCTAAATGCGTGAATAGAGTCCGAAGACAAGGAAGATTCACCACCGAATACAATTGCATATTGTTTCAATCTTACACGACCGCGTTGTTGAATATTGTCCATTGACCGACATTATCGATAAAATTGTATAGATCAGCAAAATCCCTCCCCGGCTAAATGAATAAACAGTTTAAAAATGAGTTTGTCAAAGATCAACGTCAATCACGATTGGATCTTGTCATCAACTAGATCACTCTAAAACATATTCATCATGACTGTGCCCACGTTTGTGGATCTACAAGGATTCATTGTTGGAAGAAACTTTATTATGAAGGAATTAGCAATTCTGAAAGCGGGGTGCGCGCTCTCTTATTGCATTTTCGCGAGTCCCATAGCATGGGGACTTTTCACAAAATCTGAGAGATACGAAGCATCATGGTTGATTCGCAATCATCATAGTCGAAAGTGGGCCTATGGAAACGTTCCATATAGCATGGCTAAAGGTTTCATAATGGCTGCAGTTGAAGGTTCAACGGAAGACGACATGTGTCCTATCGTATATGTTACGGGCATGAAAAACGAGAGTGGCTAGTTGATACACCAAATATGAAAAATGAGCTATTTATCGAGTTGTTGAATATGGACTTTGACGATATGGATGCCTCAAGTGAATTAAATGGACGTTCTACTCTACGATGTGAAAAGCATAAAAACAATTGTGCCTTGCAAAATGTATTTAAAAGCTACGATTGGTGTCTGAATCATAAAGATTCTTGCAGATAAAAGAAATGTAACATTATGTACTTTTTTATTCTTTCCACCCCGTCCTTCGTTATGTCAGCATCATCTGACACCGGATTGTGCAACTGAATACAATATTTCTTTCGAATGTGAAACTCATTTTTTTGTATGGAATTTGTTTGAAAAAAAAATAATATAATCAGTATACGTTCGATGGACATTCGGAGCCGTTTGTTGGAAGTCTGCGAGGCGTTCGAAGATTTTCGAGAGTCTATCGTGAGACGTTCAAGAGACTCCCGAAGACATTCATAAGACACTTGAAGACATTCAAGAGACGTTCGAAAACATTCATAAGACGTTTGAAGACGTGCATGAGGGGTTTAAAGAGTTTCGAGAGACTTTCTACGACGTTCATGAAACGTTTGAAGATGTTTGTGAGACGTTCAAGAGACCGTTGAAAACGTTCATAACGTTCAGAGACGTTCAGAGACTTTCGAAGACGTTTAAGAGATCTTTGACGATATCCACAATACGTTTGAAGACATCGATAAGCGGTTCCAAGACGTTTAAGAGACTATTAAACACATTCACGAGGGGTTCGAAGACGTTCGAAGACGTTTAACACGTTGACGTGTCACCCGAATACGGGTGCCACGGCACGCGTATTCGGGTGACACGGCAATCAACGTGTTAAGAGACTTTCAAAGACATTCACGAGGGGTTTGAAGACGTCCAAGAGATATTTAAAGACATTCGTGAGACTTTCGAAGACATTCGTAATACGTTTGAAGACATTCATGAGGGGTTCGAAGACGCTTAAGAGACTTTCGTAGACATTCATGATGGCTTCAAAGACGGTCGTGAGACTTTTGAAGACATTCATAATACGTTTGAAGACAATCATGAGGAGTTCGAAGACGCTCAAGAGACTTTCAAAGACATTCACGAGGGATTTGAAGAATTTTGAAGGCCATAGAGTACCTGAGCTTTAAACGCGTTTTTCTCGAATCAGCTTTTGTCCATTTGGCGTGACAAATAACTTCAACAATTTTCACTCGAATTACTTCAAATTTAAAAATTATGTTCCTAATTAGATTTCGCAGAGAAGTATTAACAGAAAACTTTTCATTTTATGAGCAGTTTTATACGAATATTTTCACTGAAAATTCATGTCAGTGAATTTCTTAAAGTTCAAATACCTACAACTTTGGAATAAAACAATATATTTTTAATTCCGTACGTACTTCTCTAGGTATTATAATGTAGATTGATGAGAACGTTTGTTTTTTGTTCTAGGTAAAAAATTGTGGATGCTAAATGTCACGCCGCGGAGCGCCTAAACAAAAAAAGATGACGAAAGAAAATATTAGTAGTCAGCCATTTCAAACGTCGAAAAAAAGATATATTTTCTAACAGCTTGATATTCATACTGAATAGATGTGTAATTCATTTCATGAATGAATGAATTTTTCATATGAAAAAAATGGTTAAATTTGCACATGACTGTAAACCCGTTACTGTGGCCTAAGGCCTCAAGAGACTTTTAAAGACATTCACCAGAGGTTTGAAGATGTTCAAGAGATCCTCGACGACATTCATAATACGCTGTTCGACCACATTCATAAACCGAAGATTTTCATAACGTTTAAGTTTGTTTGGGATTTTCACCCAAACAATCCCAGCAAAACTCAAACGGCATGAAAAATCTTCGGTTTATAAATGTCGAAAGTTTAGGAATGAATGTATATGAATGTCATCGAAGTTTGTTTGAGTTAGTTCGAGTTTGTTTGGGATTTTCTCCCAAACAAGCCCAAACAATCCCGGCAAAACTCAAACCCCATGAAAATCTCCGGTTTATGGATGTCATCGAACATCGTATTATGAATATCGTCGAAGATCTCTTGAACGTCGTCGAACGCATAATGAATGTCTTCAAACGTTTTAGGAATGTCGTCGAAAGTCTCTCAAACGCCTTCGAACCCCTCATCGATGTCTTCAAACGCATTATGAATGTTGTCGAAGATCTCTTGAACGTATTGTACAGTTTCTTGAATGTCTTTAAATGTCTCTTAAGCGTCTTCGAACCCCTCATGAATGTTTCCAAACGTACTATGAACCTCTTCGAAAGTTTCACAAACGTCTTCGAAAGACTCTTGAACGTCTTCAAATCCCTCGTGAATGTCTTTGAAAGTCTCTTGAGCGTCTTCGAACTCCTCATGATTGTCTTCAAACGTATTATGAATGTCTTCAAAAGTCTCACGACCGTCTTTGAAGCCATCATGAATGTCTACGAAAGTCTCACGAATGTCTTCAAATATCTCTTGGACGTCTTCAAACCCCTCGTGAATGTCTTTGAAAGTCTCTTAACACGTTGATTGCCGTGTCACCCGAATACGCGTGACGTCAGTGGCGTAGCGTGGGGGGGGGGGGGGGGCAGAGGGGACCATGGCCCCGGGCGGCGCAGATGTGGGGCGGCGGCGGCGGGCGGCACTCAGTTGCGAAAATAGGGAGGGGGGGCGGCAAATTTAGGGTTAGCCCCGGGCGGCAAAAATCCACGCTACGCCACTGCGTGACGTGGCACCCGTATTCGGGTGACACGGCAGTCAACGTGTTAAACGTCTTCGAACCCCTCGTGAATGGGTTTAATAGTCTCTTAAACGTCTTGGAACCGCTTATCGATGTCTTCAAACGTATTGTGGATATCGTCAAAGATCTTTTAAACGTCTTCGAAAGTCTCTGAACGTCTCTGAACGTTATGAACGTTTTCAACAGTCTCTTGAACGTCTCACAAACATCTTCAAACGTTTCATGAACGTCGTAGAAAGTCTCTCGAAACTCTTTAAACCCCTCATGCACGTCTTCAAACGTCTTATGAATGTTTTCGAACGTCTCTTGAATGTCTTCAAATGTCTTATGAATGTCTTCGGGAGTCTCTTGAACGTCTCACGACAGACTCTCGAAAATCTTCGAACGCCTCGCAGACTTCCAACAAACGGCTCCGAATGTCCATCGAACGTATACTGATTATATTATTTTTTTTCAATCAAATTCCATACAAAAAAATGAGTTTCACATTCGAAAGAAATATTGTATTCAGTTGCACAATCCGGTGTCAGATGATGCTGACATAACGAAGGACGGGGTGGAAAGAATAAAAAAGTACATAATGTTACATTTCTTTTATCTGCAAGAATCTTTATGATTCAGACACCAATCGTAGCTTTTAAATACATTTTGCAAGGCACAATTGTTTTTATGCTTTTCACATCGTAGAGTAGAACGTCCATTTAATTCACTTGAGGCATCCATATCGTCAAAGTCCATATTCAACAACTCGATAAATAGCTCATTTTTCATATTTGGTGTATCAACTAGCCACTCTCGTTTTTCATGCCCGTAACATATACGATAGGACACATGTCGTCTTCCGTTGAACCTTCAACTGCAGCCGTCATGAAACCTTTAGCCATGCTATATGGAACGTTTCCATAGGCCCACTTTCGACTGTGATGATTGCGAATCAACCATGATGCTTCGTATCTCTCAGATTTTGTGAAAAGTCCCCATGCTATGGGACTCGCGAAAATGCAATAAGAGAGCGCGCACCCCGCTTTCAGAATTGCTAATTCCTTCATAATAAAGTTTCTTCCAACAATGAATCCTTGTAGATCCACAAACGTGGGCACAGTCATGATGAATATGTTTTAGAGTGATCTAGTTGATGACAAGATCCAATCGTGATTGACGTTGATCTTTGACAAACTCATTTTTAAACTGTTTATTCATTTAGCCGCGGAGGGATTTTGCTGATCTATACAATTTTATCGATAATGTCGGTCAATGGACAATATTCAACAACGCGGTCGTGTAAGATTGAAACAATATGCAATTGTATTCGGTGGTGAATCTTCCTTGTCTTCGGACTCTATTCACGCATTTAGGGTAGCATTTTGTACATGCTCATTCTGATGCGATCAATCATTAACCGTGACAGGGCCGTTGCATCAAAACTTGGCGATGGTGAACAAAGTACGATCACTATTACAGTCGTAATGATATTTACGAAATCGAGAGTACATATTAAACAAAATGGCGAAACTTTTTTTGTTGAAGTCCAAATTCGAGTTATCGTGAGGATAGAATTCCGACTTGAGATAAAGGTTAACCCTGGTGAGTATGCAGTCGGTCAATAATTTAATGTCCTTTGCCATAGAATTTTTGTTTACCAGTCTGCGCTGTAGCAATTACATATTTTGATGTCTCTAGCTGGGGAGGCAGCTTTTATGATCCATGAATATTTCGTTGTGCTTTGTAGCTGTGGATAGTTGTATAGATCCCAAGAACGAAAACTCAAACTCAAGTATTCCTCACTTTTCAATGTTCAAAGTAATGACAATTTATTGATCTCATTTAATATTCTGTGGTGCATGCGCCATTGTATCTTGAGTAATTCAATTTCTACCTCTACTAATGGATGATGACTCAATGCACAGTTATTGTCATTGCACCAACGTATTAGAATTAACTAACGACGATCATTGATTGTCGCAGAAAATGTACGTTTTATGCACAGCGCTATTTTTTCCCATTCTTCCACAAACTATGATATGGAATCAGCGCTGTGATGCGATTGATACTATGATAGCGATTCGTCATATGAATAACACATTGACATGTAGTAGTCAATGCTCAATACAGCATGATATTGATACATATCCTTTGCCACGTTCTGCTCATCAGTCTTTGCTTACCCTCATCTGCTGTATCATTAATTTTTAAAATATTACACCCCAAATAGGCCTTTACAATGAATGGATGTCATGCTTTGCAACTGGGGTTGGTGATTTCGAACCACTTATTGGTATCATTTGATAGTCGTATGGTGCAGTTTTTTTATTTCTCCACAATCGACCTCATGCGATTGCAGTTTACGCCCTGATCTAAAGTAATGCAACCACCTGCGAAATAATGGATTCTTGTTTAATTTGTCTAGCACATATAACGATAGAGAAATTATGTTAACTTCACACACCGATGGCGTATATATATTTTTTAATGGCTGCCTTTATTTAGTTCTGCGCTCGTGAGGCTCGATAAGTTCTTGACCTATGTGAAATGCCATACATTGTTATTCCCGGTATCTTGTATGTATAGCAAATTGATATGCTTTTTCTTCTTATGTTGAGCCACGCGTATCGGAGCAATGTCTTTTTTGTGGTATACACATTGATGGCTAGATTGTTTTGAAACACATTTTTTTTTATTTGACCTATGGTCACTAGGAATCCCATATTCGGTAGATTCCATACTGTTGTGTAAGCATCAATGCGTGTAAAAAGAAACGCGGTCACTGTTTCGTTCAGCTGGGTATAAAGTTGCGACTGTCGCCCATGCGAAACGTGTATTATTTCTTGACTGCACATTAATTGCAGGCGTCATAATCATTATCTCCCGTGGCATTGAGATATAACATTCCACGCGTATTGGTTTATACTTATTTACATGTATTGTAAGACTACGTATTTTTCCTAAAGCTCAACAACGTGCACGTTGTTGAAATTTGTCGAGCAGGGGTTAAAGTATAGACCATCACGCGTTCAAGTCGATTTCGCGCCACATTAACCTATTACGGCTGTGTCCTGCACCTATGCGTATAAATTGCCTATACATGGAATACTTCAATCCTTCCAGATGCGATATTTGGACTATCAATGACTATTGATGTTTAGCTGATAATCGTTGGCGTTTGATTCGGCTGTGCATTTTCAGTACTTCGATGAACTCGACGATCCGTTGCTCCCACGCAGCAAAGTCTTCGACCGAACTTAAAACTGTGGCTTGTTTGTGCAAGATTTTTTTGATGGTTCATTGTTGTTCTCCATATTAACGAGTTAAAAAGTCTTCCCAGAGAGATTGTGTTAACTCGCTGCTTCATTCAAAGTATGGCCACTTTTGAGCGCTGTCGATGACTAAAAATGGTCTTCCATCAGAAATATTTTCGGCATTTCCTTCTAGCTCGAAATATGTTATAAAATCACCTCTACCAGAGTTTTTTAATATCGCATTGATATCTATTACCGCGGAAAGCATGAAAAATAAATACATACACAGAACGAGCCGATTGGGGTTCAACGGGAGCAAAGAGAAATTATTTTGTGAGTATTCCAGACTTCGAATGCATCTGTGCTCAAATGGTGCATGCAGCCGGATCAGCGGTCGCAACCTGTAATGCGCTCCGGCCATAGATCCCTAAAGTTGATCGTTTTTGTAATAAATACCTCGTTTTCGTAGATGTGTTTTGGATATCCAAGGCATTACTTGAGCGGAATGTAATGAAGAAAAAATGTTCCCTATGCGCGGAGGGTGGCGTCAAACGTCAACGAAGAAAAAGTATGCCTTAACCATGCGGCTGATTTCGTAAGAACTGGTGTCACTTGAATAGGTTTGATGTTCCTCTGCGAAGAACCCTATGAATCGTGACAGGCTGGACTTCACATATACTGTAGCACGTGGCAATATATATATATGTTATCGTTCAGGGATTCAAACCGAATCTCGTTAGAATTTTTTTTTAATTCATATTTTTTGTCGGATCATTGTCTTCATACTATGGTTGTTGTAAATTGTTTATGGGCTTTGAAGTGTGAGCGTACATAACGATCATGCTCATGTTGCATATGTGACGCGATAGTGCGTGAAGGCGGGTGCTCGCACTAAGAAAAAACAGTTTCACAACGTAAAGAAAAATATTTTGCCGTCTTCATCTTCGATTGATTATACCAGAAGGCTGATAGCATTGCCTTTCGGTTTTTTTAATACTACAATTCGCTGGTTAAGTGTATACGAATCGTTGTGTGTGCGAGGGATTTTTTTAAACGAATAAAAAACATTTTGATGAAAACATATATCATTTGCTTTCTTCATTTATTCTACGGCGAAAATAGTTTCTCCCTCATTTACAATTCGATGAAATTTTTTTATACACTTTTACATAGCCAACACGTCGAAAACGATGGTGAGACGATTGTGATGCGGACAGCTATTCGACGATGGTGTCCCAACGAATTTGATATGCCCCTGCCACCATGCTCAGAGACGATGGAACTTGACGCTGTTGTATTTTTCACAACTGCATGTAGATCTCTCGATGATGTGGACAGCCGTCCGACGATGGTGTTCCAACGAATTTTGCCTTTTCCACCATGGTGTGCTCAGAGTCGGAAGAATTCGACGCTGTTGTATTTTCCACCACTGAGTTGACCAGTTGACCACCGTACTCTCGATGATGCGGACAGCTGTTCGACAATGGTGGTCCATCGAATTTTGTCTTTTCCATCATGCTCAGAGACGACGGAACTCGACACTGTTGTATTTCCCACCAATGTACCGCATGCAGAGTTGACCATCACGTGCCACTTGCAGCATACTCTCAAACATCGTCGGATCTTGGTCGAAGGCCTTCACAAGTCGTGCCGGTAAGAAGACAGAGAACTCATCCGCGATGTCCGCGATGTAGCGTTTCCCAAACTTGGTTTGTACGGCCTTCATGTCGGAGATTCGATGATCCGAGTGAACGGGGAGTTCTGACAGCTTCTTCGTTGGAAGGAATTCCGCCATCCGGTTGACTTTGTTGATGCTCGTGAAATCCATTTTCCACACTTTTCTCTTTTCAAAGTTCCTTTTCGAGAGAGAGAGATGTTGATGTTGTGTGGTAGTCTGAGCTTGGTCCACGAACTTATAAGCTCCCTCGTAACCCTCCCACTCGAATTTTCAAACTTTTCCCCACTTTTCCAGTCGTGAAAAACAGGTTCAAACACGTTCGAAGAACCTCGTACGCGGAGAATTACCCCCTTCGACATTTTTTCACACTCCCAAAAAGAAAACCGGTTCAAACACGTTTGAAGAACCCCATACGTGAAGAATTTCCACAGCATTTTTCACACTTCCGACGTTGAGGTGGGGGGCCATCAATGTGATCTTTCATCTGTGGCGTATTATAATGCTTCATGCATGGAAGATATGATATCACTTCACTATCGTTCCGATGATGTTCTGGCAAACGATCCCACAATAAACCAACATATTCACCCCAATATTTTAGGAGCAAGACCTTTGGAACCTGTTCGAGCTCGTTTTTGGTCAAGTCTAGCGGGTGCTTGGCCGGATGCACTGCGTACATACTCGCACATGTGAACATCTTGACGTAATCTTTCGGAATGAAACCGCGACGGCTTGAATTTTCTTATCGACACCTTTCATACCTGCAGTTGCATGCAATAAATAATGCATTCTTTTTTTTTATAAGTCTCTGAAAGAGCGCCCTTCATATGGCAGCTAGCGTTTTCTTATGGGTGGAAACTTTTCTAGCCTTATATAGTAGTTTACCCACATGTGTCCATAATGAAGCTGATAATTCCGAGTTATACGATAAAACATACAAAAACTTTATGGCTTTCCAACGGTTAACTGCCACTATTTGTTCTCCTCCCTCCCTTTGCTGCAGATACCGTCGCGCTCCCCCCCTGCCGGGCCTTGCCCTTCCCGCCGTGACGTCATACCCCGGGTACCCCGCGCGGGACCCCCGCCCCGCTCCCCCCTGAGATCCCTGAGTTAGAACTGGCGTAGCTCCTCTACTAACGGGCTACCTACAACGGCAACAAGCCATCTCAAAATGGCATCATCCTTCTCACGAGATTCGGGTCGGGTCTTTGGCTCTGTTGACCGACGAGAGGACTTCACCTACTAAATGGCATTTGGTACGGGTCTTGGAACTGCATCCGGGAGAGGATGGGCTCACACGGGTGGTCACTATCAAGACCACCACCACCACACTCAAGCGGCCTATTGCCAAACTGGCCCTACTTCCAATCTCATCCGGGTCTCAATAAATCGACAGCACTGCTGCCGATGGCGGGCGGAATGTTCAGGAATTACGATCCGCTCGTAATTCCCGAATTGTTCACAATTTTCCGCGGGAATTAGACGAGGGAGTCACGCCGGGATCCTCTCGTGGCTGTCGTTGATGGCGCCACTTTTCGGGGCATTTCCGCTCATTGATCGCGTGATCGCGTGGCTTTTCCCTCACTCACTCTCATTCTTTCCTCATCGATCACACGGACCACACGCGACGTCTCACGGGTTAATTAGTAAATAGGAAATTTCCTCATCGTATCTTTCGGGGCCATAGTTCCTTGGATCGTACATTACTCGGGACGTAGTTACAATCGTGTACGTCGGGCGATATTGCTGCGTTACGGGCGGATCGTCGAGATCTCGGTCGATCCGATTCTTCTCCCACGTGTCGGGACGCGTCTCACGGCGGCGGCCATTGTCCGCCCTCGTTCGAGAAAGTTCTTATCAACGCTTTAAAACCGGGCTTTCCTCACATTTACCGGGCTTATTTTCCACACGTATACTGTATCTTTGTATTCTATATTGTTAATATACTTTTATATTATTTTTCCGTACATCAAGAACTTGGCGCCTTTTCTTTTTCCACCTACACCAGATCTTCCGGGTCCTTCTCAAACAGTTGTTGTCTTCGAAGCATTCTGCCTTCCCGGGTATTATCATTTGTGCGTTTGTCAGCCACTAGCTGCCATGGGGACCTAACGCCCCTTCGCTAATTGTGGGATATCCAGGGAAACTATTCATCGGGTTGACGTGAAATTTTCAGGGAATATTTTCGAAACATCATACTTCAAGAAAATGTAAAAAAAATCGATTTTGTGAAAATTCGGACTGCATCTCACCCCTTTAAATGTATTGGGTTTTTGTAAAATTTTAGGTTTGGCTAAATTGGGTTTGGGTTTGAGAAACAAACCGTAACAAACCCACACCCACAGCTACGCACACAGGCACACGCAAAAACTGACTTTTTTCAATTGCTCGATTTTTTGATGATCAAAAATCGACCTTATTTGATCGAAAATATGTATATCCGAATGAATAAGTCGACGTCATTAAACCAGGTATATTAATGTTTTATTTGTGAAGATGAGTTGGCGAAAATATGCATAATATTTAGCTGACTTATTCATTGCATGTAATTCCTAGATTTTTTACACTTTGCCGAGGGTATTTTTTCCGGAATTCGTTTGGGTTTTTCGTGTTGTTTGGGTTGTTTGGGTCATCATGTCTTGTTTGGGTTGTTTAAGTTTTAATGGGTTTGTTTGGGTTTGGGTTTGGGAGACAAACCCTAACAAACCCGAACATCGATTTCTTGTACTCTTGAAAAAGGGTTTCTTTTGGTCAACACTACAATGTTACGTGGTCAATATTTGGCGCCCCAGATATCGTAGTACTACCCGACTCATGCGCTGCTTTCGGAGGCGTCAAAAAAAAAGTTCCTCCATTGCTGATATGATTTCGGCCGATTGAGACCGAAAAAAGAAAAGATGTCGTTAAACTGGAAGGTCTTCCCTGTACAATGACGTAGGATTTTCGAAAAATATCAAAATCTAACAAAATGGCGTAGTTATGAAAAAAGTCTGGTTTTTTGCCTATAAGATGGTCGTTTTTTTCAATGCCAAATCGTTAATTTTCATCCAATCAAAAATATCCTACGTCATTGTAGAGTAAATATATTGAAGAGTACTCAGTTCAAATTTCAAGTCAATCGGATAATTGCTCTTTGAAATACAATGTCAGCAAATTTGAAAAAAACTCATGTCGAGAAAAACGCGTTTAAAGATTTAACTATCGATTTTTGCAAGATCAAACAATATTGATATAAATGATATTAATGCTAATGATATTCTTGAAAGTATAAACTGGCGAAAAAGGCAAAAAAATCGATTTCTTGAAAGTGTCACACTGTCGTCACACTGTCGTCACACTTAAATTCAGTCGTTACACAATTGCCATCTCGAAATAAACCTAAAAAAAATTCGACCGATATGGTGGCGTACACAAATTACGTAACGCAAAATTTCGCAATTTTTGACCCCCCCCCCCCCCCCCCCCCCCGCCAAACGTAACAGGACCGTAACGCCTGGCTGGGGGGGGGTCCAGCCAGGCGTTACGGTTACCTCCCCCCCCCCTCCATTCCGTTACGTAGCGGGTGCTCTAACGTCAATAATTGCGATTTTTTCATAGACATAACGAATTATTAAAGGATCGTGTTTATACTCATTTTATGAAGTATATATTCATCTAGTTTTTTACGAATTTTTATGAAAAAAATATTCAACACGAACCGAAAAATATGACTTCTGTGATGACAAAAAAAATTCTCTTCATTGTCCCATCGATATCTTTATAAAAGTCTATAATATATATATACTTATATGTGTGAGTGAAAAGTCAACTTATATACTTATATGTGTAAGTGAAAAGTCAATGATTTATTAATATCTATACAAGTGTAGCTATCGTTATGCGTAGTGATATTTTTTATTCTCGTTTTTTATTGCAAAATGCCGACAGTTTGGGCATGTTTTTCCATTTTCAAGGCCTTTTTTTGTTTCCAAACAGTTTAAAAAAAAGTAATTATAAAAAAAATTTAAATAGGATACGTACAACCTCAGTCACTGCGATTCCAATAATGTCAAATAAAAAATTGAAAATCGGTTGATAAGTTTTTGAGTGTTCGCTGGAACAAGGTCGAACACAGTAGTTTCAAGAAAAACGCGTTCAATGTTTTCCTTCCGTTTTTCTTGATATAAAGTTTTGTTTTTTCTCGAATATTGATACTTACATTACAGCATCTAGTCGTGGGCAATATGACGGTTCTTCATCTTCATTATATTTCACAAAATAATAAGAGCCTGCACTTAATCTATCGTGAACGATGCCACACCTGTAGGGACTGAGGACACTAACCCGTCGCGTTACCTGTTCTTACTAAAGTGACTGTAATTCCGTCAATTTTCGGAGTTTTCAATAAAAATGTTGCCGACATATTTACGAATATATGTACTGCCAAGAATTGTAAAAAACACAATTTTTTCTTCGCATTTTGCTTGGGGAGAGTGGGAAAGCTACTGTGCAAGTTCTTGCAATGACTTCCCCCCTTAACGGACATTTCGTATGGAAAGCTGTTAACTTTCCGCGGTCAAATTGCACGCGAGTATTAAACTCAAAATTGAACATGCAGAAATGTTGCTATTTCTGGCAGTTCTAAAATCGTTACGTAACGCAAAGCTTCCCCCCCCCCCCCACGGACGTAGACCGTAACGCATGGTCGACCCCCCTCCCCCAATTGTGTTACGTCATTTGCGTATGCCCCCTATTCAGCTGGAGCCCCCTTTCTGCATATTTACAAAAAATTACCATGCTTGAAGCTCAGATCAACCCGAACAAATTTCCTGTATTTTAAAATTAATTTTACAGGTTTCACGTTTAGGTGACAAATTTGGATGCCGATCAATCAATTTGAGTTGAAAAAACTGGTCCAGTCTGAATATTTCACAGATTGTGAGAGATATAATGATTTTGTACACATATAAAATTATACTTTGTGATATTACGATTTTTTGAGTACTGAAATGGAAACCGAGACGCGATATTATTTTCGTAGAATTTTTGCATTCGGATGTGTATATTCCGCGTAATTTTCGGGTTCGCGCGGTAGGCAACACGCGCTTCGGTTGTCTGTAAACAGAACGGCAAGGCTATGGTTGCACGTGCCTGGCTCTCCCGCTCATGGAACACCTGCACGAAGCGGTGCGCGCGCACCCGTAGCGCCATCTCTCTTGCACTCCGCACGGCACGCGCGGCTCATGTGTCAGTCAGTGCAGCCAGATCGCGCGCAAAAGTTACCCCCTCTCTAGTCTCTTGCGCGCCCATCATACAATCATAGTAGCGCGTGTCCGTGAGCGAGCGACGCTCGGACATCTTCGGAAAAAGCCGAGCGCCGTCGAAGTTTCCCGACCGCGCCTTCGGCAATACACTAATCCATGGTCGCTGAGCACGTTCATGTGCGGCCAAGCCAAAACGAAGGCTTCGAGGGAGAAAGCAATCTGAGCAGGACTCGCGCGTTACCTCGCCCGATGGCACGCGCGAGGCTTTTGGATGATTTCAATACTTATTTAGCTCTTGATTCTCTGCGTTATTAATGTATACAAAAAAGTGTATCGCGCACTCTGATCGCTTATTTTTTTAGTTTGTACGTTAATTTAATATAATAATAAATCTAAATTACAACTTATTTATCTTCTAAAAAATTGTTTACGCTTTACTCACACCCGTCCTTATGCCAAATAAATTATAATTCATAAAAGTGAGCGGAAATATATTTATATTCGTATTATTATATTAATTCTCATACTTTCATCAAGCGATAAAGCATTATCCCCAAAAACAAGCCAATCATCCATACGGCCGTGAATCGTCAGTACCAGAAAGTGCACATATTCTACAAGCGATGAGATGGTCCCGTTGGTAGCGTTCCTGGCTTCGGTCTGCAGGGGCGCGGGATCGTTCCCCGCGATCAGTGCTTTTTTTAAATTATTATTACTATTAATTCTTATTTGATTACTTATTTTTATTAGTTATCATTATTATTTTAATTAGTTATCTTTTAGTGTCGAAAAGTTTATCGCGCAATCCGACCGCTTATTTTATTAGTTTGTACGTTAATTTAAATGTAATAATAAATCTAAATTATAACTTATTTATCTTCCAAAAAATTGTTTGCGCTTTACTCACACCCGTCCCTATGCCAAATAAATTGTAATTCCTAAAAGTAAGCGGAAATATATTTATAGTCGTATTATTATATTTATTCTCGAAAGTTACGATTCGCGGCCGGATGGATGATTGGCTTGGTTTTGGGGATAATGCTTTATCGCTTGATGAAAGTATATGAGAATGAATATAATAATACGAATATAAATATATTCCCGCTTACTTTTATGCATTACAATTTATTTGGCATAGGGACGGGTGTGAGTAAAGCGCAAACAATTTTTTAGAAGATGAATAAGTTGTAATTGAGATTTATTATTATATTTAAATTAACGTACAAACTAATAAAATAAGCGGTCAGAGTGCGCGATAAATTTTTCGACACTAAAAGATAACTAATTAAAATAACAATGATAACTAATCAAATAAGAATTCATAGTAACAATAATTTGAAAAAAGGACTGAGCGCGGGGAACGGTCCCGCGCCCCTGCGGACCGAAGTCAGGAACGCTACCAACGAAACCATTTCATCGCTTGTAGAATATGTGTACTTTCTGGTACTTACGATTCGCGGCCGGATGGATGATTGGCTTGTTCTTGGGGATAGTGCTTTTTCGCTTGATGTAAGTATGAAAATTAATATAATAATACGAATATAAATATATTTCTGCTTACGTTTATGAATTACAATTTATTTGGCATAGGGACGGGTGTGGGTAAAGCGTAAACAATTTTTTAGA
Source organism: Ophion slaviceki (assembly GCA_944452715.1). NCBI lineage: Eukaryota > Metazoa > Arthropoda > Insecta > Hymenoptera > Ichneumonidae > Ophion > Ophion slaviceki. The sequence continues at coordinate 12,958,840 of OX101784.1, read as the reverse complement.
AGAGGAATAAGTTGTAATTTAGATTTATTATTATATTTACATTAACGTACAAACTAATAAAATAAGCGGTCACAGTGCGCGATAAATAATTCGAAACTTAACCCTTTGACTGTCAGTGACACACATATGGGCAAAAAAAGTCGTGCCATTTTTGTGTCATGACACACATGTGGGCATTTGAAAAAAAACATTTCTACTACAGCGATTTGACTATAATTTGGTAAATCATAGGTTTTGAGGTCGCTGAATCGGAATTTCAAATCAGATTTCCAAAATTCAAAATGGCGGATCCAAAATGGCAGACGCAAATTCAAAAAAATGGTTTGATTCCGACGAAAGTGAGTGTTTGAGGGTTTTTGAGGTCGCTAAATCCGAATTTGAAATCAGATTTCTAAAATTCAAAATGGCGGATCCAATATGGCGCACGCAAATTCAAAAAATAATTCGATTCCGACGAAAGTAGGTACCGTATGGTTTTTGAGGTCGCTGAAACAGAATTTGAAATTGGATTTCCAAAATTCAAAATGGCGGATCCAATATGGCAGACGCAAATTCGACAAGTAGTTTGATTTCGACAAAAATTTGTATCTTTGGAATGTTTATGGTCGGGAATTTCGAATTTGTGTCCTAACTTCAAGTATCTGATGCTCGGATACAATATGATGAATAAAAATTTAGCAAATCATGTATGACAATCTATCCATAGTAACAAATGTAAAAAAATACTTTTTTGGTTTTATATCCCGCTCTCTGCCGAACTCAGAGTCACGAATCGAGGACGTGGCGGTCATTGACTCCGATTGTGTATTTTTTTGTATTTTTTGTGCTTTTTGTAGTTTCATTTTTTATGTGCTTTTTGTATTTTTGCAACATAAAAAATTTGTATTTCTCTTGTAGTTTTAATTTTTTTCGATTTTAATTTTGTTCCTTGTTTTGTTGTCTGTATCTATTGTTTTTTTTCATTCTTTGTGAATTTTTTTTTCATGAAGTTATATCTTTTATTTTATGTTTGGACAACAAATGAAAAAGAATTTCGGTACTTCACCTGATCATACCGTTATTCGTGGTACTTTTGGAAGCAAGGTACCGCACACAGTGGAACATTACCACAATCTTTGCACATAAAGAATGTTGCCTTCCCTTGTTTGAGCTTACAATTATACTCTTTAGATAATGTGTGTAGATCACAATGATCTTCTAATAGCTCTGTTGCCAGTGCACAACGAAACTGTAAAGAAGTCATTTTTTTCGAGTCAGTTTAGAGATGATTATAGACGACGGAAGCATTATAAATTGCAGTATCGAATAAATGAAAGTATAATTTGTGATGCCACTTGACGGTCGTGTGAATTGTTTCGTAAGAAGAAATAGACTGATCTTTTTCGTCTACATCTCCCATATTGTTATTATAAGAAATAACAACATTTGGCTTCATGATCTGTTTCTTGGTGAGCTTAGTCTTTAGTCCATGTCAAAATTCTCGCTAGACATTCACATTGTTTATATTATTATTAATATCATGTTAAATGATTTCTCGCATTTAGTCGCTCGAATTCAAATCAACTCAATCATACTAAAACTGAAAACCTTTCTTGTCATATTGGAGCCACCATTTTGAATTATGGAAATTCGATTTCAGATTTGGATCCAGCGACCTCGAAAACCCTGAGGTACTCACTTTCGTCGGAATCAAACCATTTTTCAAATTTGCGTCCGCCATATTGGATCCACCATTTTTTTATTTTAGAAATCCGATGTTAGATTCGGTATCAGCGACCTCGAAAATCGTAAGGTACTCACTTTCGTCGGAATCAAACCATTTTTTAAATTTGCGTCCGCCATTTTTAATTTTGGAAATCCGATTTCGGATTCAGATTCAGCGACCCTAAAAACCTTCCCACTGAAATTTTAGGGTAAGTCTCTGAAGATTTTTTTCCAACACAAAAGTCGCACGAAAATTTTCGCCTGACTGCAAAGGGGTTAAAGATAACTAATTAAAATAATAATGATAACTAATAAAAATAACTAATCAAGTAGAAATTAATAGTAATAATAAATAAATAAATAAAAGTTCTGAGCGCGGGGAACGATTCCGCGCCCCTGCGGACCGAAGTCAGCAACGCTACCAACGGGACCATCTCATCGCTTGTAGTATATGTGCACTTTCTGGTACTGTAAAGTATGAGAATTAATATAATAATACGAATATAAATATATTTCCGCTTACTTTTATGAATTATAATTTATTTGGCAGAAGGACGGGTGTGAGTAAAGCGTAAACAATTTTTTATAAGATAAATACGTTGTAATTTAGTTTTATTATTATATTTAAATTAACGTATAAACTAAAAAAATAAGCGATCAGAGTGCGCGATACATTTTTTTGTATACACTAATAACGCAGAGAATCAAGAGCTAAATAAACATTGAAATCATCTAAAAGCCTCGCGTATGCCGTCGAGTGACGTCACGCGCGAGTCGTGCTCAGATTGCTTTTTCCCTAGAAGCCGTCGTTTCGGCTTGGCCGCACATGAACGTGCTCTGCGTCCATGTATTGATGTAGCTGCCGAAGGCGCTGTCGGGAACCTTCGACCGCGCTCGGCTCTTTCCGAAGATGTCCGAGCATCGCTCGCTCACGGACACGCGCTACTATGATTGTGTGACGGGCGCGTAAGAGACTAGAGAGGGGGTAACTTTTACGCGCGATCTGGCTGCACTGGCGTCAGCTGCGCCGTGACCGTCGCGGTACTCGCATGGTCCATGATTCTTCCTTGCTGTATGGCGTGTTTGCACGTTGGTCGCGCGATTTTTGGGAAGTACAATATTGTTTTCTGAATAACTCGATTGGTAAGAATTGTAGTTCGATTAGTACATTGGAATACAATTTTTCGTTTTTGTGGATCGTTGATTACTACAAAAGGGTAAAAAATGCGGCCTGTTTTTTTAAGTCAATTTATTCGGGTGATTCTTAACTTGAATTCGAAAATAATCAAAAATTCGATTAGTTGTATTTATTATTTCAAATAGAAGGAAAATATTTTATTTCAGTTTTTCTGAGTTCCAACGTATACTCTTTCGGGCTGTAACGAGTTACCATTTCCAAATAAACCCATATCTATCACTCGCTATCCCCACTTCCCCAATCTAACTTAACTTCCGTTGCGTCCACAGCCGTCTCAAGCTACACCCCACCGCAATGACCGAGGGGACGGGGAAACTATGGAAAACCCTTACTGGTGTAGACGGGCCCACATTCTTCTGATTCTCTGGTGCACAGACTTTAAGGCGATGTGCCACATGCCTCCGACCGCTTCGAAATTTTGGAAAAAAGAATTCTCCCAATTGGAACAACCGATTGGAATGACATTTTCTGTGTGCATGCAGGACACTTGCTCCGAGGGGATGATGCCCTTCGTTATCCAAAATACCAAAAAAAATTTAGAGTTTGTGGTTACCCTGCGAAAAATGGTAAATTATTAACCATTGCATCGTATTTTCGGTAATTTTCTGAGCATCATCCTCTGGACCGTGAAAAAGCACATATTTTAAGCTTTGTTTCACCTGTTTTCATGAACAAATGGCGGAGAAAAAACCTTTTGAAATTTGTACATAAATGTAGCAAAAATGTACCAACTAAGCTCAAAATATCAGGTACCGAAGCGAGCGTTCAGTTCATCCGTTTTCTCACTGGCGGCGCGCAGCTCACTTCGTCCTGTCTATACCGACCGCGCTCGCCTCCTTCCGGAACAATTTATTTTTTGACAGGTCGAAAGCCGGAGCTATAACCTCGCACATTAGTTCGAATTATATTTCATACGATGTGTGTGATAGAGTGTGACGTATAATGTGAATAGTGTGAATAGCGATAGAGTGGAGTTTGTTTTCGTCGCGCTTTGGTTAGTTTTTTTTGCTGTGAACAACGCCTCAGGACGCCGGCACAACACCGACGAGAAATCCCGACAACGAAATAATCGACGAGAAAACCGCCGCGGCCGATTACACGAAGAAGATCGAGGAACATACTGACAGCGAGAAGCCGAAGGAGAGAACACCGGAAGTCAAGGTACGTACGTACCTCATAACCTTAATTTACGTACTTTGTAATTTGCCACGATCTTCCCTCGCATTGCTTTCCCACTCGCCGATGTGTCAAATAGCCAACGGCTCCAATGCAAGAAACCCAAGATCATTTGCTCTTCGCAGAAATACCTCGGTATTTATTCGTAAAAAAATCGCAGATAGCATATTTTCGTTTTCCTGAGCAGTGTGCGACCAAAATAAGGCACAAAAGTTCAACACTCTTTGCCTACGAACGCTAAAGTGTCACGTCTCAAACACGGATGATTTGTGGACATGTGGCGATTCCTCGATAGCTTCACCCTGATGACCGAGCGTACTATTGGTATGGTACAGAGATAGTACCCTACGGTGTACCTGTATGGTAGTACACCGCTACACGCAAATGTACGTGTTACTAGTATGGTACCGGTACACTGTGCAATAGTAAAATATACCGGTTCTGTATCCTCACCATACTAATACTGGTACCGATACCGTCGGCACACACGTGGTAGGTACGATACCTGAGCTATCATGTAGGAACCAGAACTAATGTCGCGTCGGATTTACCATCTAGATCTAGGGGCAGCAAGTATGTACTGCCGAGGACGAGAAGCCGCGTCAATCGTCACGGCCACAATATACAGTCCCGGTGTCGCGAGAATATCACCGCTGTCTCAAATCTCTCCGAGAGCACCAGTGTGGCTGACCTCAAGGAACAATATCTCACCATGGATCGCATCACCAATCTGTGCAAGGCTTTTCGCTTACGTATGTACGTTTCAAAACAAAGGGCGAGGACGCTACGGCCTTCTTGCATCTCAATGGTTACGGCTACCATCATCTCATACTCAGAGTTAGCGGGTCCAAACCTTCAGCCCAACAGAATTGAATGGTCAACGGTTGATCGTGTTAAGGTAGAACAAGTATGCGCTCTTGATTTTTATAGATTTTGTTTAAATTTTAACCCGACATTGTTCGTATGATTATGCATATTTTAGTGAAATTTCAGAACAGTCGACTATTTAGATTCGGAGATAATGGGTTTTAAAATTGCAACTTTTAACACTGCAGAATCTGCATTGAAATTTAGACAGAGTAATTTTCCGTAACAAATATTTGTCCTCGATAAAAAGACACAAGGCAATACCATAAGCAATATAAAATATTAATGTTTATAACGCAAATATTTCTTCTTACGTTAAAAGTTTTTAACTTTAGGAACACGATAATTATCTTTTTTCTCGATATATTGACCAATACTGTTCTACGGTGTTGCATAATGTCTTCTTATTATAGGCGACAAATATTTTTTACCGAGAGTTATTCTGTCGTTACTGAACGTCATTAGCAAAACTGAACAGTAAAGACAATCCAAACTTTTTTCACTCGTTCCCTAACTAGTTTGCTATCTAATAATAATGTTTCTTCAAAATAAATAACCCAATAGACCGGTACGCCGAATTATGTGACCTGACTTTCGGCCAATGCAGACCCTGCAGTGTTAAAAGTTGCTATTAAAAAATCCATTATCTCTCAATCTAAATAGTCAACTGTTTTGAAATTTCACTCAAACTTGCATAATGATATGAACAATGTCTGGTTAAAATTTGAAAAAAATCGATAGAAATCAAGAGGGCACGCTCGTTTTATCATAAGGTTAAAATTTGAACAAAATTGATAGAAATCAAGAGGGCACGCTCGTTTTATCATAAGGGCTTACACCACTGTAAACGTCCAAAATTGAGTGATATTTTGCGATTTTTTTTGTAGGACAAATAAGAGACTACTAATATTCAAGGATGTTATTAATAATATCTTCGAGTGACCAAAATGAAATTTATATTAAAAAATTATGCCAAAAGGTGACGCTGGAGCCATTCTGGCGAGGCATGTTGAATTTGAGACGCTCTGCGTCACGCAGTATAGCTGACGCAAATTTGATTTTAGAATAAAATTAAAAAATTTCTATTCATTTACACGAGTATAGCTAGGAAAATACGTAGAGGATTGTGAAAATATTCATTTTTGTGTAATTGGGGATTAAACCAAAAACTTAATTTTCGACAGAAAAAAAGGACAATCATTTGGTAATAACTAATGTTATAACTAACTCATAGAAAATCCCGTACGTATTTCTCTTTGGAATGTTATTTTAATCATATACTCAAAATTTGGAGTGAAAATGATGCAAATTTTTGGACTTATGTTGTGTGCCGTTTTGAAAAATTGTGTTTCGAGAAAAACCAGCGTAACGCAGAGTTTCTTCTCCGTTCCCTGGTGGACTATGGACAAAATATTTCCGATGAAACTTTTCGAGGAGAATAAGCCACTGTCCGGGCTGAATCTCCGTCGTCTCATGACATCAGCACCGTACTCATACCTTCGTGAGGCGAGCGGTGGACAAAGTGTATTGTAATAGGGACATTCTTTTCCTTTCCCACGGCCTCTCCTACACCACGACTTATCGTTTCCCAAATGCTCGGCACCGTGTCCTTCGACTTTCCCAGGAAGCAGGTATTGTCGACTGCATTCCGATCCTCTCCACACGCAGCGTTTTCGTGACTATTTCCCAAATCTTCTCCTATGGCCTTTTTATTGGATACTCCCCACGGACTTACCTAACAAACGCAGCTGCTTTTCCTAGAATCCAGTCACACGTGTGCTCATTTTTTCTCGAAGTTTCCAAGCGTTTCCCCCGAAATTCCTTCCCACGGTATAACACTTTTCTGCCCGAGAAATCGCCTATAAAACCCCCTCCGACACCAGAAGAGCGGTCAGTCGATATCCGAAACTCTGTGCCACACTATGTGTCTTTAATTTTATAATAAACGTCTCAAGCAGTTAATTATTGTGTAAACCGAGTTAATCGCCTCCTACCATTGAGTTCTGCAGCGAAGTCAGCACCTTTACGAAACATAAAAACTGAGTCCCGACGACATCACAATTTGGTGCTAAGTGTGGGGTTGCTGGCTTACCAACGCTAGGAACATAGGACCGATCAACGACACGAAAATCTGCAAGAGACAAAGATCTAAGGCTGGACACACATAAGAAATCGGTGAGTAATAACTCATTTACTCAATATCGCTAACCTTCGATCATTACCACCGATTCGGATACAGACTCTGTCATGACAAACGAGATGTTGCTATCAAACGTCAATGCAACAATAAATTCCGCGATAAACAAAATGTTGGAAACAAATTCACAAATGGAAAATGAGTTGTCGCGAGCTGAAAGTGAAACCTCGGAAAACTATCTCGAAGAATTAACACCTAGAGAGGCATTAGAACTCATTAAAGAATTTGACGGAAAAAATATTGGGGTCGAAACATTCATTGCGTCAATTGAAGACGTACGTCTGCAGGTATCTCGGACAGAATACCTTCGGAAACTCATAATCGCAAAGAAAATAAAAGGAGACGCGGCAAGGGAAATCCAGGAGTACGAAACAGACACATACGAAAAACTTTACGAGGGTCTTCGGATACTCTACGGGAATTTACAACCGGTTAGCGTGTGGCGAGACAAACGGGCACGAACGTTTCAGGGCAAGTCGGAATCAGTTTTGAAATTGACAAATCGGTTTCTCGAAATACAGAATCAAGTGTTATCAGGCCTCGCGAACTCTACAACGAATGAAACAAAACGAAGATTCGTAATAGAATATGAGCATGAGCAAGGCCTTGAACAATATGTTGGGCCATAGAAAAGAAATCTCGACAGGAGTACGCGCACAAAAACCCGAAAACATTTGAGCGGCTATAGCCGCGGCCCAGGCAACTGAGGCTTACGATTTCACGCGAGAAATGATGACACGAAACCTTAACATCGGGGGGAAGAACGTAGGTGGAATGACCCCCCATAAACTTTATTCAAGTGGGCCCTCAACTGTCCCACCTTCACAACGTACACCAATAACTTGTCGCTACTGTAACCGGTCAGAACACGTTGAACGAGAATGTCGAAAAAAATGCATGACACACAATCACCACGACAACAACAGTCGGGTTTTTGAAACAGCTCAATTCCACCGCGACCTCCTATACACCAAGCCGTCAATCACATATCAGCGGAAGAAATGATAAAACAAACCTACCGAACAAACATCCCCCGAATCAATGCCATCAGACCCGATAAACGAGTGGTCAAATTATACACAGAGCCGGCAACAAAAATGGGAGAATTCCTACTTGACACTGGATCTGCCATAAACTTATTGAAGGAACATATGCTGACAGCCTCATCACAAATTAATAGGAAACTGAAAACAGAATTTACAATGGGCAACGACCTGCACAAATCCCTTTTTGCTGCGAGACAAGAGTTCATGGGGAAAACACATATCTTTCACGTAATCCCGAACGATTTCCCTTTGGAAGAAGATGGATTAATTGGCCTTCCCTTTATGGAGAAATATCAGATGCTTATTGGTATAGGAAAAGAGGATTTCCTACAATTTAATGAAAATCGATTCGAATTCGAAAGATTAATGAACGTTATCGTCCCACCTAGGACCATATATTGGATAAAGGCCGTAACTAATATCGCAAATGGGCCAGCTATCACAGCTGAGGACAATATGGAATCGGTAGTGCCTTGCGTGTATGAAGCCAAGGACTATCAAGCCCAAGTGCCGGTAATAAACGACTCGGAAGAACCAATCGTGGTTACATTGAATTTACTGCGTGGCATCCCTCTAGAGGAGTTTAGCCAATTCTCGAAGGAGGCGCACCAAGATGCAATTTCGAGCGCAGTTCAAATCTATCACATAGAAAAAATTAATTCAGCGGAACGCCTCCGCATGCTGCGAGAAAACGTACGCCTCGAACATGTGCCGCGTGAACAGGCAGAAAAACTATGGGACATTATCTCATCCTATCCAGACGTATTTGCGTTACCTGGTGACCCATTGCCAGGTACGAAAGCGGTCAAGCACCGCATCATCACCAGCGATGACGTAGCAGTGAACGTCAGACAATACAGGTATCCCCCCGCTCACAAAGAGGAAACCGACAAGCAAGTGAACGAGATATTGGAAAAGAAACTCATAGAAGCAAGCGATTCACCGTATAACGCACCTTTATGGGTTGTTCCAAAGAAAACCGATGCTTCGGGACAAAAGAAATGGCGCATAGTGATTGACTTTCGTAAATGAAACGAAAAAACAGCCCACGATGCTTACCCACCACCGTGTATAGACGAAATATTGGATCAATTGGGACAAGCGAAATATTTCCCCGCTTTTGATTTAGCGTCCGGTTTTCATAAAATACTCATGGACGAAAGAGATAATCCGAAAACCGCATTTTCCACGCCCAACGGTCACTATCACTACAATCGGCACTACAATGCCATTCGGCTTGAAAAACGCACCTCCAACGTTTCAGCGGATGATGAACAACGCGTTATGCGCACTCTTTGGCAACGCCTGTTTTGTTTATTCTGATGACATCATTATTCATGGGAAAACGCTGGAAGATCACAACAAAAAACTAATCGACGTATTGAGGCGGCTCCGGGAAGCTAACCTGAAACTTCAACCAGACAAGTGCGAATTTCTGAGACCAGAACTGGAGTTTCTCGGTCATGACATCTCAGAGAACGGCGTCCAGCCAAACCCCAAGAAAACAGAAGCAGTTATGAAGTTTCCAAAGCCACGCGATCCGAAGGAAATAAAATAATTTTTAGGGCTCGCCGGCTACTTTAGAAAATTTATTGAAGAATTCAGTAAAATCGCAAAACCACTGACAGAACTACTAAAGAAGGACAAAGAATGGATCTGGACCGACAAAGAGGAACAAGCCTTCAACTTACTACGTACTGCATTGACTACAGCACCTGTTCTACAATTTCCAGACTTTACGCAGCCTTTCGTTTTGACCACGGATGCTAGTAACTATGCAATAGGAGCAGTCCTATCTCAAGGCATCATCGGAAAGGACCGACCTGTTTGCTACGCCTCTCGCACTTTAAATAAAGACGAACAGCGTTACTCAACGACAGAGAAGGAAATGTTGGCAATATCATGGGCCGTAAAACTTTTTAGTCAATACCTTTATGGAAAAAGGTTCCAAATAGTCACAGACCATAAACCTCTTATATGGATCTCGAAGGCCACTGACCCTCCGACCAACAGCCGACTGATGAGACTTCGAATGAAGCTAGACGAATACGAGTACGATCCCGTATACAAAAAAGGATCTCTTAACACGAATGCAGATGCGTTATCACGAATTTATGCGGTCACTACTCGACGGCAATCTCGTGCGAGCCCCCAGTTGAGTGACGAGGAAAACGCATCGGAAGTTATTGACGATGCTACGCCGGAGGAAGAAGAAGCTGATCAACAATTAGAAAACACCAAAGATGAAGAACCTCCTTTATACATTGAGTTCGAACTCACGACAAGTAGCCCTTGCGTAACAGAGATTACAGAAAAAAACCCCACCTAAGGACATTCCGACAATTAAAATCACAGATTTTGCCACAGACGCTGAAGAAGGATTGTACATCGACTTCTCAAACGAAGAAATAGAATGGTTCAATAATTTATCTAAAGCGCTACAGAAGATTGATAAACCAACAAAAGTATATCTGGGATGCGACTATTTGAACATTCACCCAGCGACAAAGATAAGACGTAAACAAATGATTAATTTTATTTGGTCAAGAAGAAAAGACCGCCCTTTACTTTACCTGTACGATGCAGAACCATACGAAGCAGGTACCGAGGAAGAACGACTCAATATCATAAAACAATACCATGGGACGACGGCCACAGGACACTTCGGAGTAGCCAAAACTCTCGAACGGGTGTAGGCTATTGCTACCTGGCCTAGCATGAAAAAAACATTAAAGACTACATAAAGAAATGCGACACGTGCCAGAAAATCAAGCTTGTAAGGATACGACCACAAGCAGAAGCTGTTATAACGGATACACCGGAAAGACCAAACGACAAAATAGCTCTTGATCTTGTCGGACCACTACCTGAATCCGACGAGGGTCATAAATACATCATGTCTATACAGGACCAGTTCACAAAGTACATAACTCTTATACCGTTGGAAACTCAAGATGCTCAAGCCACGGTAAATGCGCTGGTTGAACATTTTATCCACATCCACGGTGCCCCTAGGAAGATTTTGACAGATGGAGGACGGAATTTTATCAGTCAAACATTTAAACATTTTGAGAAACTTTTTGAGATTGACCATATGACGACTACATCATTTCATCCACAAAGTAACGGAAGCCTTGAAAAAGCACACGGGCCTATCAAGGAGCAGATAAAAGCACTTATTTACGACAATAGAGAAGACTGAGACAAGAAATTGAAGTTCGTAACTATGGCATACAACACAGCCAAACACGAAGGAACAAATCTAACACCTTCCGAAATGCAGTTCGGTCGCAAACCGAACATTCCTAATAATCTGCCGATTCATCGAACCAACGTTACCATCGATCAATACTTTGAAGGACTTCGAGCGGATCACGAGCGTATTTTGAAGCAAGGACGCGATTATCTCGTTCATTCGAAAGAAAAATATAAATCAAACCAAGACGCACACATCTGCCGACCTTCTCCAGTATTTGAAAAGGGAGATGAGGTGCTCGTAGCACAAGAACGAGACAAATCTCCCCGTGCTCCGAAATGGGAAGGGCCCGCAATAATAATCGATCGAAATTCGGATGTTAATTATGAAATCCTCCTCAACAATAGGAAAAAGTTAATCCACGTTAACAAATTAAAGCCATATTACAGAAACTAATCACATATCTGCATAGGAACTACGTCGGTACTCTTCATCCTGCTCTTGATGAGCTGTGCAGCTTCCGAGTTTCTCGACGTACAACCGATCGAGGGACCAATCCACCTAGAACATCTGGGCGAGGTGGTAACGTACCACCAGAGCTGGACCGTCGTAAAATACGTGGACCTCACCGAGACGAGTTATTCAAAATTGCCAGGACACTGTCGAGGATCTGCAATGCTACTATCGAAAAGAGGTTTAGAATCTCCAACGATCGAATAAGTACGACAAAGATTATATCGGATTGATCTTCGCAGATCAAGCCTCATGAACATTATTAATTATGTACCGCGTTTGAAAAAAAGAGTTTTAATTTCATTGGTGATATAAGCAAAGTTTTATTCGGTACGTTAAGAAATGCGGATGTCTATTAGGTCTCTTCGGAAAGATGTTACGTTCTACTTGTTCACCATGTATCAACATTTACAATAATTGTTTCCATAAGAATAGTTCAGATCATATTGACTATACCATAAGTTATACCCCAGAGGAAACTGCAGCTCTGACAAACGTTAATCGAAACAATGTTGTGCACCTCGCAAAGCATCCCAATCGACGTCGACCCAGTTACCCCAAAGCCTGAGAAAATTCATATCGCTTCTATTCATGGATTTTCTTAAAATAGGGGGTAGGTGTAATAGGGACATTCTTTGCCTTTCCCATGGTCTCTCCTACACTACGACTTATCGTTTCCCAAATGCTCGGCACCGTGCCCTTCGTCTTTCCCAGGATGCAGGTATTGTCGACTACATTCCGATCCTCTCCCACGCAGCGTTTTCATGACTATTTCCGAAATCTTCTCCTATGGCCTTTTTATTGGATACTCCCCACGGACTTACCTAACAAACGCAGCTGCTTTCCCTAGAATCACACACAGAGTCACACGTGTGCTCATTTTCCCTCGAAGTTTCCAGGCGTTTCCCCCGAAATTCCTTCCCACGGTATAACACTTTTCTACCCGAGAAATCGCCTATAAAATCCTCCGACACTAGAAGAGCGGTCAGTCGATATCCGAAACTCTGTGCCACACTATGTGTCTTTAATTTTATAATAAACGTCTTAAGCAGTTCATTATTATGTAAACCGAGTTAATCGCCTCCTAGCATCGAGTTCTGCAGCGAAGTTAGCACCTTTACGAAACATAATAAAAACTGAGTCCCGACGACATCACAGTATATATATCGTGGTCGAGGTATTTGGTTCAATTTATTAAAATGGACGGTAAGATGTCATCACCTTTCCACAGGGCAAGTCTTTAGTAACTCCGAAAGCCTAAAGTTGAGTTGTAAAAAATTATTGAAAACTTCCAATTTTGGGAAAGTCAGCATTTTATTTAAAATTCGTTCAGGTCAAAATGACGCAGTGTGTCAAGGAAGGAGAACACCACCGTCACGGCCCATTTTCGACCGTTTTTTAAAGATTTTTTTTTTAAAGAAACCAATAAAATACTTCGTCAAAAGAACTTTTAGGCTTTATCAGGTATATATTGAAGTATGTAAAAAGAGTTTATTTGTCAAAATAATAGAAAATCGCGGTGCATGAGTTGCTATAGCACTACTGGTTTTCAGTCAACCCTCTCCATACTGTTGAAGTTTGCATCGTTGGAACGCAACGAAAGCTCTTGCTTACATTTTATTTTTTATATTTTTATTGTTATAGAAAATCTTTTTTTTTAAGATTCATTTTGTAGATCGCTAAATAAACATCTTAAAAAATGGTTAGAAGATTTATGTGGGCAAAGTTTGCCAAAATAAATTAAAGGAATTCACGAATATTAATTTTTGTTGCGTTCCAACGAAACAAACTTCAACCTCATACTCTCTCTGCGGAACGCAGTACAACTATCGTAAATTTAATCCTGGAACTAAGAGCGAAATATTTTTGTTAATTATGTTAGTTTTAAAAGTCAAGTACGGGGAGAAATTTCATAATAATTTTAAAAAAATCGTAACGGGTTTGAAAAAAAGTTCGTGTTTTCGACCATTATTTTGATATACTACTCCAAAAATAAAAGGAACAGAAAATTTCTTCATTTTTTTGGAGTGTTTTTTGAAGCGCTGTATCTATGTGAAAAATGGTCGCATAGAGATAAGAAAAAAGCCTTCGAAGCTTCAAGTTTCTAGTTTCGCGATTTTTTGGCAAATTTTTTTTGTGAGCTGCGGTTTTCACGCTCGCATAAGAATAGCGGAACAAAATAATTGCCAAATTTATTTGTTTTTTTTTAGGGTTCACGGGCTAAGTAATTTTTTTTCCACGTAACTCAATGTATAGGTCAGTTAGCTTGTTGATTCAGCTTTAATTTGGTTTTTTGTCTCTCTACGTCAATTTTTGCTAAGATATCCGACTTTAAACGAAACAAGATCCTTTTGTCTTTGATAATCGATATCTCAGCAACCAATAATTGCAACGGGAATTAAAGGGCAGCTTTGAAAACTTGAATAAATTTCCTACCAGCCCCTTTCGTTGATCTTTCAGAAAAACATTTTTTCACTCTCAACATTAATTTGAAAAAAGGACAAAAAGTGACTTTTTATAGTTTGTCAGTAAATCTACTACTACTTTACAAATATTGATGGAAACACTGATGTTGCCGCGTTTTTTTTCAAGCGTAATGTAGCCCCAATAGCCCTGTTAATTTTCAAATTGATTCATCGATCCGTTTTTCCGGAGTGATTGATCAATGATTTACAGAACAATGAAAGGCACAAGTGTATTGTTTCTAAACATCGTGTTATCATCATCAAAATGGAAAGACCAATTTTCTTCGACTTTTTTCACAAATTTGCACTAGTCTCTTGTTAAATTTAAGAAAAAGAAATTCATAAACTTTTAATTTTTTCAAAATATTTCTTTTAACGTTGTAAAACATTTCAGGAAATAATACTGACTCATTTTTTACCCGATTCGGCCTTTGCGCACTATAATTTCACTCATGTTTAATTGCATTAGTTGAAAGTTGATAACCCCAAACTGTATTCAATAGTCGATCTGAGAACATTTATGCGATTAACTCTTGATATTGTCTACGAAGGTTATTAGAGTTCCAGAAAACAGTTTTTTTTTTTCAAACTAGGCATGAACAAAAATTGAAAAAAGTTACAGTTTACAAAAACTTTAGATTAATTTTTTTACCAAAACATAGAAAAAAATTACCAACAAATATTAGTTAAAAAAAATGTTAATTGGTTGTTTCTTAAAAAAAAATTAATGTTGGAAGAAAGTTTTTTTTGTAACCCTAATAACCTTCGCAGAAAATATCGAGAATTAATCTCATACAAGTTCTCAGATCGACTAGTGAATACAGCTTGGGGGTTTCAACTTTTAATTAATGCAATTAAAGATGAATGAAATTACGGTGCGCAAAGGTCGAATCGTGTAAAAATGAGTCAGTATTGTTTCCTAAAATGTTTGACAAATTTGAAGGAAAAAAAATTAAAATTTTTCGAATTTTTTTTTTTCTTGACTTTAATAAGCAACTAGGGCTAAGTTGTAAAAAAAGTCAAAAAATTGGTTTTTTCTTTCTGATGATGATTACATGATGTTTAAGAACAATACACTTCTTCGTTTGTTTTGTAAAACTTTGATGAATCGAACCGAAAAAATGGTTCGATGGATCAAATTGAAAATTTACAGGGTTATTGGGGGTACATTAAGCAGAAAAACAACTGGGCAACATTAGTCTTTCCATCAATACTTAATAAGGGTGTGCGGGTACCCGATTCACTCGGGTACCCGATGTTCGGGTCGGGTCGGGTACCCGACGGGTTACGTTTTTGCATTACCCGCCACTATCGGGTACCCGAATGTGGTAATCGGGTACTCTCAAATTTTTTGGTACTCGTAAACGTCGAGTACTCTTAAACTTCGAATATTCGTGAACGACTGAAATAATAGGAGAAAACGAAAACTCGAAGAAGGCGATAAAACGAATAAATGTTAGTACTGTAAAAAATCTTTTTTCGCCTCACTTTTCTATCCTGTGTGTGTGTGTGTACGTACGTGCGAGTGTGTGTGTCTGTTAGGATGGAGTGAAAAAAGGTAACTTTTGGCGGGTCGTATCGTAATAGCGCGGGAAAGTTGCGTTTTGGCATCACTAAAAAGTTTCCGAAAGGAAAAAATGTACAATAAATATCTTCTGTTCCGGCGAACGCCTTAAAGTTTTGATTTTTTTAACGCGGGTTTTAAATGGAGAAAAACCCCAAAAAGACCAAGATTCAACGCCTCGCGTTTATTCGAAGCGAGAAGAATGTAGCTTCCATTTGACATTTAAAAATTGAAAATATCTTAATTAGTTTCAGAGATATAAGCGTTTGAAGAACACGCTTTACCTGGAAAAAAAATAAAAAAATGACAAAAAATTAAATTAAGAAGAATGAATCGCCGAAATTACCAGTTAGCACTAGAAAGAATTGATGAAAATTCGACGAAGAATCTTGCTTTTATTCAGTTTTTTGACATTCAAATATCTCGATATTTCCTGAAATGCGAGTGTTTCAAAAGAAGTTTGCCGGAAAAAATTGTGAATATATATATATATATATATATATATATATATATATATATATATATATATATATATAACAAAAATACTAAAGTTATGAAATAAATTATTTGTATTCCTTATAAAGTCCAACCTATCGGCGAAGGGTAGAGAACATAAAGCTGGAGTCTATTTCGTTCGTTTTGGTACGTTTCCGTGGCGCTATTTATACTATGAAACAAAATTTTGTTCCGGCAACACGACTTATCGAGTACCCGATGTGAGAAGAGTACCCGAAAAAATTCGGGTACCCGAAAAACTCGGGTACCCGATCGGGTCATAGTCTAATTACCCGACCCGACCCGACCCGACTAATTCTGCTACCCGCACACCCCTGATACTTAAAGTATTGTACATTTACTATAATATATAAAGTAGTAGTAGATTTACTGAAAAACCATAAAAAGTCATTTTTTGTCCTTTTTCAAATTGATATTAATGGTAAAAAAATATTTTTTTCTAAAAAACAACGAAAGGGTCATGTAGGAAATTTATTTAAGTTTTCGAAGCTGCCCGTGCAATCATTGGTTGCTGAGATAACGGTGATCGAAGACAAAAGGATCTTTTTACATTCAAAGTCGGATATCGCAGCAAAAAATTGACGTAGAGAGACAAAAAAAATAAATTGAAGCTGAATAAACAAGCTAACCGACCTATACATGTATTTAACTGAAATAACATTCTCGAGCGCGTAGACCCTTGAAAAAAATCCAAAAAATGTGGAAACAAATTTTCTCTCGCTATTTTTTATTATTGCGCGATTACAGTAGCTCACACATTTGTTTTGACGACAGATCTGGAAACTAGAAACTTAAAGCTTCATAATGCTTTTCTAAATCTCGATGCGACTATTTTTTACATTGATACAGCGCTTCAAAAAACACTTTGAAAAAATGAAGAAATTGGATTGGTCGATTGGACGAAAATTGTTCGAGTTCTGCTGCGTCCCGATTTCGAAAACGTGGTTTGGAGAAAAAAGTGTTTTGGAGAAAAACGTGAAGTCAACGGTTAGACGATAGAGCTCAAGATGTTTTGTTTCCGTATTCTAATGCCACCTTTTGGTCGAAAATAAAACAATTTTTAGTCGGTAAATTTCTCCCCATAGATAAAAGGCTTACACGAGTTGAGAAATGCGACTACCGGCATGGCATCGCCGAAGACGCTTTTCAGCGTCGGAGACTCCCCTATAAAAATAGCTCGAAAACCACTTTGAAACTGTTTTTTCGGCTATAAACGAATATTCATCATATTTTTGGAGGTTATAAGGATTTTTTAAGTATTTCCAAAAAAATGAGTTTTTGAACATTTTCCACCGGTTTCCTCCTTTAAACATATCGCGATCGTAAAATTTCACTGCTCTTCTGTAGGGCGAGACTCCTGCGATCGTCATTGGTGAAAAATTCGATCCTTGGAGGAACCTGCCGAAGATAAATCCCGGCAGAGAGAAAAAATTCTAAACGTATTTATTTTAGCAATAATTATAAAATTTCACCACTCTTTCGGAAAGTGAGACTCGATCGATCTCGTTCGCTCGCGAATTTGGTCGGCCGCAGACAATCTGCCGAAGATAAGCCATAGAAGAGAAAAAAATGCCGATCGCAATTGTTTAAACAAAGAGCATTGTAACATTTTTTAAGTTTCCAAGGATTTTTTAAAAGTGCTTCCAACAAATCGATTTTTCAAAAATTTTACACCGATGACCTCTAAACAATTCGCGATAGTAAATTTTTACCGCTCTTCTGTAGAGCGAGACTTCTCCGATCGTCATTGCTAGAAAATTCGATCCTTGGAGAAACCTCCAAGGATCGAATTTCTGGCCGCGGCGAAATTTTCTGGTGTGTGGCACATGGCCTTAAGGCAGTAAGTAGTCTGGTCGAGAAATTTGAAAATATCGATTTTTTTCATTTCATTATTCCTTAGACCTTTCTTAATACGCTTGTGAAAACCGTTTATTGATAATTCAAAAATTAGCAGAGTAATAGAAATTATAAGCAAGCCGCGCGCAAACCTCATCTAACGGTATCAAAACTTTGAACGCGTTTATCTCAGAACTATGTTTTTCAAATCGGCGCCCACGATATCTCGATAACTATAGACCGATCGAGCTCAAATTTTGTACATACCTTCGGTAGCCTCGTTCTGAGGACTGTTAGCAGAATTGAGTCGAACAATAATTTTGCCCACATTTTATAACTCGTCGGATACCCGAAAATGTATTAAATATCGTTAATCAAAGCTTCACAGGCCGCCATTTTGTAACAATTTTTTTTAAGTACTACTGCTACTAGGGCTCAGAATACTCATACATATTGAGAATATATGTATTTTTTTTCAGATGCCAACAACATCACCCAGAGTGGGCGCTGATTGAGGCGCTTTCGGCGGACCATGTTGTAAACAAATAAAAAAACTACATGAAAATATTAATTTTTTTTTTAATTGTAGATATATTCTCAAAGGAACAATAAATACATATATGTGAAATTTCATCAAGACAACTTCAACGGTTCAAAAATTATTCCAACCCAAAAATGACGTCAAAAATCTCGCTCTAGACCCGCCTACTGCCTTAAGGGAAGATATACACCTAGGAGCCGGGAAAAAGATGAATTCTTGTGCATTTTTCCTAGGAAAACTATTTGAAATTTCGGATTATTGTTTTAATTATCTAAAAGTATATACATTCAAAAATATCTCGTAAAAAAATCTGCGTATACGGTACCCACTGGCGTTTCTTCAAAAATCATCTGAAAAAAAAAAACAAAAAGATTATTAAATTAGATACTATAATCTAGTACTTGTCATAGCCGATTTTGAAAATATTGATTTATAACAAAATGGCGGACGTTTGAACATAAATAGTGATTTTTGGGCCAAAAATTAGTTATTATTTTGCCTATAAAACAAAAACTAACGGAAAAAAATCCTGACAAGTACTAAATAATGGTGTATAGAATAACCACAAAAAACCTCAAGGCTCGGTTCATTGGTTTTCGAGAAGTTTGGGGTACCGATTTGAAAAGCGTGGTTTTGAGAAAAACGTGATTTTGAGAAAAACGCGTTTGAAAATTTGGGAATGAGCAAATCATGAAATTTGTCAACTTACATGGAATCATCGATACCAGGCCCATAGTGTAGGTCTTCTACGGTCGACGGAATGTTCATAGCTTCTAAATTTTGTTGTCGGCGCCGTATTCGACCTTCTTTTGTCTGTTCTTGCGCTTGCAGCACGGCTTTCGCTATGCAAGTTTCGTCTTCTTGCGCAGCGTACAAGTGCGCTCCTGATCCAACCGATATTCCTAACACGTTCATAACTTCCAATAATGAGGTGACACCATTGATGAACGTGCATGTTGCAAGAAATACAGCAATGTTAACGATTTTGGCCCCGCTGTTCATCGTTTTTGGAGCTATCTTCCAAATAAGTTGGTTTAGGCTCTCATTGCAGTTTTGGGTATATCCGCCAACACAGCGTTCTAACAATTTGTCATTGCTGAGGTCTTCGTATATTGGTTTGATGACATCTAACACCATTTTTGGCAATGCAGAATAATTGTGACGGAAATTTTTCAGTTCTTTTTTAGCTTTTGCTTGTTGCCACTTGCACCACGATTCGGGGCTTTCGGGACAGAAATGATATTGAGGCTTGCTGTCTGTTGAGCCGTAATGATAGAATGTTGCCCATATCGCTTTTTTCATGTCATCCTTGGAGTTGCAGTTTCTGCGAATAGCTAAACCATAGTAAATGCTCAGTTTACTTATAAGCTTTGCTATCAATTTGTTTTTGCCGCCGATTCCAGGATTGTTTTTCTTGCATCCGCGAAGACGGGCTCCCATTCGCTTATGAACGTGTCCCACGCATTCTTTTTTTACAATTTCAATCTCATCACCATTTGTTTTCGCATTTAGTATTCCCGTGTATGTCTAAGAGTCGCCACCCCCCACGTAATTAGTGTACATAACTCCATGCTTTTTGACAGATCTTGAAAATAATTCTATCATGGCGTCTACTTCCATTTTGCCTGACGATCCTTCATGATTGGCCTGACAATTTTCATCATGATTAGATTTCCATTCCTCATATTTCTCGGTATTTTTGTGTTTATTCCAATGGTTACATTCAGCATACTAAGAAGATTTTACAAGAAAATGAACGACTTTTCCTGTAAACTGACCGATGAGAACTGCAACTCCATATAATGAGGTAAAACCACGTTTTCGCCACGTTCGAATTTTGTTGTGTTATTTCCTGTTGTTCTTCTTTTACAGCTTGTTTTAGCACCAACTGAACAATACTTGAAGCAGCAGAATGAATGTTATTGATTATCATATCATACGTCGTTTGTTGAAGCGGAGGCGGTAAATCCATGAGTCCACAAAATTTCATAGCTCGACGCAAAATAATCCCCAATAAACGCATTAAAAAAATCGTGTATTTATTTCGTAAGCTGTGTTGATGTACGGGCACGAAGGAATAAAAGTCGGTTTGCACGATGAACACGAAACTAGAATTTAAAAACCGAGTCCTCGAGTGCTTTGTATAGAGAATCGAACATCGCTATCTCACTTTGTGCATTTTACACATACACATTTTACACATTACACCGATAAGGCACAAAACACAGTCAGAAAATTCAAAATTCGATATCCGATCTTTGGGTCTCCTGGAGCGAATGTCTCACGATCAGTCTTCAATTTTTTGGCACTGGAACTGATATTCTCGTCGGGAAGTTTTTCGACAGAATATCGATTTTTGGGCGGTATTTTCTTTTTGCTTCGATCTTTGCAAAAAGATCCGAATCGATGAGCTTCTCGAGAACCTTTATTTTTTATATCCATTTTTCACTGAATATTTATTCGCAAACGAAAATTCACTGTAACACACAGTTGCACGAACGGCAAGCTACTGACAAAACGTGTTTATTTCTGGCAATGAATAACAGTCATATGGTATTTTCGTTATACCTGGAGCCATTTTCGTTATACCGTGCCCAAAAATACAATAGAATCACTAAATAGGTCTAGGCACGCTTTGTTCGAAAAGTCGCTTGCCGCTACCTGCCTGTCGGCTCGGCGCCCCAAAACACGTTTCACTTTCTCGGCTGTGACTGGCTTATTTATCGAAATATTAACTTGCCGTTTTCACCAGATATTCTCGAGACCTCAAACTTCAAGAAAATGCAAAAAAATTTATTTTTTCGACCATCTAGGTGTATATCTCCCCTTAACTCGAGTATCTACACCAAGGTATCAGAAGTATTGGCCCTCCGCTCACTGGTTGTTGCGCGAGCCGGTGCAAGGGCTAAGCGGTCACCACTTCGAGTATCGGCCATACACAACGCTGCTTAATTCGAAGTACCGCCAAAGCCGAACCTCCCATCCACCGGTGGCGGTTTAGTAGGAAAAGATTTGTTATTTTTCATTGTGCTCATGATTGTTTTGTAAATTTGTTAATTGGTTCCTGATCGTGTTATTTTTGTCTCATTTTACGTCCTATTATACTATATAAATGTTTTGCTTTACGGGTAACTATTTTATTTATTACTTCACAGATCCTTATTTTATTTCAATATTTCGCAAATCTTGATTTTATTTTAACACTTTGTCTGTCAACCTGGGTATTTCGTGTCCGAGCCAAAACTACTTTCGTACCGAGTTGCTTCATTTATTCAACAAAACATATATGAAAAAATGTATTTTCCTATAATTTTAATTAATCGTTATTACGAAGTTAATTGTTGAATTGTTTTTATGGATTTTATCAATTTTCCTATTATATTCTTATTATTATGTAGGCTAATTTTTTAATGAATTTATTTTAAATGTTCTCCTTACGGACTAGGATTTAATTGTATTTTATTTTTATGTTACAGGCAATTTTCAAAAATGCATTCTGACTTTCATTTCATTCCATTATTCGCTGTGACGTTTTTTTATTGGATAAATCATTTTGTAACTTTTTATCGATTCGCAAACTTCATTGAATTGTATTAATTTGCTCAGCGTTATTTGAGGTGCTAGCGAACAAAACCGGGTTTGTTCACACTATGTCGAATTTTTTAATTTTAATTTTTCGTGCTTTTCAAATACACCTTTATCAGCTCCCGAAATATTTTGAACCAAATTCGACCCTCAACACTTCAAAACTGAATGAAAACTGCCTTTTTAAGCGAAAAGGCAGTTTGTAGGCACAAAAAATAAAATAAGGAAAATAAAAAATATTGACTTGGTGTTGGCAAGTCCGGTTTTCTTTCGCCAGCTCCGCATTTTATTTCAATCCCGTTTATTAATTTACGAACAAAAATGTCTTTTTTCTTGTTTCATTGTCTTAATTTCGTTGATTACAATTTTTGATGTCGTGGGTTTTTGTTTTATTTAATAAATTTACGGATCCTATCCTATTTTATTTCATATAAATATAGAAAATATCGGAAATCTACGAAATGCCTGTTCAGTTACGTGTAATAGGCGCATGCAAAGTTCCGTCACGAACGAAGTCAACTCGCGCGTCTCCCGGGCACTTCGTGCGTTTACCGCAAAAACGAATATAAAACAAAACGACGGTCGAAGTTGGGAGTCGCGAAAGGACAATAGCAATGGTTCTGATTGTACGTAAAAAATTCTTCTCATTGATTTATTCACGGATTTTGGTTTGGCCACGTGCCTAATGTCAACCTAGATTCCAATTTCAATTTTTATTGTGTAACTCTATGTACAAAAATTTGACCAACTGTCTCAAAACTTGAAAATCACGGAGCCAACGGTTTTTTTTCAAAGTTTTCTCTACAAAGAAGCACAGATGATAAAACTTCCGTCAATTTTTCAGTCAATTGAAAAAATGCCTATATTTTCTGTTCGAAAATATATGCACCAAAAGAATGCAGACAAAATTAAACAATTGCCACAAAATTGAATTCCAAAGCAAAAAATACGACAAAAGTTACATTAATTAAGAAAAAATATTGGAGTTTTTTAAATCTGACGAAATGAAGATTCCTTGTGAAAATACTTGCTCTGTGCCATAGGGCATTTTTTCCAAAAAATATACGTTTGCATTAATTTTTTGTTTGTTTTATACAACATTGTTTAAGTTTTTCTGCCCAAAAATAAATCCAAACAAAATCGAATTGTAAGTGTACACTACAAATTCAATTTTCTATCGACGATTTTTAATCCGGCGTTGTTTTCTAAATATTGAGTTGATGTCAAAATTTGGAAAAAACAGTGGCTATCGAAATATTTCACAGATTGGGAAAAATGCTTCGAAGATATTTATACCGCAGTTTATTTTGACATTATCTTTCTGTTATGTTATTTTTTTCATCATAGTTATTGTTATTATTATTATTATTATTATAGTAGTTTTGTACTGGCTTTTATTATTATTTTTTTTTATTATGATAATCGACTTATTACTCCGGACAACACACTTCCTCAGTTTGCACTGGGAAACACTCACACATCCCCGGGGAGTAGGCTCGATCTTAATCTAGGCGGAAACAATAATGCTGGTCGGCACTCGAGGGCTCCGAAATCACCTCGGCTGCAACCCAGTCAAAAGCTGCGAGGAAAATTTAAGCTCACTCTGCGATAGGCGCTTCCTCAAGCCAGAAGGTGTGCGGCTACTGCAGTCCACAATTGTTTTTCATGAGTCAACGAATGGATCTAAGGATGGCCACCGTCTGCATCCGACCTGCCAGCAACCGGACACTGAGTTGGTAAACCGGTATGCCGGCGAGGTCTGATACAAAAAAATACTTCATCCTCCCCAAGCGAGCCGATGATGAGGACAACGAGAGTTACCGTGAATGCCCGGTGCAGACGAAGCACCCATATAGGGTCGCCTGTCATAACAAAAATGCCAGCATTCAGCCATCAAACGGTTTGCTGATAATCGGCCAATAATTCGTCGACCAGCATTGGCGTACTGTAGGCGGATGAACGGCTTGCCAGATCTATGCCAGCCATTCGTAGGCCAATACTATCGCACCGATAATATGGCGATCAGCATTGGGGTATCGTAGGCGGATGAACGGCTTGCCAGATCTATGCCAGCCATTGATGGGCCAATACCATCGCACCGATAATATGGCGATCAGCATTGGAGTATCGTAGGCGGATGAACGGCTTGCCAGATCGATTCCAGCCATTGATGGTTTGTTTTTGGGCGTTTTGCAAATACAGGTCGTTAAACTGTAACACGTAAAAACCCGGGATAAGGTTTCGAAAACCATATCCCACTGATGAAGCTGAAATTTTGCACCGATCTTCTTTTCAATATTTTAAGAGAACCTTTAAAAGGATATTGGCGACTAGCAATAGTTTTCGATATATCGTATATTGAAAATTATTTATTGTACTGCGCTTCTACTATATTAAACAAACCCAAACAAACCCATTCCACATGGAAAGTGATATGCACATACGGGCGAGCACTGTTTGCCAGGAAGCAGCGCGGCCGGAGGAGTGGGGGGTGTCTATCGGATATATAGATATACTCGTATGGCGTGAAATAATAAACTTTACAATGCGATGTATCGAAAACTATTGCTAGTCGTCAAAAATCCGTTGACGGTTTCCCTTAGGATAATGAGAGGAAGTTCGGTGCAAAATTTCAGCTCGATCAGAGGAGTATGCTTTTCGGAACTTCACCCAAAACGAGCGAGTTATTTTTACAGCCTAAATGGACCAAAAAAATTGTCGGTAAACTTTAATGTGACGACTAAAATTATCGACATAAAAGTAAGGAACGAACAAACGATGGATTCTGTAAGTGTTAGAATGGCTAAGTGGGTAGGGCGCTCGACACTAGAACGAAAGGCGCAGGTTCGAGCCCGATGAAAGGTAAAAACTTGAACAATGCAGAAAGCGTTTTTAATGCAATTATTCTATGTACGTGGACATAAGTAAAGCATAAGAAAACAAAAAAGATACTACTAGAATTTTTATATTCATAATTTGTCACTTTTTTGTTTTTCATTTCCGGCAGAAGATCTGGCAGCCGTTGCTGGGCCAATATGGGCGTATGATAGTTGGCCAAGTCTTAGCAGCCATTCATGGTTTACCATTACCAACCATGCATGGTGCGGATCTGGCCCGTTTATATAACCATTACCGCGCCATCGTTTGTTCTCTGGCAACCAGTCGTGGGCCATTACTGTGCCTATTGTAAAACCCTATTTGGGCAGCTCGGCCAGAAGCGGTTTAAACTTGAGCCGTTTTCCCTCCTCTTTTCACGATACGTTTCACTCGCCCGGGGGCGAGAACTCAATGACGTATACCGTCCAGGCGTCAAAATCGAAGGGGACAACATCAGGCTTAGTCGCTTGAGGCGGCCCGATGGTTGCATATGCGAAGTTCCAATAAATCTTGTACTTCTCACCCACGACAACGGACTCAATATCTCCTGGTAAATAAGGCGGCACAGGCTCCCGGTTTATTCGATAGAAGTACCGTAGATGGTGATCCAACACCCTCAGGGCCGCGTTTTGGCGATGGGTATTGTCGAAGACTACATATGCCGGGTAGACCGACAGTAGATGCGTTAGTGTCTCCGGCGTTTGCTTGCATGCTCGACACACAAAATGGTCGGCAGTGGCGGACCCACAGTGCGGCTGCCATAGACCAGGGTGTCGATAACTCCGCCCTGACCGATGCAAATAAACCCTTCGGTCGCAGGCTCCAATCTAGCTGACCGCAAGGAGGAAAAGGTTAGTTCGGTGGATAGACCTTGCTCGTCGATGTGGTGGAAGAACACACAATGTGCATAGGTCTGCCCACGTGCTGCCGAGTCAGAACGGCCTGCTGGGCCGCGCCACGGCGGCGCCAGCAGAACTCCAAGCTGAGGGTCTCTGCCGCACGATCTGCCGCCTTATAAAGAAATGCCCCCACTCCATCAAGCTCCTGGAGATCGTGCACCTTGAGCGCCTACTTCGTAACCGCGTGCAGCCCGCTAGGCGGTTGATATGGGTAATAGCGAGATGTAAAACAGAAGGGGGCTGACAAGGAACATCACTCCAGGGTCCGCCTTCCATTTCGTTGGAATTAATATGTGTGATTAAGGCTTGAACACTATTAGACACGTATTTTCCTTTATTGGCGGAAAACGGTTTTAGGGAAGGAAACCACTCCTCAAAGAAAGGTGTGTCGAGGGGTGATTTTGCAGCTTCACCCACAAGTAGTCCATGGATCTGAATGAAATAAAAACCAAAATTCTTTGAAACCACTATTGGAGTATTGAAAACAAATTACAGTAAGGGGGACATGTCTTTCCTTGAGGAGTGGTTTCCCCCCTTAACATCGTTTTTCGCAAATTAAAAAGCACGTGTCTAATAGTTTTAAATGCTTTATCACATATATGAGTTTCAACAAAATCGAAGGTGCACACTTCAATGATATTCCTTGTGAAAGAATCTTCCTGGATATTCCCTCCCCTATAACCCACCACTCCCGTCGACACGTTGCCTTCACTATTTTTAACTGTGAAGCATTGACAACAATATTATTATTATTATTATCATATAATTTATATGTTAAATATTAATTAATAATATATAATTGATAATTATAAAATTATGTATCATTAATAATAATATATAAATATAATATAATTTTTATGTAATAATAATAATAATCATTATTATATAAGTTTTTTTAGAAAAATTTTGATATGACCATTTTGCAGTCGAGCGAAAAAAAAAGATTCTATAGTAATTAAACTTTATTATGTGGCATTCATGTAAATGGTCTCTTGTTTTGTTCATTTTTAACCCAAATTCATTTCTAATTTCAGTTGATTTCTTTCCGTTTTATTTCTTGAAACTTTGCTTTCATCGTGTAAGACTTTTTTATAATTGAAAGTGCTTTTCACCCATTTTTTCCATTAATGTACCTTTTTTTCTATGTTTTTCATATTTTATTTCCTTCTGGTTCAACTGTTTTCTTTTTCTTCAAATACAACCAAAAAGCTTGCGATTCAAGCGGAAAAAGCTTATCCTTGGGAAAGAATGTTGGAAAGAATTGAAGAAGAATTCGAGGAATACTCACGTCACAGGTGCAGACCGCGCACGTGTCGAAACCAGAAGGAGGCAAATAAGGATGCCAGGAAGCACCGGCGACATGAAATTGTCCAGCGAGGGTGCATCCTTTCGTTGTCATGGTCGTGTCCTGATCCATGCTTATGTTGTCACTCGAATTCGCCACGGAACCTGCGTACCAATTAGGGAAAAAAATGAGCGTGAAATGCAGTCTTTTTTCACTTCAGATTAAATATTGCGCCGATTTGAAACAAACCATGATGGATATTTCTATTACTCGTTGCTGAAGAAATGAGTGTCGGAAGCACTGTTGATTGCGAATAATCCATGATGTATTCTATTACTCATTATCGGAGTGGTGGATAGTGAATAGTATTGCTCTGACTCATTATTTCAGCAATGAGTTTCAGCTATTTAAGATGATAAATTTATTATTGCAGTCCAACCCCCCCCCCCCCCCCCAATAAGAACGGCCGCAATAAGAACGCTTCCCCTTTTTTCGCTCGAGCGCTTCCCCCACTCCGACTCGAACTCCGAGCTTAAGTTATTTCGCGTGCGGGTTTCTGTATAAGAATGCCCAGCCTAAATTGAGATAAATATTGTAATGCACATTTCCATTTTAAATTATTCTTTTTATCCTATGGAGCAATGTTGCTATACAATACGAAATCAACACTTTTTGTTAATCAAACGCATGCAGTTTTCGAGCGAATTATACAAATTTTAGTCCCGTTTATTATAACAAGTAACGTGTGTATATTGGAAGATTTTCGTACAAAATAGCCAAAGATTCTGATAAATGATAAAAATTATTTTCGTTGTGTTGAGTCATTTTGATCCACGACGCATTAAACTGGAGGTTGAATATTTTCACGGGAGCCGAATTATTACATGAAATGAAACAAAATGCGAATAATATTTCCAAAAAGACTATTAGGGGGCGTACACAAATTACGTAACGCCAAATCCCCCCCAACCCCCCCCCCCCACCCTCGCGTAATAGGACCGTAACGCCTGGCCTGACTCCCCCCTCCCTATTCCGTCACGTAACGGGTGTTTTGTCGTCAATAATTGCAATTTCTTTTCATGGATATAACTAATTATGAAAGGATCGGATTTATATTCAGTTATATATATATTTATTTATATGAGTATAATATATATATATATATATATATATATATATATATATATATAAATGAGTATAAATCCGATCCTTTCCCTGTCAAAAATTTTTGTTCTTCAAAAGTATAACGATTACGTTCGTTCACTGCCGGTGTTTCGCTGGAATTAGTACTACTTTGTGGTACAGAATTTGTTTCCTCTGCTTGTACGCAACAGTCTATTTTTCGTTTCTTTTGTGCCGTCTTATAACGTTGATGATCATCCACTATTATTCAATTACTAATATGTATGAATAATATGGAAAAACAAAACTATTCATTAAATAAAACAAGTGCGACAGAGCACATCTTGCGCAGGGGCTACAAGTTAAAACTCGTTCGAGCGGCCGTTCTTATTCGGAACCTCGTATGCCGAAAAGAAAGAGAGAGGCAGAAAGAATCAGCGAGCGCGGAACGCGTGCCTGGTGGGGATACGCGGAAACTCTTCCCCTTGCGGGCTGTTGCGTTTTTAGTGAGGGGTCGGGCTGTACTTTGGTTACTCTTCACCGCAGTGCTGAATCGGGAATAGCGTATTATCACTCATTGTCAAAGTAATAAATAGTATTTGTGTTACTCATAGTCGAAGTAACGAATAGCATTTATATCACTCATTGCCAAAGTAATAGCATCGCATTTATATTACTCGTGACTGATATAACGAGTAATACAAATGCGATTCATCGTGAATAACGAATAGTAGTGAATATTGCGCAGAAAAGAAATAACGAATAATAGAAATTCTATTCATCCCAAATAATGCGTTATTAGCAATGAATAGTATTTCTATTACTAATTACCGAATTATCGAACATTAAAGAGCGTACTTGCACAACTCATTACCAAAGCAATGAACAATAATATTGTAAAACGTGCCCCTCCGTTTATCGGAGAAGTCGGATAACAACAAACGAAAAATGCTCGCCTCTATGAGGGCGTTTATTTACCTGAGCACACGGGACAGCAGTGTCCGATCGGCGGTTCGATTCTGTTGGCGGTTGGACAGGATAGCGAGGGGCACGGTACGGGATCGCACTGGGCCAAGCCACGATAGCAATGACACATTGAGCAAGGATCTGAGCTCGCGGTCCACTGGGTGCCCTCCTCGTAGAATCGCGTGGCGTGGAAACAAGCGCCGGTCTCGATATCCGCCGAGCTCGGCGGATGAAGATTATAAGCGACGACGGATGCCACGTCGTTGTCCGCGTAGTGCGGCAAACAGGTGAGTGGTGCGCACGCCTTGAATGGCGCTTTGAGCAAACGCGTAGACTTGTTGTCGGTGAGCTCAAAAAAGCCGATCCCCGATTCGATCCTCAACAGTTCAACGGGCGACAAACCGGTGACCGATCCCTCGAGGACGTTTCCGTTGAATTCCTCAAGCAGGCGTCTCGAGACCGGCGCACCCTGAACGAGCAACGGCATGGTCTCCAGATAGAGGCGGAGGCTTGTTCGCGCAGTCTCGGAGCTGGAAGTCGAGGGTGATAGTCCGGTGACCTCGAGCTCGTAGTGAAGAGCGCAGTCGAGATCGACGGCGACCCAGACGAGGCCGACAGCAGCAGAAGAGACAGCTTCCTGGGTGAGCCGTCGAAGGAGTACGGGAGCTGCGGTGTCCTTAGCATCGGCGACAGGTCGCTGGAGGAGCCTACCGTGCAGCAAAGAGCCCAAGTGGGAGGCTGCTACCACCGCCAGCTCGCCCTTGAAAAGGGGCTCCAATAGACGAGGTCCTGGGCGCTCGAGGGAACCGTTGGCGAAGCCGCCGATCAACGAGGGCGTCAGATCCTCGAGCTCGGTGCGCCGCTTGCCACCTTCGTCAACCAGCGTCACCAGGGGACTCTCGTCCTGGAGGCCGAGCAATCGGACCCCGTAGCGCAGAGCACCCTGGCGGTCGAGGTACGCCCAGGCGAGACCGGAAGCCCTCGAGGATACCTCGGAGGTGAGCAGCGCTTGATAAACGTCGCAACTCACGCGCGGAACTACCACACCAACGAGACTCAAGCCACCACCTGTTCGCGATGTTATCGTCAACCTGAGCTTGCCACGCGTTAAGAGGCGCAAATCTGCGCCGGAAATGGCACTACGAACTTCACCGTAGTTGAGCTCGTTGGATGGTTTCTTGACGATTATCTCGTCGCTGAGGACGACGTAGTCCTTATCGGTGTGCTCGAGGACTATCGAGATGGCGACGTCCGCGACGTCAGTGGCGAGGAAGACGCCGTTGAAGACGAGGGATACGTGGACCGAGGGCGCCGAGGCCGTCGAAGCTGAGACTATCGCCGTGCCACCAGAACCCCCCATTACTTTCGGCTTCGCGGGCTCCAGGAGCGACGTCATCTGCTCGGTCGCCAGAGCACGGTAACGCGATAAACGACCCGTCAACACCCCCGAACTCGATTCCCATACGAGACCAACGTGGAGACGTTCGTCGCGCAATAACTTTCGGTAATCGCGGGGCACGCGCCTCCACACGCCGCATAGTTTACCCGTCGCGTTCTGATAAGCTCCACCGATTGGGTCAATCGTCTGCTCCTCGAGGATCCTGCCGGCGTCGTCGACGAACTGCAAATTACGCGGACGCGGCGTTTCGATACCTAAATAAAACGAGTAATAGAGGTTCTTCCGGTTGAAGGCGAAACGTCCCGTCGCCACATAACTGTACGCGATGTTGCGCAACAACGAGGGCGTCTGATCGTCACGCCGCAACGACTGCGAGGTCCTTCCCGTCAGCAGAGTCCCAAAATCTGGGGAGAAATTCGACATTAGGTTTGGAAAACGAATGACATGAGTATTCGTGGGGATTTTCGGCGGAGGGGACACATTGTTTGGTAGTTACGAGAAATATGTAATTCAGGCTCGATCGATTTCTCGTCAATTATTAACGGGCTACACATCTACCTAGATCCATCTATTTTCATTCGATAGTATCACCTTTTAGCTATGTTCCCTGAAAATTTCATGGAAATATTTATAAAATCCTAGCGAACGATAGTGGCACCATACTTCAAACTTTAAACGTGTTTATCTCATAACACTGTTTTTAAAGTCGGTGAACATGATATTTCGAAAACCACTTGATGGATTGTTTCCAAATTTACATGAGATACGACGAGAAACGTTTAGAGGTCATCGACGATCTCACTTTTTTAGAAATAGATCTTCATTTTCTACTAGTTACGTAAAAATAACGATTTTTTTCATAGATTTTGTATGCCCGTGCCTTATGTCGTCGACGCATTGTTTAATAAAATTATTTAAAAAATCTACTATCGTCAACGACTTGTATTTATCGTTAACTTCAATAACCAGTTTGGTTTTTAGATTTCAGATGGGCCATTTAAGCTGGAGTGTCCACCGCAAAAGTCGCGCAAAAATGTCATCATCTGCTGGTGAACATGTTTTTGTTGTTTTTCTGTACTTTTAGGTGATTTCTTTTTGAATACTATCAACATATGTGGCTTTGTGTTAAAGGATTATCACAGTGTAACATTTTCAGAAAATCGATTTTTTTGTATTTTCCCACAGTATTGAAGGTTTTAAACATGCTGTTCAATTTTTAGGGCAAAATTCGAATAATTTCGGTGGCTATGGCCTTTCTCATAAAAATTAATTCGACTAGCGGCGTGAGACCTAGCGCGGACGGCGCGCCAGTGATCCCGGCTGCCACTTCTCGTTCAACCGTTATTCCTTTTGTTCTGTTCCTACCTGCAGGGACACATTCCTACTTGCGCTGACTCAGTTCTACAACCTCGTCGCTTATAAACTTGCCAGGCACGTCAGTGTGTTTTCGACATCCAGTATGAATAAACCGGGTGGGGGTAAAAATGTCGAATTACCAAATATAGAACGACAAAGATTTCGAAACGACAGAATTATGAACTCTCAAAATAACGAAGGTTAAATCATTTGAAATTTTATCTTTTCACTGATAAAAAAATCGAATGACTATAAATCGAACCATTATTTATTGGAGGGGTAATTTATTCGAAAACGAATATTCAGATTGTCTGCAATTCAGAACATAAAAATACAGAATCGAAAAATGTAGAACACCCATATCTCCGAAACAGAAAATAGCGAGTGCCTAATATGCGTAATACCGTCTATGGCGAAAAGCAATATATCGAAACGCAAAATGTCGATGGCCCGAAATGTCGAATGCCGAAAGGTCCAACGGCCAAAATGGCGAACGTGATGGGGCCCGTCACGTGGGATGACCGTCTTACGATATTTTAGCCTACAGACCGCCAGCGCCATCTCGCAGCTTCACTCTGAGGCGCAAGTAACGTATTGCTCGATTCGCCATTCAGACCGTTCTACATTTTGACCCTCCGCGATTTCAACCACTCGACTTTTTGGCCGTTCGCTTTAATGATTTTCTGCATTGTGAACCATCGCCATTTTTTTAATTCGGAGAATTGTCGTCTCGAATTATTTGGTGTTATGCATACAGGCCCATCGATGTTATGTTTTTCGATATTTTATTAAATCTGATTTTTGTTTTTCGCTATATTTCAACTTCCAAGATGTTCATATTCGTAATTGTTATTTTCGACTCCACAGACTCTAGTAAGATTGATCTATCTATATTCGAAAATTCGTCATTTTGGCCCATCTGCATATCGATCGTTCGACATTCCCCCCCCCCCCCCCCACCCGATTCTGTTTTGCAATGCGAATGCTCGGCATCGGTATACATGGCATCAAATATTTTGCTGGGTTGATGGATTTGACATCGACTTTCAATAGCACAACTTATTATGGAACCCTGAACACCCGGCACATTGCAGTAAAAACGATTTACAAGACCTTTATCCGAAACGCAAGCACCGCAGAGAAGCAAAAAAATCGGAAGCGGAAAGTCCAGCAGATATAATCACAGTGTCTGGTGATGGATCTTGGTCGAAGCGTGGTTTCTCAGTCAGGGTGTATGTAACGGGACACTATGAAAATAGGACTTTGAAAATTGAATTGACTGGGCGATGCGTGGAATACTGTTCTGGGCGCCGGAAACCCAAACAAACAAACAAACCCAATGTTTGTTGGGTTTGTTTAAGGGACTCGGGCTTATAACTCCGAGGTCATTGACCCCAAACATAAATGACCGAAACAAAAGTCAGTCCTCCTGACACCCGCTACCCGATGACACCATGAAAAGGAACCGTTAATTAGGGTTGCAAAATGTAAACACCTGAAATATGGCACTCCAAGGACAAAGTCTCCGTTAATGGCGTAAAGCTGAGGCTAAGGGCTTTTCTGACAAATCGTCACATCCACCAGCGCTAGGTGAAGATGCCCAAGAGGTTTTAAAGGCAATTTAGGAAAATTTAACCACAGACTATTTGCTAAAGAGATGTACGGGCGCAAACACGCAGAATAACAATGCAAGTTTCAATCATTGCGTGTGGTAACTCGCTCCCAAGCATATCATCTCTGTAAAACAAACTGTGGAAATCGCAACTCATCGTACAGTTTGTACATTTAATGAGAGGTACAATGCAATTTTAAAAATCATGGAAACAATGGGCGTAACTATTGGGCCAGCAGCCGCAGAGTTCGCTGCAAAATACAAGGCAGAGCGCATCGCAACTGCTAACCGCCGAAGCTCTCTCGACTCTAAAGAAGCCAGGACAGCTCGTCGAAATGAAATTGCTGCTGATAACGAGCAATTTGAGGAAGTGGAAGGGATATTGTATGGACCTGGCATCGCCGATTGATCGTAAGTAACAATTTATATGAAAATTCGGCACTTGAAAGTTTAAACGGAATTTTCTTAAAATGTCAGTAGTGTAACTATGCCGGTTCCCCCATGTAGGAATCTACCTTACCGACCGTCGGTAAAGTAGATTCCCGCTAGTCCCCGAGAAATCTACCTTACCGACGGCAGATTCTGACCCAAACATGGTTCCTGTGGGAATCTACCTTACCGACGGTATATACCGACAGGAAATCCCCTTTTGGCGGGAAATTCAAAAGACCGCGGGAACTTCAAGACTTTTTTGGCGGGAAATTTAAAAGACCGCGGGAAATTCAAACGACTTTTTTACGGGAAATTTAAAATACCTTTTGGGGGGGAATTCAAGACTTTTTTGGCGGGAAATTCAAACGACTTTTTGGCGGGAAATTCAAACGACTTTTTGGCGGGAAATTCAAAAGACTTTTCGGCGGGAAATTTAAACGACCGCGGGAAATTCAAACGACTTTTTGACGGGAAATTCAAAAGACCTTTTGGGGGGGAAATTCAAACGACCGCGGGAAATTCAAACGACTTTTTGGCGGGAAATTCAAAAGACCGCGGTAAATTCAAAAGACCGCCGTAAATTCAAAAGACCGCGGGAAATTCAAAAGACCGCGGGAAATTCAAAAGACCGCGGGAAATTCAAACGATCGCGGGAAGTTGAAAATACGTTTTGGCGGGAAATTCAAAAGACCCTTCGGCGGTAAACTCAAAGCGGATACTTTTCGGCGGGAAGTTCGAAGAAGAACGTCTTGGGGGGGCGGCGGGAAATTGAAAAGACCGCGCGCGAAAGTTTCAAAGACCTTTCAGCGGCGGCAAATTCAAAAGACCTTTCGGCGTGGAAATTCAAAGCGGAGACCTTTCAGCGGGAAGTTCAGAAGACCGCGTGCGCGCGCGGTCCGTGATACCGGCGATCAGGATACTCGACGATCAGGATACTCGATGATCAGGATACTCGACGATCAGGATACTCGACGATCAGGATACTCGACGGTTAGGATACTCGACGATCGGAATTGTTGTCGGACATTCGGTTGAGATGTTTTTTTTTTATTAAGAGTTCAAGATACATTGTTTACATTCTCTTTTGAGTGGCAAACTTTTGTCGACGTGTTCGCGGCATCGTTGACACTCGCTGACTTCGGGGTCATTTTTGAGGGATTCGGGTAATTTATCCCAGGCGAGATCGACGCTGTGTGCAGCGAAGGTGACGATGAATTCCTTGGGTAGCTGGCCGATGTCGATGGGTTCCATGGCAGAGAGGGAACCGACTCGATGAAACAGTCTGAGCGATCGTCCAACGGACGGGAGGCTCTCTCGAAGAAACTTCCTCAACAGCAGGACATTCCGAAGTGCGCAATTGGGTGAATCGTGGTAAGGGCAGGATGCCGTCCCTTTGTGGGCCCTCCTCAGCGAGGGACACGCCACGACATCTCGTGCATCGAATCCAAAGCATTCGAGCCACTGCTGCTTCTGCTGTCCCTTCACGTAGATGGTGCCGGCGTTGTGCAGAACCGATCGGAGCACGTTCTCCACCTCGCAGTAGGGTACTTCTCCCGTGCTCCAGCCGAGATGATGATAGTTGCGTTCGAGCCAGGAATTTATGCTTTTGTACCTGGCTGGGAGATCGTACCATGGGATCGGTGGTTTGAAGAGGAAAATCAGCGGCTGCACGTCCGCATTGAGCGGAGCCACCGCCAGTTCTTTGAGTACAAACTCGTCCCGCTGGAAGCCCTGTGTATCCACCACGTAGTCCATTGCGATTAATGACGACGAACGCTCGAGCGTCATTTATAGGCGGATTCTCCATCCCCTCCACTCTAGAGGCGTTTCCTCACATCCCCACTTATGGGATTGTAGTCGACGATGCGATCGTGCAAGATCAGGCAGTAGGCTGTAGTTCCCGCGGGAAAATTGGATTGAGCCTCTAGTTCGATACGAACGTCAACCGGTGCCTGCTTGAGGGCGTCGTTCTGTTTCGAGCAGTCAATCACAATGAGTGGAGCATGCGCGATGAAGTCTGTCTTTGTCAGCATGGGTTCCGCCGGCTCCTTGGCGTAGTACGCAGTCTGGAAGCTGGCGTACATCTCGTACAACTGAGCGTACTGGTTGCGCGACACGTCGAGATTGAGGTTACCGTAAGGGTAGCACTGCGAATTGAGGAACAGTTTGACATTGGTTATTGCGCAGTGATCGAAGCGGCTAGCGTTTGCCGTTCGAACGCCTCGTCGATTCGTTTGCAAGGCGAGAATGACGAAGCGCGGTTTCTCCAGCTGATTCGACGTCTTGACCGTCCAAACGTGTTTCGTCGTGATTGGGAGCATGGAGTATTCGTACAATTCCCACATGCGAAAAGACACAGTGATGTCCTTATCAATGTGACTGAGCAAACGTATCTTGTGCTTAGTCGACAGCATCACGTAAGGCATCAGCCACTCTATTTTAGCGATCTCAATCTTGAATTCCTCGGTGGCGCCATTCTCGAGGGCTGTTTGAACAACTGCGTTCGTGTCGTTCCTCGATCGCGTGAGAATCAGCTCGTGCTTCGTGTTGATGACGATCTTGCGATAGTCCTCAGCGAAGCCGAGAATCATGGCGAGCGGTATGCATACGTCGAAGTATCCCCTGTCGTCCGTCAGTTGCTTCGGCTCTTCGAACCAGCCGGAGTTTTCAACGCTGAACATCTGACCGGGGCTCAGTGAAGCGTAGCCCTTCATGAGACTCGTCATACCAACGTTCTTGCTTCTGTCCACCTCTATGGCATTGATCTCGTAGCGAATTTCCTCAAACAGATGCAAGATGGCGTTGTTAACGAACTTTGTCGCCGTGACGGCATTTCCGTTCGTTTTGCTGAGTCTACCGCAGACGTGTAGGGAGCTTCGCGCCGGTAGAACGCACAGGTCCTGATGCTGAATGGATATGCGAATCTCATCGCTGTTGGCGAAAGTCGATGAAGTATAGGGTTGATGCGCGTGAATCTCGTAATGCGTTACGGACTCGTCGAAAACGACGGGCGAGTGCACGTTCAAGGCCTCTTCCATTCCAGCAGCAAAATATCACGCAAGTTACTCTCTTCCACCACGACCACCACCACCAACGACAACTTTGAGTCCGAGGCTTCTCAGGAACTGAATGTTCCGACGTGTTAGCGTTTTCGACACTCGTCGACGACTGATGCTTGGGCGACATGGTAACGCGCTTTTATAGCCGACCTTGTTGTTGTTGTAGACGATACCCATGTCTACTTGGCTTCCTTGATGTGCAGTCTGATAGTGATGATTTCACCGCGAAAATTCACCAGTTCTCCGTCCTGATTGACTATGCGCAATTGCACGTGGTCAATGACTTTGACGGTGATCGGCAGGTAAATGACTTGCGAGGGAACTTCGATGATCTTATATCCTGGCGGTACTGCCGGGAAGAATTCGTGGATCGTGTGCGCTCTGTGCTCGTTGATGTACGCCCCGGACGTGATGTTGCACTCGACTCGCAGTGCGTTGACTCTGAGAATAGCTACCGGCAAGTCCGAGCTGTGAGTTGTATCGGGTGACAGCTCGCGCGCAGCAAAACCCAACAGGTTAGCGATGGAGTCCGCCGGT
Source organism: Ophion slaviceki (assembly GCA_944452715.1). Classification (NCBI taxonomy): domain Eukaryota; kingdom Metazoa; phylum Arthropoda; class Insecta; order Hymenoptera; family Ichneumonidae; genus Ophion; species Ophion slaviceki. The sequence continues at coordinate 12,920,892 of OX101784.1, read as the reverse complement.
CGAAAATCCACGTTTCGGTTGCACTTGAGCAAGCTACGCAGCGTGTTGTTGTTGGGCTTGAGGTTGAGGGAGATGCCTTTTCGCCCAAGCACATCCTGCAAGTACTTCTCGATATCTTCGATCTCGTAACTTCCCGTCGGCAACGCAATCACCTCACCACCCGCGTAAAACTTGTTTTTACCAGTATCAATGTTGGGCACGGAATTGAACGAGAGGAATTCCACTAGGCCGAGAACGTAGTTCTTGCTGGGTGAGAGTTCGATCGGCGGAAAGTACTGCGCCTCCAGCAGAGACGACCTTCCCGACAGGCTGAGGGTCAATGACTCTTCCATGCTGATGCGCGACTGACGCCGCGTGAACTCTCACAGCTGCTTATATAAGAATTTCAGACAAAGATGGCCGCACTCGTACGTGTCGAAATCCTGATATCTCGCGTGATTGTACTTGACCTCGGCGACTCCGAGGTACTTCAGGAGTTCTCGAGGTGGTGGTAGATCGCCGAAACTGTCAAAGTAGACGACGTTGTTGCCGTGCTTCCGATAGGCCACCCAGTGCGTGCCCGGTCCTTCCTTGTCGTCGAGATTTACGATAGCCGATTCGCGATAATGCGGTCCATTCTTCGGCAAATCGTTTCTCATGAATACACCGCGAAAGTGCGGAACGTTCTGCGCGTATTTCAGCAGGTCGGCGTCCGTTAGAGGGCGCTTGGGATAGTTGAACTTTTTTTTTGTTCGCCTCCACGTGTATACCAAATCCCTTCTTGTGTGGCTTGAGGTAGAGCCCCTTGCCGAGAGCGATAGCTTCCATCGTCTCGTTGTGTCGACGATTCTCTTGCAATTGACGCTCGGCGGCTTTAGCGGTATTCACAGCTTTTGCCACGCCCGCAGCGCCACCTACCAGCGCTCCCGTAGCACTCAAGCCGGCAAACAAGGGAATGAGGAACGGCAAAACTCCGCCCACTTTCTCCGGGATGGGCAGTACGCGTGGCACTAACACCTTCCTCCTTCCGCCAGCTTGCTTCACAGCTTCGCGAGCCTTCGTGAGCGCCGATCGAATGACTTCGCGAGAATTACTTCCGGTCGATCGCGAGGCGGCTCTCACTATTTTGGAAAGCGCGATGAGGGGCTTTCGCCTCTTCTTCTTCAGCCCCATACCGAGTTTCGACTTGGCTTTCATGGTGTTTGCCACGACGTAAGCGGCAAGTTTCTCGTCAATAGCGGCGTCTCTTGCAAACACCCGCTGCCAGGCCTTATCTGCCAAAACTCGGTCGGCCGAATTGCGCGCCGCGACGTTCTCACGGTTTTGCGAGTACGCGATATCGTGCTCCTTGCAGGCTGCGTCCAGAGGATTTACGCCGGGAACACCGCGAGCGACGCGTTCCGCTAGCTTCGTGCCTGGCCCGCAGTACTGATATCCCGGTATGTGCAACTCGATTGGAAGCCTGTTGATGAGCTTGTTCAGAACACCTCGACCTGTGTGCATCACTACGCGATCAGTCATCGAATGAAGTCGAGGGGTATATAAGCGGGCTATTTATACCTTGACGGCTCAGTCATGGATTTCCGAGAGCAAGTGCACAAGCTACCGGTGATGAATTTCGATGCGCTCGTTGAGGGAGGAAAGCAGGACACGCGACACGGCGATCTGCTGCCTGCCAGTATTCGCGCAGTCTTCTGCGGTCCGTCAAACTGCGGCAAGACCAACGCCTTGCTAGCCCTGATCACGCATCCCAATGGTTTGAGATTCGAAAACGTCTACGTGTACTCCAAGTCACTGAATCAGCCAAAGTACAAACTGCTCGAGAAAGTGCTCGCACCGCTCGAGGGTATCGGATACTTTGCGTTCAGCGAACACGATCAGGTGGTATCACCCGCGGACGCTCGTCCCAATTCCATCATCGTATTCGACGATATAGCCTGCGAGAAACAGGACAACGTCAGAGCCTTCTACTGCATGGGTCGACACAAGAACATCGATTGCTTCTACCTGTGTCAATCGTACGGTCAGATCCCCAAGCACCTGGTGCGTGACAACGTCAATCTGTTGGTCGTCTTTCGACAGGACGAGATGAACCTCCGACACATCTATGACGACCACGTGAACACGGACATGCCGTACGTGCAGTTCAGAGACTTGTGCGCGACCTGCTGGAACGACTCCAGTCACGGATTTCTCGTAATCAACCGTGGAGGTGGACTCGATTGTGGCAGGTACAGAAAGGGCTTCGACCACTTTGCCATAAATATATCGTGCGCGACGTGATCCCCGCAGTGCATTATGGATGGTCGAAGCGACAGTGTGACGGCTGAGTTCCGTCGCGAGAAACAGACGCTCAGCCAGATGGAGAAAATGAGGGATGCGATTAAGCGCAAGTACATGCTTCTCAAGGCGGACAAGCAAACGATGGAGAAAGCTCTGGACGAAACTTTCAAACCAATCGTCAAACCTCTCGAACGCCTCGTGAACGCCAGGCACATGTTGCCTAAGAAGGAGGAGGTGTCTCGTGATGATGATGAGATGGAAACGTCCTTCAAAACTGCGTACGACACGGAGGAAGAATGCCCGAAAATGACACCCGACGAATACGTGCAGCAGCAAAAAACGAGCCCCGACGAATACGTGCAGCAGCAAAAAACGAGTTCCGACGAATATTATGACATGCCGGAAGAGCCTGCGCTCGACAAATATCTTCACATGCTCAACACGAATCGAAAAAAGTATCTCGATATGACTTATGGGGTTCGAAAGCTGCCAGACGGTAGCATGATGATCGGCGACTCACCCATACGTTTCGTGAACGACAACGTCATTGTGGGTGACAGGAAGTATCGATCGAGCGTCGGCTTGCTCGAACTGCTCTTCAGGAAGGAACCCAGTGCGCATCTCGTGAGCGCGGAAGACAAGAATATCTATGGGAAAATCCTGCAGACGACGAACGCACACAAGAAACACTACAGGTCGGACGAGGTCATTCACCGGCAAAGAAACAGCAAGTACAGGGACTGGGTGGCGCCCTTGGTTGGTGGTGGTACATCTACCGGTAGTGGTGTATTGCCTCGGTACAAGATCGCGCGAAGGAACACGCGAATGGACTACGTGTACTGGGACGACCCGAATGAGCTCGTTGATCGACTGCGTCTACTGATGGCTGAGCGATCGGCCGGCAATTCGAGTCACATCAACGAGATCATCTCGATCGTCGAGGAGCTGCGTGAGGCCGGTATAGTCATATAAGCGGGGCACAAGGGGCGCTGCAACCGCACTTGAACAATGAGCATCGACGTGTTCGGACGTCAGCTAGGACGAACTGAGGGCGGTACACGAGGTCCTCCCGGATTCGGATTCAAGCTCACCGCCGACGGACAGTACGACGTAGAGGGCAAAAGATTGTGCAACGTTGCCGACGCGAGTGAACCTCACGACGGGGTCAACCTGAGTCTCGCGAGACGTCTTGTTCAAAGCACTCTCAGCGAATTGTTTCACATCACAACTCGGCTGCGAGAGGATTTTGACGATCTGCAACTGAACATACATATTCTGCAGAATCAAGTGAACGACAGGCTGCGAATTATCGAGGTAAACGTTGAAACGACTCTGGAGTTGGCCACGCGCAATTCCGAGGCCATTAAAACGTTGGACACGCGGTATGGAGCATCGGAGATTGGTGGAAGAGCTGCATAAACCCGCACGACGCAATTATCCACGGCGCAAGTTTGACGTGCGAGGACTGGATGAGACGTGGCAGGCCGACCTCGTGGAGATGCAACCGTACGCTCGGGAAAACCGGGGTGTGAGGTATCTGCTCACAATCATCGACGTGCTGTCCAAGATTGCCTGGGCCGTTCCCGTGAAGCGGAAGACCGGCAACGACGTCACTGCGGCCATGGAACTCGTGCTACGACAGGGTCGAGTACCGACGAATCTGCAGACTGACCGAGGCAGAGAATTTTACAACACGTCCTTCAAGAGCCTCATGAGTCGATATCGCATCAATCACTACTCGACCTACAGCAACCTCAAGGCATCCATCGTCGAGCGGTTCAATCGCACACTCAAGAACAAGATGTGGCTGCAGTTCAGTCTGCGCGGTTCCTACAAGTGGCTCGACATTTTGCCCGATCTCGTAGCAGCATACGACAGCAGCAAACATCGCACTATCGGAATGAAGCCGAACGAGGTGGCCGACGCTGAAACTTTGTTGCTGCAGCCGCGTGATCGTCAAAGTCGCAAAGCGCCCAAGTTCCGAATCGGCGACAAGGTGCGAGTCAGCAAGAATAAGCACGTTTTCGAGAAAGGCTATACGCCCAACTGGACGACGGAAATTTTCACGGTGAGTCGAGTGATGGAGTCGACCGTCCCGGTGACATACAGGCTGAAGGACTACCGAGACAAGCCCATTGCCGGTGGTTTCTACGAGGAGGAGCTTCTGAGAGTCAAGTACCCCGACATGTATCTCGTGGAAAAAGTGCTGAGGAAACGTGGCGACAGAGTCTACGTCAAGTGGCTAGGATTCGATAGTTCGCACAATAGCTGGATAAACAAGACCGATTTGTAAATGGGTTTGAACATTTATTGCAATAAAAAAACATTTCACGTTATTTATGATCGATGCTGAATTCTATTTGATTCATCTTGGCCTCGCTGCCGCCCAAGTACTTCAGGAGCAATTGCCCGTCCGTGGCTGTTTGCACCATGTGCTCGTACATCTTCGGATCCTTCACAAACGCGTCCGCGATGCGTTTAGGCAGAAAGACTTGGCACTCGTCGTCGAGGGTGGCTACGGTTCTCAGGCCGTATTTCGTTGTGACTTGTCTCAGGTCGGTGACACGGTAGACGCTGTTTATACTCAGCGCTGCCAGTTTCTTCGTGGGCAGGAAATCCTCGAGCAGAGCGATTTTGTTGAGCTTCTCGATGCCGTCCATCGTGCTGATGAGGCAAACGGCCGCAAGCGCGACGCTCATATACCCGCTATCCCCTCCACTGCGCGCGGTGGTGGTGGTGGGGCTCTGAAGTGCCCCCACGGCAACGTATCCGTGGTGTCGGGGAGGAGGATACGTTTGTCGTCGTGAGCGCTGAGCGCCACCTTCACTTGCCTCTCGGTAAACACTTTGTGCAAGCGCGATCTGATCACGCACTGCTGCCTGCACTGCGTCAATTTCTCCCGCAGGCAGTGCACAAAGTCGTCGAAGGTGACGCTCGCCTCGACCACCGCCCTCTTCACACCCTTCACCCGCTTCACGCGATCACGACCCTCGACTCGAACGCTGTACATTTTGCTGCGCAAGCCAACGAATTCCGTCATAATGCTGCCGTTGCATTCGTCCTTCATGAGACCAACCACCTTCTTGTTGGCTCGTGGCATGCCAAATTGGTTGTGCTGTGGGTAGTCCGAAGTATCGAACCTCTCGATGTCACGCCTCATGATCTCGTAGATGTCGTCGCAGCGAATCTCGTACAGCAGGCTGTCGGTGTCGGTGTAGAGGAGCTTGCAGCGATCGCCAAACTCTCGCTTCATGTAGTCATAGTGAAAGGCGTATACGTGGATCTTTGACAAGTCCAGTACGCTCAGGCCGACGTAGATGGGTTTGTTGAGGTAGACCTCGGTCTTGGTGAGCTGTATGGCGACGAGGTTCTCCTCGAAGATGGAGCAGCTGTGAAAGTTGGGCTTGGCGATGAGTGCTTCGGCTCCGTAACGTCCGCCCCATTTCTTCACGAGCTTGACATCAACGTGTTTGCGCACGTTCTCCATAGTCTTGCCGAACACTGCGTTGTTCATGAGCTTGAAGAGATTTTTCTCGAAGTCGTTTCGCGCCCTCTTGCGCAATTCGCTGTTGAGCTCGATGTAGGGTTTCAACCACGCACTCTGCTTGAACTTCAAGACTCGATGGACGCGTTTGAGCTCCAGTCCGTGTTCGAGGGCCTGTTTCAGGTTACGATAGTGCAGGATGTAGCGGTTCTTAGGGTCGAGTGTCGTCATGAGTTTGATCTGCGTTGAGCCGTGGGCGCTCTTGTGCTCGGGACACAAAGGTAAGTCCTTGTGTGCGTCGTGGAGACGTTCCGGGTACTGCAGGTCCACTTCGAGGACATACCCGACCGGCGAATCGTCTGGCACGTTGAGGAAGTCGACGTGATCGACCCACTGAAAACCGCCGTACGGGAGCGACTGTGTCATTGCCCAGCCGTAGAGGTTGTTCACGTCGAAGTACATGAGATACTTCGTCTCCTCGCTCGCGTCATAGGTGCTCATGTACTTGTTGTTGGCACGGGCGTAACGGTTCGAGCACTGACTCACCCCACCTCGTATTCCTTGCTCAATGAACATGTGCATGTCCAGATCGGTAAACAGTTCCAGCTGAATATGAGTGTATTTGAGCATAGCGTCCCACGAGAAGCCTGGCAGTGTGTAGTAGTGCGCGGGGTCTAGGCCGTAGGCTCTGATGGTATCGTTGCGGAAATTCTCAAAGACATCAGCTAAGAGCAGTACGTCGGTCTTCAAGTAGAGGTCTGAGTACTCGCCCAAGTTGGCAACGTTGAACTCACTCCACACTTTCTTGGCGTGCTCGTAGTCTTCGTCCGAGATGTCACAGTCGTTCAGTGTACTGTAAAACTTCTCTTTCGACGGTAGCTCCTCGGTGTCGTTCAATTTAGCGAGTGAGTCGACGTACTCATAGGGGAACACACCTTTCCTCGTGAGAAGTGCGAACTTGTCGTCGGAAAGGTGTGTGAACTCGCTCCGGACAATCTTCAGTTCCTTCAAGTACGACGCGAGTTTTTCCAGCGACGACGCCATGAAACGGAACGAGTCGATGAATCGGAACTCCACCTCTCTGCCCGCGACGTGTTTCGTGAACGAGATGTAACGTTCTTTCGTCTGAGGCAGTACGTAAACTCGACCTTCGAAGCACGTGGCGATTTCGCGGATGATGAAGTGCGAGTCGTAGCCGGAAAGATTGTGAAAGACCACGGGTACGGTTCGAGAGTCCTGGTAGTTCAGGTTGCACTCGTTGTGCGCCGCGCCTCGGTACCTGCCTGTGAGGTGACAGTGATCCCTCACTCTGTCACTGGTGAGCAAGGGTTTCTCGCAAATGTGACACTCAGTTGCAGTGCGAAACTCCCTCTCCTGATGCCACGACAATCTCTCCATAAGTCGAGGATTCGCGTAAATGTCGTCGAGTTCTCGGGCGAGGTTTCGCAGTTCTGTGACGAACCATTCCGCAGGCTTCGCGCCTCTGTAGCTGCGATACCTCGAGAGCGAATTGTCGTAACTGCACTTCAAGTAGTATGCCACGCTGAATGCCTCGTGCTGTTGGTAGGCATTTTCGTCTCGGGTGGGTTTCAGCAGGCACTCAAAGTCAGCGTAGATGACGAAGGGCACTCGCTCCTTGTGGCCGTGGTTCTTGAAGCGGAGAATCCTGTTTGCCCCCTTTGGCATCGCGATCTTGCACTTGTTGACTTTGCCACAATCGATTTCATGCGCAGCCAGCTTGTCTGCATTGTGGAAATAGTGGAGACATCGATCGCAGATATGAAGCGTGTGGTTTCTGTTCGACAACTGTGCCGAGATCAAGCGAGACAAGTCCTTTATCCACACGTAGTGGAATCGTGGTGCTATGTAGCATTCGTTTTCCTCGTCCTCCTCGTCCTCCTCCTCCTCGTCAACGTAGTGATCTTGCACGAGCAGCAGATTGACGTGTTTATTCTTCTTCATGGACGTTACGTGTACAGGCACGACCACAAATTCCCTCTGCCTTTTTCTCAAAATGTATACATTCACCGAGACATCATTGTTCTTCTCGAATTTGTCAATGTGTTGCGGTATTACGGGGAACTCGATCCCGTCAAAGTTCAATTCAGCCTCGTACCGTCTGTACTCGGAAACGCGATCAGAATGGTGTGTGGGATGTAGAGCGGATAGTATGGCCCACTTGAAGCACTGGTTGTCATTGTTTCGAACGTTGATGCACGCCTTCTTGTTTCGTATCTTCGCAGGAAGATCCACGTAAGAGCTGCCGCGCAAAGGATTGAACTTGCTTATGTTTACCGTCATGTTGATGATGGAATGGAGTGACCAGCCCGAACCTTGCTGTTCAAATTCCTCCATATCCGTTTGAATTGGTTCCTGAACGTTCTCGATGAACCATGCTCGAACATCGGTTGTGGGGAAAATCGGCGCAGCCTTCGTGTTGAAGAATTTCGTGTCCAGTACTTCCTCATCATTCTTCGTTGCAACGAATTTCGCAGTCAGCACGGCGTACACTTTCACCGAAGCTTGACTCAGCACATTTGCAATTTTTGTGCGGAAGTGAGCCATGCAGTCTTTCATAAAACCCTTTACGTCAACGTGCTTCAAATTCGTGAGCAGCCCCACCCTAATGCCATTTTTGAACGATGAATTCAGATCTGTCCATTGAACTCGATCTACGAGTTTGTCCCGGTTCTGCACGCCCTGACCACGTTTCAACAGACGTCCCAATTTGATGTCAATCCCTCGCAAGAATCCAATGGTGAATAAATTCTTTTGTCTTTCCGGAGCGGTGGTGGCTAGCGTCTGTGAATGTTCTAGTGTCTTGATAACCTTGGCTAAACGTTTCATCCATTCTTGAATCTCGTTGGGAGTTCGATTCTGCAGAAGCGTCAACACTTCTTCCCAACTCGCAATAATTTCTTTGCAATCTTGAGCGGACATTGTCGTTATTCTCAATTGATGCAGGGAACTGTGCCAACTTGGCCATCGGGACCCGAATTTATACCGCCGGCAACGGCTGATAAGTTGTTAAACGCTGATTGGCTGTCACTGCCGAGTAGTGGAGGGGTAACGATGCTGATTGGGTGGCGCTGAGTAGTGGAGGATATAAAAGAGCCGAACTACGAAGCGCGAGCATCAGTTCGAGAATGGAGTTCGTTGTCGACTTCCAGGGTTTCAAGAGACCCTTCAGCGAGTTCGTATTCAAAGAGGTAGCGGTGGTTGCCCTCGAAGACGATGCGCTACCGTCAGTGTACCTCTTCGAACCGCCGCACAGGTGGAGCTACTTACCTGCCAAGTATCAGAGCGAGAATCTATGGTTGGAGAAAAATTACCACGGTCTAACGTGGAACAGCGTCAACGTGCCCTACGAGGAAGTCCACGAAGTTCTCATCAATATTCTACGAGATGCCAGCAAGGTACATGTCAAGGGTTACGAGAAGAAAAGATGGTTGGAAAAAATTCTACCCGATGTGTACAACCTCGACGACCTGACCTGCCCATCGCTGCGTCAATTGACGGCGAACACGACCATCTCGTGCACCAATCACCAATGCGCGCGGAATCCTTCTCACTGCGCAGTTTACAACGCGTACGCACTGAAAACGTGGCTCCTTGAGTGGCAGAAACAACAAGTGACCTTTGCGAGCACCGAATGCATTCCAGACACTTCGGCAACAACCACCCTCAAAGACTACTACGAGCAGAGTCTCCACTTTAAAATGTAATAAAGTCAGATAAAAAAAAATTATTTTTTCTTCGTTTATTTATTTACATTTTGTACAACCGGCGTCGGGTGGTGGGTGGCCTCAACGGCACGGTCCTTCTGCGTATGCAAGGGCCAGTCTTGGGCATATTCTCTTTACCCCGAGACTGGCCCAAACCCGCATATTTGGTCTTCTTTCTCCTAATTGAGGGAGCAGTGTTCGGTGGAGAAATCAAAATGGTTTTGCGCCGCTTTTCTTTTTCGTCCACCGAAGACTGCTCCCTCTTTTTTATCGGTTGCGTTTCCTCTTCACTCGATAAATACAAGTCCGCCTCGAGCGCGGTTGCTGTTGCGGTTGCTGCTGTTGCGGTTGCTGCAGTTGCGGTTTCTGCTGTTGCGGTTGCTGTTGCTACGGTTGTTGCTGCGGCAAACGGTGGAAGGGGCAGCGAGAGGATGCCCCGCTTAAAGCGGGGGTCTTGCCGATGACTCTCGCCGCCGCAGCCGCAATAACGTGCGTGACGCCACTTAAAAATACGTAAAATAACATTAGAAAAAGCGTGAGAGACAATAGAGAGAGAGAGACTTACCTTTTCCATAATTCAAAACAGACTGGCGTTCTGTCGTCACTGAATCTATTTTATACTCGAGTCCGGTGGGATGGGGGGAATAGACCCAGAATATTCCGGAGAAGTATCGGTGCGGAATATTCGGGAGAAATATAGGTGCGGAATATTCGGAGAAGTATATGTCCAGAGCATTCGATAGGGGCGTAGGTCCAGAGTATTCGATAGGGGTGTAGGCCCAAAGCATCGAAAGGGGTAACCACCCCCCACCCCCACCCGGTCGGTAACTACCCCCACCCACTCGGTCGGTAAGGTAGGGACCTACCATGCCGGCATTGTGTGGTAGGAATCTGCCGTACCGGCCGTCGGTAAGGTGGATTCCTACCATATCGGTAGAGTGTGGCAGAAACCTGCCATGCCGACAGTCGGTAAGGTGAGGCATGCGGGCCGTTGGTAAAGCAAGGCCATGGCGGCTATGTGTGGTCTGCCGTACCGTCAGTAGGAATTTGACTAAAGAACTTCAACCGAATGTCCGACAACAATTCCGATCGTCGAGTATCCTGACCGTCGAGTATCCTGATCGTCGAGTATCCTGATCGTCGAGTATCCTGATCATCGAGTATCCTGATCGTCGAGTATCCTGATCGCCGGTATCACGGACCGCGCGCGCACGCGGTCTTCTGAACTTCCCGCTGAAAGGTCTCCGCTTTGAATTTCCACGCCGAAAGGTCTTTTGAATTTGCCGCCGCCGAAAGGTCTTTGAAACTTTCGCGCGCGGTCTTTTCAATTTCCCGCCGCCCCCCCAAGACGTTCTTCTTCGAACTTCCCGCCGAAAAGTATCCGCTTTGAGTTTACCGCCGAAGGGTCTTTTGAATTTCCCGCCAAAACGTATTTTCAACTTCCCGCGATCGTTTGAATTTCCCGCGGTCTTTTGAATTTCCCGCGGTCTTTTGAATTTACGGCGGTCTTTTGAATTTACCGCGGTCTTTTGAATTTCCCGCCAAAAAGTCGTTTGAATTTCCCGCGGTCGTTTGAATTTCCCCCCCAAAAGGTCTTTTGAATTTCCCGTCAAAAAGTCGTTTGAATTTCCCGCGGTCGTTTAAATTTCCCGCCGAAAAGTCTTTTGAATTTCCCGCCAAAAAGTCGTTTGAATTTCCCGCCAAAAAGTTGTTTGAATTTCCCGCCAAAAAAGTCTTGAATTCCCCCCCAAAAGGTATTTTAAATTTCCCGTCAAAAAGTCGTTTGAATTTCCCGCGGTCTTTTAAATTTCCCGCCAAAAAAGTCTTGAAGTTCCCGCGGTCTTTTGAATTTCCCGCCAAAAAAGTCTTGAAGTTCCCGCGGTCTTTTGAATTTCCCGCCAAAAGGGGATTTCCTGTCGGTATATACCGTCGGTAAGGTAGATTCCCACAGGAACCATGTTTGGGTCAGAATCTGCCGTCGGTAAGGTAGATTTCTCGGGGACTAGCGGGAATCTACTTTACCGACGGTCGGTAAGGTAGATTCCTACATGGGGGAACCGGCATAGTTACACTACTAATGTCGTTTTTCAAAACGATGTACATTGTTAAAGGAAGAATTTTCAAGCTATCAGTCCAAAATTTTGACACAACATTTATCACACCATTCATTATCTTGCTATGAAAGCTGTTTTGTTGTTGAAATCTTCATATTTCTTTTTAACGAAAAACTGTCAAAAAAATAGGCTAAATTGGATACTTTTTTTCACACCGCCACCATTTTGTTAATTTTGATAATAAAAAATCTTCATAGCAGGATGGCGGCTTTCATACTGACTTTTTACATAGTTTGTTTCAGATAATATTTACGGCCACAACCGTGTACACCGTAAGGACTCCTTTTTTTGAAAACATTTTCAACCGTTAAACATTTTTTAATGAAAATAAACGTTTAAGAATTGATTTTCTATTCTCCATGAGTGCTTTGATTTGACATGAAAAAATCAAACTGAGTAGCGTACCATCGACAAAAAATCGCGAAAGTCAGCTATTTTTCGACCCGTTACACTGATAATCCCTTGAAAAAAATGCGTTTCTTTTTCACCAACCGTCTCCCAAAAAAATCGGAATTTGGCCATTTTTCCGGGCCTCTAATTAGATGTAGCCCCTTAAGGCGCTCTGGACTGTTTCTTGGCTGCGAGAGTGGCGATTAAAATACAATGAGTAAAATACAATAAGGACTCCTTTTTTCGAAGACATTTTCAACCGTTAAACATTTTTTAATGAAAATAAACGTTTATGAATTGATTTTCTATTCTCCATGAGTGCTTTGATTTGACATGAAAAAATCAAACTGAGTAGCGTACCATCGACAAAAAATCGCGAAAGTCAGCTATTTTTCGACCTGTTACACTGTGATGATCCCTTGAAAAAAATGCGTTTCTTTTTCACCAACCGTCTCCCAAAAAAATCGGAATTTGGCCATTTTTCCGGGCCTCTAATTAGATGTAGCCCCTTAAGGCGCTCTGGACTGTTTCTTGGCTGCGAGAGTGGCGATTAAAATACAATGAGTTTTCGGCAGAATGACAACCTCTTGCGCATCACACTTCATGTAAAAACAAGTTTTTATGAAGAAATTTCAAACTCATAATATTGTTGAAAAATATTTCAACGCCGAGCAATGATATTAATAGTTATCATTTTTGCAATTAAAAAATTTGCAAACATAAATATATTGCAATTTTATTCAACACAAAATAACCGATCGACTTAACGCCAGTGATAGTTTCTGCCATTGGCACGACTAACTGTCGCTAAAGCGTCTTCGGCTGTAATCTTAGGTACAGCCTAAGTACCTAATGGAGTTTCTTACACTATCGTGGGTTTTGACATGCACCGTTTGAGCACAAAACATACCGTTTGAGCTCAAAAATCTTTTTTCAAGTATTACAGTCCGACCTCCGAATAAGAAACCAAAAGCCCCCAAGGGGAAGAGTTTTTTTTATGTATCGCATACCCCCAGCAGGCGCGCGCTGCGCGCTCACTACCTCTGTCTGTCTTTCTCACTCTTTTCCGCATGCGATCGTCTCAACAAGAAACTCATTCGAACCAGTGCAGCCAGATCGCGCGTAAAAGTTTCCCCCTTTCTGTAGTCTCTTACGCGCCCATCACACAATCATAGTAGCGCGTATCCGTGAGCGAGCGACGCTCGGACATCATCGGAAAGAGCCGAGCACGGTCGAAGTGTCCCGACCGCGCCTTCGGCAGCTACACCAAACATAGACGCTGAGCAAGTGCATGTGCGGCCAAGCCGAAACGAAGGCTTCGAGGGAAAAGCAATCTGAGCACGACTCGCGCGTGACGTCATCCGACGGCACGCGCGAAGCTTTTAGATGATTTTAATGCTTATTGCTCTTAATTCTCTGCGTTATTAATGTATACAAAAAAATGTATCGCGCACTCTGATCGCTTATTTTTTTAGTTTATACGTTAATTTAAATATAATAATAAATCTAAATCACAACTTATTTATCTTATATAAAATTGTTTACGCTTTACTCACACCCGTCCTCATGCCAAATAAATTATAATTCATAAAAGTAAGCGGAAATATATTTATAAGCAGTACAACTTTGCAGTGACCGTTTTTTTCAAAAGTTTAAGGCTTTATTATAAAAAAGTGGCTACATATTTTTTAATCAAAGTACTGCCCGTCGCTAGCTACGACCTCGGCCCATCTTTCAGGTAGCATTCGAATCCCGCATCGATAAAAGTCTTGGTCCTTGGAGGCAATCCAGGAATCGACCCAATTTTTGACTTCTTCGTAAGTACCGAAGTGCTGGTCAGCCAAATCGTATGCCATTGACCGGAACAAGTGATAGTCGGAAGGGGCAATGTCTGGAGAGTACGGCGGGTGGGATAAAACCTCCCATTTCAGCGTTTCCAAGTACTTTTTCACTACATTTGCAACATGGGGTCGGGCATTGTCATGCTGCAGTATCACCTTGTCATGTCTTTCGTTGAATTGTGGCCGTTTCTCTTTGAGTGCCTTACTCAAGCGCATCAACTGACGTCGGTAGAGTTTCCCTGTGATGGTTTCGGATGGTTTGAGCAGCTCATAGTACACAACGCCCAGCTGGTCCCACCAGATACACAGCATCACTTTGGATCCGTGAATATTCGGTTTGGGCGTCGATGACGGAATATGACCAGGCAGTCCCCATGATTTTCGGCGCTTAGTATTATCGTAGTGAACCCACTTTTCATCTCCAGTCACAATCCGGTGCAAAAATCCCTTCCTTTGTTGTCTTTGGAGCAGTTGTTCACAGGTGAAAAATCGGCGCTCGATGTCTCTCGGCTTCAACTCATGCGGGACCCAGTTTCCTTGCTTTTGGATCACACCCATATCCCGGAGACGTTTTGAAACTGCTTGCTGGGTTACTCCTAACGTCTCGGCGAGTTCCCCTTGAGTTTGGCACGAATCCTGGTCCAGCAAGGTCTCCAATTCTGCGTCTTCAAAAACTTTCTGTCTTCCGCCACCATGCTTGTTCTCGACCTCAAAATCTCCACTTTTGAAGCGTTGAAACCACCGCCGACACGTTTTCTCGCTAATAGAATCCTCCCCGTAAGCATCTACAAGCAAACGGTGGGCCTCAGCCGCAGATTTCTTGATGTTGAAGAAGTAAATCATAACCTCCCGCAAATGCTGAGAATTCGGTTCGTAGGTTGCCATGTTTGAGTGCCTATAACTTTATAATGCATACACGTATCCGTTAGCTTTTTTAAATTGTTTACATTGGCAGAGCCTCTAGTTTAAAATGCCACTTTTTTATTGAGCTAGGGCCACTACTTCGGCCGCAGTGGCTCTCTAAGTAAAACGGTCACTGCAAAGTTGTACTCCTAATATATTCGTATTATTATATTAATTCTCATACTTTCATCAAGCGATAAAGCATTATCCTCAAAAACAAGCCAATCATCCATCCGGCCGCGAATTGTAAGTACCAGAAAGTGCACATATTCTACAAGCGATGAGATGGTCCCGTTGGTAGCGTTCCTGGCTTCGGTCCGCAGGGGCCCCTAGTGCAAATTTTTCTCCAAATTTTTCATAATTTCTCATATTCATAATTTCTCATATTTTAGTCATATCTGAGATTTTCGGAGAAAAAACGATTTAAAACAGATTCAAGTACTGGTCTATTTCCCAAAAACACATTCTTTTTTACTGAAAATTCATGATTTCTCTTTTTTTTCCCGGTAATTTCTCTTTTTCCTATGATCTGAGTAAACGGCTGCGGAGATGTTCAGAGAAAAGTTAAAGATGAAAAGAAATGACATTTTCGTTAAAAACTTGATATTATTTTTTTCCGGAAATTTCCCTTTTTCCTATTTCCTGAGTGAACGGCCGCGAAGATATTCGGGGAAAATGTAAAGATGAAAAAAAAATGAAATTTCCGAAAAAAAAAATTGATAATATTTTTTTTTCCAGAACTTTTTTCTTTTTCCTATTGAGTGAACGGCTGCGGAGATATTCGGAGAAAAAATGATTTAAAACAGATTCAAGTACTGGTCTATTTCCCAAAACACATTTTTTTTTACTGAAAATTCATGATTTCTCATTTTTTTCCCGGAAATTTCTCTTTTTCGTATGACCTGAGTGAACGGCTGTGGACATATTCGGAGAAAAGTTAAAGATGAGAAAAAATGAGATTTCCGTTAAAAAAAAACTTATTATTGTTATTTATTTCCGGACATTTCCCTTTTTCCTATTACCTGAGTGAACGGCTGCGAAGATATTCGGAGAAAATGTAAAGATGAAAAAAAAAGAAATTTTCATAAAAAAAACTTGATATTATTTTTTTTCCGGAACTTTTTCTTTTTGCTATTGAGTGAACGGCTGCGGAGATATTCGGAGAAAAGTTATAGATGAAAAAAATGAGATTTTCGTAAAAAAAACTTATTACATTTTTTTATCCCTCATAATTCTGAGAAATAATGAATTTCCGAAATTTTTGCAAACATTATTTTTCTTAAGGGGTAACACCACTGTAACGGCCTGCCACGAAGCGTTTTAGACAAATAATACTTGGGGTAATTATTAAGCATATATTGAAGTATATTGCAAAAAAAATTTATGGGAAAATATTGCAAAATGGCGACACTGCAGAAAATTCTTCCGAGGCATGTTGAACTTAAGGTGTTCTGCGGCACGTAATATAACGTGTGCCAATTTTAATTTGGACAAAATAATTTTTTTTAATTAAATCTAGATGAGTGTAGCTAGTGAACCACGTAGGGGATTTTAGAAATATTGATTTTTGAATAATTGCCGAGTATTTGACTAAAAATGTTCATTTAGACTTAATAAAGCAAAATTCTTTTTTTTAGATTAAAATTGGCACAGTTATACTGCGTGCCGCAGAGGTTCGACATGCTTCGGAAGAATTGCTGCAGTGTCGCCATTTTGTAAGATTTTCGGATAAAAATTTCTAGCAATATACTTAAATATATGATCAATAAATACCGCAAGTATTATTTGTTTATCACATTTTCTGCCTCCGAAAAAAAAAATTCAAAAAATCCGCTTCTTGTAAGGCCGTTACAGTGGTGTTGTTACCCCTAAAAGTCTTCATAAAATTTCCGAGATTTGTCTGTGATCGTAATCAAAATGATGAAATATTCGGAGAAATTCGGAGAAACTCGGATGTTTGCGTAAAAATAATTGTCCGCAAAACTCCGAATTCTTCATATTTGTTCCAATTCATAGAAAAATTCGGAAAAAATCTAAAAAAAATTTCGGAAAAAATCGGAGTTTTTCGGAAAATATTTGCACTAGGGGCGCGGGTACGTTCCCTCATCACGATATCATCACATCACATACGATCATAATGCTTTATCATAATGCTTTATCGCTTGATGAAAGTAAATGAGAATGAATATAATAATATGAATATAAATATATTTCCGCTTACTTTTATGAATTACAATTTATTTGGCATAGGGGCGAGTGTGAATAAAGAGCAAACAATTTTTTAGAAGATAAATAAGTTGTAATTTGGATTTATTATTGTATTTAAATTAACGTACAAACTAATAAAATAAGCGGCCAGAGCGCGCGATAAATTTTTCGACACTAAAAGATAACTTATTAAAATAATAATGATAACTAATAAAAATAACTATTCAAATAAGAATTAATAGTAATAATAATTTTAAAAAAAGCAATGAGCGCGGGGTACGATCTCGCGCCCCTAGTGCAATTTTTTTTCCGAAAAACTCCGATTTTTTCCGGAAAATTTTTCCGATTTTTTCTATGATTTGGAACAAATATGAAGAATTCGGAGTTTTGCGGACAATTATTTTTACGCAAACATCCGAGTTTCTCCGAATTTTTTTCGAATTTTTCCGAATATTTCATCATTTCAATCACGATCACCGGAAAATCTCCACTGTAACGGCCTTACAGGAAGCGTATTTTTTAACATTTTTTTTGGCGGAAGAAAATGTGATAAACAAATAATACTTGCGGTATTTATTGAGCATATATTTAAGTACATGGCTATAAATTTTTATCCGAAAATATTACAAAATGGCGACACTGCAGCAATTCTTCCGAAGCATGTCGAACCTCTGCGGCACGCAGTATAACTGTGTCAATTTTAATCTAAAAAAAAGAATTTTGTTTTATTAAGTCTACATGAGTGTAGCTACTGAACCCCGTAGGGGATTTTCGATAAGTTAATTTAAACAATATTTATTAAAAAATAACTGTCTTTGAGAGAAACGCCGTAATGTAAGATGACAGAATAATATATATTTTATGCGTGAATAATACAAAATCGCGTGACGTCGTGTGCAATAGTATGTAGAGCACGTATGAATAGAAATTAGAAGATGTTTCGGGTTTGGAAGTCTCTCGAGAAGTGATCGTCGCCTGGATGGTCGAAACGTCGATCCCCTTGCGAGCTGTGGAGCCCACCAGCCCTTTGTGGCGCTCGCTAAGCAGTTATCGCCTTCGTATAAACAGCTCGGGTGATCGCCACTTGAGCCGAGACGTTGGTGACCACGTCTCGATCGTCAACGTGAGCGCCGAAAGAAATCGTTGCTTTCATCTTTTAAAAACTTGAACATTTTTAGTCAAATACTCGGCAATTACTCAAAAATCAATATTTCTAAAATCCCCTACGTGGTTCACTAGCTACACTTATCTAGATTTTATTAAAAAAAAATTATTTTGTCCAGATTGAAATTGGCACAAGTTATACTGCGTGCCGTAGAGCACCTTAAGTTCAACATGCCTCGGTAGAATTTGCTGCAGTGTCGTCATTTTGTAATATTTTCCCATAAAATTTCTTTGCAATATACTTCAATACATGCTTAATAATTACCCCAAGTATTATTTGTCTAAAACGCTTCGTGGCAGGCCGTCTCAGTGGTGTTACCCCTTAAGGAAAATAATGTTTGCAAAAATTTCGGAAATTCATTATTTACCTCAGAATTATGAGGGATAAAAAAATGTAATAAGTTTTTTTTACGAAAATCTTATTTTTTTTCATCTACAACTTTTCTCCGATATCTCCGCAGCCGTTCACTCAGGTAATAGGAAAAGGGAAATTTCCGTAAAAAAATAATAATAAAAAGTTTTTTTAATGAAAATCTCATTTCTTTTCATCTTTAACTTTTCTCCGAATATCTTCGCAGCCGTTCACTCAGGTCATAGGAAAAAGAGAAATTTCCGGGAAAAAAATGAGAAATCATGAATTTTAAGTAAAAAAAAAGGGGGCATCCATTAATTACGTGAGGTGATTTTGGCGATTTTTCGACCCCCCCCTGTCCCCCTGGTGAGATGTCGTGAGATTTTGCTCGACCCCGTCCCCCCTCCCCTAATCTCACGTGGGATTTTTTAAAATGCATACGTTCACGGAAAATAAATTGTCGTAGAAATAACTGCGGTTGTATTACCATTTACTCCACCATGTAAAGTAGTAGGGAGACTCTCCTTACGTGATAAAAATTACGTGATATTTGCCGAAACCCCCCTCTACCCCACGTGAGATTGGGTGAGATTTCGCTCGACCCCCCTAAACGCCTCACGTAATTAATGGACGCCCCCAAATGTGTTTTTGGGAAATAGACCAGTACTTGAATCTGTTTTAAATAGTTTTCTCTCCGAAAATCTCAGATATGACTAAAATATGAGAAATTATGAAAAATTTGGAGAAAAATTTGCACTAGGGGCCCCTGCGGACCGAAGCCAGGAACGCTACCAACGGGACCATCTCATCGCTTGTAGAATATGTGCACTTTCTGGTACTTGCAATTCGCGGCCGGATGGATGATTGGCTTGTTTTTGGGGATAATGCTTTATCGCTTGATGAAAGTATGAAAATTAATATAATAATACGAATATAAATATATTTCCGCTTACTTTTATGAATTATAATTTATTTGGCATAAGGACGGGTGTGAGTAAAGCGTAAACAATTTTATATAAGATAAATAAGTAGTAATTTAGATTTATTATTATATTTAAATTAACGTATAAACTAAAAAAATAAGCGATCAGAGTGCGCGATACATTTTTTTGTATACATTAATAACGCAGAGAATCAAAAGCTAAATAAGCATTGAAATCATCTCAAAGCCTCGCGCGTGCCCTCGGGTGACGTTACGGGCGAGTCGTGCTCAGGTTGCTTTTTCCCTCGAAGCCTTCGTTTCGGCTTGGCCGCACATGAACGTGCTCCGCGTCCATGTTTGGTGTAGCAGCCGAAGGCGCGGTCGGGACAGTTCGACCGTGCTCGGCCTTTTCCGAAGATGTCCGAGCGTCTCTCGCTCACGGACACGCACTACTATGATTGTGTGATGGGCGCGTAAGAGACTAGAGAATTTTTGTTTCGCGCTAATATACATACTATTGAATATTATTGTGTACTACTGTATCTGAATTACTATTAACTGTTATAAAATGACCGAAACTGTCATTTCGTGAATAGAATGTAAGGTGAAAGAACCGTAAGAGATGAGACTGTAGTATACAAGTCGAATAAAATATTACAGAATCTGCGCCACAAGGTGAAAATTTAAACAAAGAGCTTTATGTCTATACTGTTTTATCCCATTTATATAAAAGAAGAAGAAGTCAGTATCTCTGAGGATTCATATTCAATGGCAGAGTTCGACTCTCTCGAAAATATTCCATCGTCAGTTGAGTGCGTTGCGGATCAAAATAATACACAACAAGACGAAAACGCTTTTCTTTACGTCTCGGAAACTTTTGCTGTTTTATATGAAAATCTTTAAACGCCCTTATCTTTGTTTTTATTTTATATGAAATCTTGTCAACACATATATGTATCTTTTTAATGAATACAAAAAAATTTCTAATAAACTTGTGGATTTCTTGTTACATTCACACACGCACACACATATATTCACGCACGCATGCACACATCAATTTACACTACACGTTCACTCTATTTTGCCCGAATAATCTCTCCCAGGCTGGTTTCTTAAGGAGGTACACCAGCTTCATACAATGTTGCCATGCTAAACCATGGTCAAATGTCAAAATGGTGATAGATCAATAAAATTTGGTGAGTATATTCTTTAGTATTATATATGTCAATACAATTTTTTTCAGATTTTTTCATTGTGCCGTTATCGAATAATTGAACATTGAAGTTCACGTGTATAAGCATAGGGTTTTTATAGATATAGGTATATATTCCGGGTATAAGAATAAACGCTTGTGAATTATTTGTAACAAAACGGCACAACCAAAAAATCTGAAAACATTTGTATCTACATGAATAATACTAAAGAATATATTCACCAAATTTTATTGATCTATCACCATTTTGCTGAAGCTAGTGTACCTCCTTAACCAGAGGTTCCGCGCACAAAATTCTCGAGCTCGGAGTTCGAGTCGGAGTGGGGGAAGCGCTCGAGTGAGAAACTGGGGAAAGTTTCATATTGCCGGGTTTCTTATTCGAAGGTCGGACTGTATTAATGAACGAAGTTGAGAAACCAATGAATTTTTTGACACGAAATTCCTCACACTATAATCACGGTTTGCTGAGTTTTTATTTAAATCTCAATATTATTTTAATCCCTACAGCCCTATAACTAGTGTTTCCAAGGTGTCATGTGTTATTATTACCATTACCAAATGGAACTCGAACATTGAAAATTTTCCAAACTATGTTGTGGTTTAGACAGTTAATGCGCCATAAATAAATCTGGAGGTGATATAAATTTCAATCAGATCTGAAGATTTTGATTTTAGTCTCGAAACCCCCTAAAATCCGGTTATTCGTTAGTTCGATGATACTGGAAATTGTATAAACTCAAATCGTTTTATTCAGTACCTCAGTAGTTAGTGATACAATCTACTATATATTACTCCGATATTGAGTGATGTCATTGGAGGTTATTATCTGTTACTTCGATAATGCATAATGAAATGACAAATAATTCTCCATTGCTCGTTACTTCTGCAAGCAGTAGCAAGGTCGAAAAAAGCGGCCCATTACTCATTACCGAAGTAATGATTAGTATGATCGGACATCATGGTTGTCCGTTAACTTAGCAATGAGTAATGGAAATGAGAATCATTTTCCGATTACGCTTTAGTTTTGCAATGAGTAATACGATCGAAAATAATTACTCTATCACTTATTATCGAAATAATGGAATATAAGATTTTCATTGTTTCCATCACTTTTGATCATTACTTCGACAACGAGTACCGGAAATGAGTATCATTATTCGATTACTTGTTACTTCTGCAACGGGTCGTATATTCGAAAATAATTGGACCATTATTCATTATGGAAGTTGTAGGTAATATAATTAAAAATCACCGTTATCCATTACTCCGGCAATGACCAATCAAAACCTTCATCAACATCCAATTACTCTTTACTTCTGAAATGAGTAAAATGATCGAAAGTAATTCTTCTATTACTTATCGAATCCATAATATAATTATCGGCGCAGACAGGAGGGGGCGTGGGTCGCCACGACTCCCCGCCTTCCAGAAATCCCGGTGCCCCCCAGAAAAAGTTGATCAACAATAATTAAATTCAAATAATCAATTAATTTTATTTCTTTCACCCAAGCAACTATAAGGAAATCATTTTCAAAAACTTGAATTGATTTTGACTAATACGAAATACGACTATTTGCGAAATACCACTATTTTCTTCGTCGTATTTTGCAACTTGGATAAAAGCTAGCTGTATCATTACGTAAATTGAATAGATATTCAAATTTAATAAATATGCGAACTGAGGGAAAAGAACCAATACATTTGCCAGCCGATACACAACCAGAAGAATACTGGAAGATCAACATTTACTACCAAGTTATCAACTGGTAGTAAATATTGATCTTCCTGTGTTGATAGCATCTATTGATGTCATCATTGTCAATCTAAAACGCCGATTTGAGAATCTACCGTTACATCATGCAGTTCACGTATTTTTGACATTGAATATGAAAAACGGAATTTTTCATACTCAATATGATGAGAATTATTTCATCAATAAAAACTTAAAAATCTGCACAAATGATACGTCAGCGTTAGAATCTAAAGCGATGGTCATGAACAACTGACCTTCAATTCAAAATGATTAAATGAATGCTGGGAATTTGAAAAAGCTAATAAAAAAGGAGTACTGCCCTAACTTATGTAAACTTTTCCGAGCAGCAATAGTACACCAAGTGAGCTCCGCCAGTTGTGATAGGAGTTTTTCTACCTTGACGTGGATAAAAACTGAAAACTAAGACTTTTTTAATTGAGTACCTACTGACAGTAAAGTTCAAAGACTGGTAACTGGATTGAAGAATGATGAAAGATTCGATGATTGTGAACAAAACTCCTTCGTTCGTCGGACAGCCCCCCCCCCCCCCCCCAAAGAAAGAAACGCTGCCTACGCCAATGAATGAAAATATGATCGAAAATGCCTATTATCCATTACTTTGTTAATGCGTAATGGACTATTCTCTACTTAGGTAATGAACATTGTCTTATAATAAAGAATAACGTGAGTGTATTCTCACGTTTGAGGCTTCTTTCTTCTTCCTCGGAGGTCAATTGCGCCGGTAGATCCTGCACGATGTCGGGGCCTGAAACAGACACGTTCGAAAAACAAAATAAATCCGGATTAATATTATAACACGCTGAGGGAATAAAAGCTCCTGCAGGAAGAGGATTTTTGCAAAGGCCGAGAGAGAAATGGGAGAGGCTGAGGGCATCGGAATTCAAATTGGACGCAAGCCAAAGGTTTTCTTATCGCAATTATCCGGCGAGCTGAAGAACCCGAGAGCATCCGAAAGAACGAGAGGAATAAGAAAAGACTCCAGATGTACATATTCGTATGTGTGTATACGTACATACATGTATGTGTTGTGTGTATGTGTATGCACGTGCATGTATGCGTGTATGTTTACATAAAACACGGATAGGTACGTTAGCCGTAAGGTTCGTGAAGCGACGGGCTCCGTAGCAATTTAGCTAACGTGGGTGAAATACTCTCGACACTCACTCTCTCTCTCTTTCTACGAAACCTATCCCTAAGCGAATAACGCGCGCGCGCGATCTTTCCATCCCGTCGTTGGTACGAAACGAATGCGCCGCGCGGCGACGTTAGCGCTGGGTCTTCTTTCTTTCTCCTTCTCTTCGCTGGTCTTTATGGGCCATAAAGTACGGCCGTTGGACTGGCGCCGCAGTCGGACTCGACTGCTACTTTGAATGTTGCTGTTTCTGCCGCTCGTTCCCGCGCGAGTGCGCTCGCGCATGTCCCAAGAGAGTAAGAGAGAGAGAGAGAGAGAGAGAGAGAGAGAGAGAGAGAGAGAGAGAGAGAGAGAGAGACTACGCGCGGACGTTGATCGCCGGTACACGCGACCCGTGTGTTATATGCCCGAGCCAAGCGTTTCTGCGTTTCACTTCGTAGTTCTCTCTCTCGCTCCCACTGTCGCGCAGCATTCGTCTTTTTTGTTGTGCACAAAACGAAATACGGACCCGGAATTTGTTGGGAATATTAAATGCATCGTGTTTCTCGAAGAAAAGCCACCGCAAGCTCCCTGTCTCTGAGGATGTGCAATGAGAATGGGAAACTC
Source organism: Ophion slaviceki (assembly GCA_944452715.1). Lineage (NCBI taxonomy): Eukaryota > Metazoa > Arthropoda > Insecta > Hymenoptera > Ichneumonidae > Ophion > Ophion slaviceki. Next base: position 12,896,802 of record OX101784.1, on the reverse strand, counting down.
TGTATCAGGTGGTTCCATTGAAATATATATGGGAAAATCATGTGTATATTATATGGTGGTTGCATTAAAATCCGTTAAACTGTGGGTGTCTCTAGGTGTGTTATACTTTTTAGTACGAACAGATGTCCCTTGTGTCACCTCGAAGAGCGGTCGTGTGCCACTAACTTCCAGCCAAAAGACGCCATATTTATTTGAGACACGTGTCTCGAACGAGCAAGTAAAAAATGAACGGTGATTAATTGTTTTGCCGATGTGTACTTCTGCACTCTTTCGATTTGCAAAAAGTGCAGTCAAAATTCTCCGTTTGCCTACGCGGACTTTTGGTGAGTCCATACTATCTGAAACTATTTGTAGATATTGGTTTCAACGATTCAGAAGTGGCGATCGTATGACCCTCATGATAAGCAACTACCAGGTCAGTCGACAAAATAAAAAAAATGCCCAATAGCAAGGTTTGATGAACGAAAACTCTTTTCAAACGCTTCAACAATCGACTGAACAGTTCAATGTTGACAAGTTGATAATATCCCGACGTTCCCATGTCATGGAGAAGATACAAAAAGGAGAAAAACGGCGGTCACACGGGCTGAACGAGAACTCCATTGCGATTCGTTTAAACATTACCGTTTCTTTGCTTGCGAGGATCAGAAAAGTTTCCTGTGGTGGTTTCCTGAACGCAGATAATTATGAGTTGATGCTGGCCAACCATCAACATCGACGCCAAGGCGGAATATCCATGATCACAAAGCCATGATGTAGAGGCTGTGTAGCCATGTCGTAGGACATGGCCGGGGTAGCCCTTTATGAGCTTGAGAAATCCCAATGAAACGGTCACTGCCAAACGTTACCAATAGTAGGTGAAACGTTTGAACGATAATTTAATTGAAAAAGGCCGTCGGTAGCATTAAGTGGCGAAAAAGTGATTCTGCTGCACGGCGACGCTCGGTCCCACGCCGCATTGGCAGTGAAGAAAACACTGATGAAACTGGGATGGAATTTCCTCCCCCACCCAGCGTATTCGCCAGATCTTGTCCCAAATGATTATCACTTGTTCCGATCGATGAATCACGCCTTAGAAGGTCCATCCTTCAGTAATTACGAGCAAGTCCAAAAAAGGCGTCCAAAATAGTAGTAACTTCCGAGTGTAAATACTTCACTTGCTGTCATCCACCAAGTTTTCATGAAACAAATGCGAGAGAAAACAGCGAATTCCGATGCAGCTACGGAATAAATGTGTACAGAAACTCTAAGCCAAAGTGGAGAGAAAATGCAATCTGCGTATTTTAAAGAGTTTCCCTGTTTGCGTGAACGTCGAAGTAAGGGGTGCAGGGGGTCATCGAGAAAAAGAAAACGCGAGGGAGACCGAAGTTTTGCGAATCGCGATAAGGCGGCGTTGGTAAAAGGTCGGCGGTTGGGCTTGGACGGGACGAGACGTTTCTCGACGAGGCACATATGCGAATGCGTGGCTTGGACGGCGAAAGAGAGAGAGAGAGAGAGAGAGAGAGAGAGAGAGAGAGAGAGAGAGAGAGAGAGAGAGAGAGAGAGAGAGAGAGAGAGAGAGAGAGAGAGAGAGACAAGCCGAGAACGATTGATTGGTTGATGGCATATTATTTGCGTTGGCACCTTTAGGCAATATCTATGAGGGCGTACGCAAATTGCGTTACGCAATTTGCGGGGGGGGGGGTCTGTCCAGGCGTTACGGTCTACCTACGTGGGGGAAGGTGGGGGGGGGGGGTCAAGGTTTGCGTTACGTCACGATTTTTGAACTGCCAGAAATAGAAAAATTTCTGCATGTTCAAGTTTTTTATTTTTAACACGCGCGCTATTTTACTGCGGAAAGTTGACAGCTTTCCATTCGAACTGTCAGTCAAGGGGGGAAGTCACTGTGAATATCAATTGGGAAAGCTACTGTGCAAGAACTTGCACAGTAGCTTGCCCAATTTCCCCAAGAAAAATTGGAAGAAACAAAAAATTGTTTTCTATAATTCTTGAAAGTACATACATTCAAAAATATGGTGGCAACATTTTTATTCACAAGTCCGAAAATTGACTGAGTTACAGTCACTTTAGTGAGAACAGGTAGCACGACCGGTAGTGCCCTCAGTCCCTACAGGTGCGGCATCGATCACAATAGAGGGAGTGCAGGCTCTTACTATTTTGTGAAATATAATAAAAGATAAAGAATGGTCATATCACCCGCGACTAGATACTTTAATGTAAGTATCAAAATATTCTAGAAAAACATAGCTTTATATCAAGAAAAACGGAACGAAAACCTCGAACGCCCTTTTCTCGAAACTACTTTTTTCGACCCTGTCCCAGCGAACACTAAAAAACTTATCAACCTATATGCAATTTTTTGTTGACATTTTTGTAATCGCAGTGACTAAGGTTGTACATAGCTGATTTTTTTAATTATGATAATTACTATTTTTTAAACTGCTTGAATACAAAAAAGGGCCTTGAAAATAGAAAAAAAAGTGCAAACTGTCGGCGTTTTGTAAAAAAAAAACGGCTACGTATAAAGATGGCTACATTTGTATGGACGTCGATAAATTGTTGACTTTTTATTTGCAGATAACCTTTCATAAAGATATCGATGGGACAATGGACAGACTTTTTTGTTTTCGTCCTCAAATCAAGGCATATATCTCCGTTAATTTTAAAGTTTTTTCCATAAAAATTGGTATAAAACTAGATGAATATATAGGGTGAGGCACAGAAAGTGTTACAGAGCAATATCACTCAAACTATTGATCATATCCAAACATGGTTCAGACAAAAGTATCAGTGTTCAAGAAGGCCGTCATACTGGACCACCCTATTTTTTTTTATCGGTGGAGGCGCTAAAGCTACGTCAAGGTCAACTCCACTTTTTTAAATGGAATGGTACATTTTTTCCACCATCTTGTGGAGCACCTCAAGCCGCATAAAATCATTCGGGGTCAAAGTCGTTCAAGGTCATTCAAGGTCACTTATTAAAATGAAATACAAATCTAAATATCTCGGAACACTACCAAATATTTGGTAGTGATCCGAGATATTTAAATTTATATCATCGATACTGACCTTGAATGACCTTGAACGACTTTGACCTCGTAATGTTTTTTTTTTGCGGCTTGAGGTGCCCCACAAGATCTTCGAGCATCTTCTGTAGGTAGACTCAAACCAAGGTTAGTGGATCCTTTGAACGTGATTATTCCGATATTTTTTTTATTTTTCGGTGAATTCGTCGGTGAATTCGTCTTAAAATCGGTAATAATGTCATCGAAAAAAGTACATGGTTCCATTTAAAACAGCGGAGTTGACCTTGACGTAGCTTCAGCGCCTCCACCGATAAAAAAAAATGGGCCGGTCCAGTATGACGGCCTTCTCGAACACTGAAACTTTTGTCTGAATCATTTTGGATATGATCAATAGTTTGAGTGCTATTACTCTGTAACACTTTATGTGTTTCACCCTGTATCTTCATAAAATGAGTATAAACCCAATCCTTCCATAATTAGTTGTGTCTATTGAAAAATCGCAATTATTGACGACAAAGCACCCGTTACGTAACGGAATAAAGGAGTGGAGGTTCCGGCCAAGCGTTACGGGGGAGGGGCGGAGTCAAAGATTGGGAAATTTTGCGTTACGTAATTTGTATGTGCCCCCTATACACAAAAACACTACTAGTAACTATTAAAAATTAAGTATGACAACAATGACACAAGCAAAAATAACCTGAACTAACCCTAAGGAAGGCATCGAAGAGGAGTGATTAGACAGGGGGGAGGGGGAGTGGGAGAGGGAGAAAGAGAGGGAGGGATTGATTGATTGATAGAATTTATTATGCCCTAGGTTACTTTCGGGCAAAGAATGAAGAGCATACAAAAAAGAGAAAAAATATTATAAAATGACAATTAATTATAAAGAAGAGTTTAGCGAAAGAATTCGGGCATACCGGAAAATAGATCCGTGGAATAAAAATATGATACACTGAAATCCAACTTAAAGAAAGTGAATAATAACAATTATAGTCGTTGCCACAGTATCGGTCCGCGACCTGACTAGTCTAGAAAAAAGTAACGATGACAAATAATGTAAGCATAATGAGAAGAAAAGAAAAAAGAAAATGAAAATGACATGCGCATGACGCAACATGCAGAGGCCAAAATCATAATAACAATCTTGCTGTCAACATGCTAGCGATCGCCATCATAATACTCATCTAGTTAACAATAATATGGAATATGAAGTAATATAACATAATGTGGAATAACATGAAAAATAAAACAGTATGACGAGTTGAAGATTCATCGAAAACTTTTCATTTTATGTGCAGTCTATGAGCAGTTATAACGAAATTTTTCACTGAAAATTCATTCCTTAAGTTCAAATACCTACAACTTTCGAATAAAACAATATTTTTTAAATTCCGTACGTACTTCTCTAGTTATTCTAATGTAGATTGACGAGAATTTTTGTTTTTTGTTCTAGGTAAAAAATTGTGGATGCTAAATGTCACGCCGTGAAGCGTTTAAAAAAATAACAAAAGAAAATATTAGTAGTCGGCCATTTTGTACATCGAAAGAAAGTATATATATTTTCTAATAGCTTGATATTCATACTAAATAATGTGTAATTAATTATATGAGTGAATCACTCTTCCATACGAAAAAAATTGTTAAATTCGCACATGATTTTATACCCGTTACTGTGGCCTAAGGCCTTACACTACATTGTACTTATATCATCGCTAGATATGTCATTCGCGGTGAATACCTACATTGGAGCAACATTGGAGAGCAGTCAAGCATGTAATAAAGTACCTCAAGGAGACAATGGATCTTTCAGTATGCTATAAAAGCGGAAAACAATGCAAATTGGTGGGATTCTGCGACTCCGACTATGCTGGTGGCAAGAAAGTCAACACCGGGATACATCTTTACATTACACGGTAGAGCGATAGCGTGATCATCGAGTCTACGAGTTACAGCGGTCTCGTCATCAGAAGAGGAATATATGTCAATCTCGGAAGCTTTATAAGATCTTCTCTATTTGCGGCTTATAAGATCTTCTCTATTTGCGACTGAATTAAGAGTTGATAATCAAGCTGCGATAGCGATTTCAAAGAATCCAGAATTTCATAAGCGAACAAAACATATAGGAGTTCGTTTTCATCGCATCAGGCAAGGACAAGAGCAAGGAAACGTTAATGTAACGTACGTTCCATCAAAAGACCAAATTGCAGATTTATTAAGAGGCTATACCAGTGTGACCGCTGAACATTCGGGTGATTTTCGGGAATTTTTTGAAGAAAAGTACTTAATTAAATGTTTCGGAAAATTAAAAATATATTTGGCTATATTTGACCTATATTACATAATTTTTTCATAGAAAAATATATTGAGATCCAAGCGACTTATGCACGGCCTTCGGAGGCGCCAAAAGAAAGGTTCTTCCACTGCTGACACGATTCCAGCCAATTGAGTAGCTGCAACCGAAAAAGGAGAAAATGTCGTTAAACTGGAAGGTATTTCCTGTACAATGACGTAGGATTTTCGAAAAATATCAAAATCTAACAAAATGGCGTAGTTATGAAAAAAGTCTGCTTTCTTGCCTATAAAATGGTCGTTTTTTTCAATGCCAAATCATCAATTTTCATCATGAACAAGAGGAGGTGTTGAAGAAAATGTTCTAGACGCTCAACGAGAGATGGCGACACAATGTGTCGTATCGTATACTTTTTCGTCGTTGGCTCGCTTCTGCACTCTCTGCTGCTTGCGCGCCTTTTTATCATTAGCACGCATCGTATCGTTCTATCTTCTTTGTAAAATACGTTTGTTTTCTAAATCTCAATAATATATGTGTAATCAGTAAGCTCGAGACTGGACTGCGCTGCATTAATTTCTGAACGTAATCTTTAACCATTAGCTACATAAAACTTTGTACTGGAGAGAATAAAATGCCAAAAATATGGAATTCTCTTACATCGCACACAGGTAAGGAAAAATTAATATTTTTGGGTTCTGAAAAGTAAAAAATATGAACTTTTAATTACTCAGCGACAACGAAAAGTGTACACCCATAGGTATCGAGACGCTGAAGATTTCAATTAGCTTCGCATCGAAGACAACGAATTCAAAATGTCTGACAAGGAACATCACTTGAGTTTCCGCCTTCGATTTTGTTGAAACTCATATATGTGGTAAAGCATTGAAAACTATTAGACACGTGTATTTTTTTATCTGCAGAAAAACGCTTTTCAGGGGGAAAACCATCCCTTAAAAAAAGGCGTGTCACCCCTTAACTTTTTTTTCTTTACTTCTATAGTGGATTTTTCACTGCTATACGTTAGAAGAATTTTGGTTTTCGTTTAATTCAGATTGGTGGACTGCTTGTGGGCGAAATCGCAAAACCACCCTTCGACCCTCCTTTCTTTGAGGGATGGCTTCCCTCTTCACAACCGTTTGCCCGTAGATTTAAAAAAATACGTGTCTAATAGTTTTCAATGCTTTATTGCATATATGAGTTTCAACTAAATTAAAGGTGGACACTTAAGTGATGTTCCTTGTAAGCATCGCCAAGCCAAATCTATGGATTCGTTTGATCGATCGCAGATAACAAACAATGCTCACCTTGAAGGCCGACAATATATTTTTTTGCTCGAACATCACCAATGCTCAATTCTTAGATAAAGAGTGAAAAGGCAAAAAAAGGATTAATTTTGAATCAATTGAACAAAGAATATGCATTTTTGGTTGCCGCCAACCGAAGAGTTTTTCAGAGGCAATTAAATAACATAATATTTGACACTAAACAAAATGCCAAAAATATGGAACTTTCTTGCATCCCACATGGGTAAAACGAAATTCATAAGCTCAAGTACTGAATAGCCAGAAATATTATTTTTTCATACATTGTACACTTGCAATGTACATTTGCAAGTATGGAGGAGCCGAAAATATGGACTTGTCTCGCATCAACCACAACGATTGCAAATACCTGTAAGTGTTGCGAAGTCAAATATATATATTTGTTCACTTGATCACCGACAACAAAAATAAATATCTTTTGGTATTGCGAGGCCACAAATATGAATCTGTCTTGCATCGAACCTCGGCAACGAAAAATTCTTAGAGCTTCAGCTATCGAAAGGCCAAAGCTATGCTTATCTGGTAAGTCACTTTAATAAAAAGATTAAATCTTTGCTTACTAAAAAACATGTTAAGACAATTAAATAATACTTTGCACTAAACGGAACAGAAAGCAAAAAAGCGGAATTCTCTTGTATGGAACACAGTCAATGAATAATGTAAACAGTAGAACCTCGCTCATTCGAGATAATATGAGGAGAGTGTACCTCGGATAAGTGAAATCTCAAAAAATACGGAAAACAGTAGCAATGTAGGAACACTCCACGCAAAAGTATAGCAGATTCTTCCGTCTTATCCGAGATTCCACTGTAGCTCCGACAGCTGCGGGCGGTCGGAAAGGCAGCACGCATCTGACGAGCAGGTATGCAGTTTATTCACTTAGCGATCGTCCTTCCCATTATTCTGTTTCGAAAAGGTTTTATTGAGTAAAGAGAGGTAACAAAAGCCGTATACATATATTATAGGTGTATAATATTTTCAAAAGAGAAACGAGCGTCAGTTAGTTGCTGTACATTCGGTCGAGCGCTTGTTCTCATTGATTTTATAATTTCGTCAAGAAACTTTCTGATTAAAAATGCCGATATTGTTTAAAGTTTCAAGAGGTGACCGAACAAATACAAGAACGTATTTGTGCAGATCGAAAAAAAGCCTAATCCATGTAAAAAAAATAAGGATGAAGCTAATACGAAGAGTGCATAACCGAAAAAGATAAAGTTGAATACTAGTGCGAGCGTGCCGGAAGACGTTGAAAATCATTATAGAATCGTCGATTTTTTGCTTGTTTTCTCAACAATTGCAAGTTTGGTGAAATATGCTCAGTGTGATGGTTCAGTTGCATTCAAAAGTTGTAAAAAAGAAGGTCTTGGCTTTCAAATCCAGGTAAAATGTGCCAATTGTGATCCACGCTATATCCGTCGAGTGAGAAAACTGGTCATCGCTACGAAATCAACACTCAATTTGTTTTAGTAATGCGTACATTAGGTTTGGGTTTAGCATGCTGCAATAAGTTTTGCGGTCTAATTGACATTGCAAGTAATTTTTTAGCCACATCGTCTTATTTGGATATTATGAAATCGATTTGCTCCTACGTCGAAACGACTGTTGAAAATTTTCTCCTCTCCTCCGCAGACGAAGAAAAAGAGAAAACAAGGGCGAATTCGGAGTCTGATGCTTTGACCGTTTCCGGCGACAGTACGTGGTAGAAGGAAGGCTTTAGCTCCTTGTTTGGCGTCACTTCATTGATTGTTTATTGGACTGGAAAAGTTATTGATATTTTTGTAAGTAGTTTGAATTGTCAGTCTTGCAAATTGTGGGGAAAAAATGAATACAACTGAATTTGAAGAATGGCACGAAGAACACGTCGATAATATTGAATGACAAGCCAATCACACCGGACCATCAGGTAACATGGAAGTAGGCGCAGTAATCGAGATGTTCCGCCGCTCAGAGGAAAAGTATGGAGCAAATATCAGCAACTATGTCGGAGACGGCGATAGCAAAACTTATGGCAATTTAGTGAAAGCGAAACCTTACGGTGAAAATTTCACTATAAATAAAAAAGAATGTGTAGGTCACGTGCAAAAGAGAATGGGAAAACGTCTACGTGATCTGATAAAAAATACTGTTGAAGATAAAGTCGTGAAAACAGGAAAAAATTCAGGGAAAAAACGGCGAAGTAAAGTACTCGGCGGCAAAGGAAAACTCACCGGAAAAGTCATCGATAATTTGAGTCGATACTACGGAGCAGCAATAAGACATAAGTGTGATTCGGTAGAGAAAATGAAAAATTCCATCTGGGCAACGTACTACCACCAGCAGTCGACAGATGATAACCCTCAACGCACTAATCATGCCTGAGCGGCGAGGACTCGTGGTGTCCTCATCAAAAAGCTCTGGCCACAACAGGAGTGGAAAATTTTAAACACAATTACACTCCACTTCCAGAAAATGTCTTACAAGCAATCAAACCGATTTACGAAGATCTGAACACAGATGAACTTCTTGAAAGGTGTCTCGGAGGTTTTACCCAAAATGCCAACAAAAGTCTGAACCAGCTAATTTGGAGGATTGCACCGAAAAAATTACCTGGCAGCAAACAAATCGTTGAATTTGTATCTTACGTGGCTGCATGCACTTTCAATGAAGGTGCTGGTACATTTCTCACCTTTCTGTCGGATATGAACACCAGCGTTGGGCCGAGCGCTCACGAATACGCAAGATTGGAGGATAACTGTCGCATCAACAGGGCCGAGATACAAGCTGAGAAGCAGAGCAAAGAAGCCAGGATAAGGCAAAGGCTTGAAAAAAAGAGGCTCAAGACATCGAAGCTGCTGCACGGAATTTACTCTATGGAGCTGGAATCGATGATTCAGTGTAAGTTAAAAACAAAAAATTCACTTTTTAGCTTCTAAAACTTCAAACGCGTTTTTTTCGAAACCACTTTTTCAAAGTCCGTGTTCACTGCCATTTGAAAACTACATGAGCGATTTATTTCAAACTTGGTACACACTTTCTAGATATAAAATACCTCCCTCCAACGGTTAGTTTGAGATTTTTTGTGAAAAATAGCACTTTTCACTTTACATGACCACCAAAAATTAAGACATGAAAAAAAATTATCAAAGACCGTTGGGGGGAGAATTTGATGATACTTTGAATAAATTTTAATGGTACTTGATTTCAGATAATTTCTAGCTGAGATACAGTGAACACCGCAAATTGTGTTTTTCCAAAGGCGTTTTCGAAAAGCTTTGTCACCGGCTTGTTTGTGGATATTTTCGCGTACAAATTTCACGGAATGTTCTTGAAATGACACTTAACAATATACAAAAGGTTTCAATAAATTTACTCTATCCATATAGATGAAAAAAAATCGCAAAAAAGTGGTTTTTTTCACGCTGAAACCCTTCCCCTCCCCTTAAATATACAATTAAAGCATACCTACAATTTGATAAATTTAGAATAATTATTTCTTAGCTTCAAAAATACCTCGAAATTGCTTGGTTTTTCCCGTCTAAATTAAAGTATTTTTTCAATCTTTTTTCATGACCGTTGATCCAGCTTCTGAGGCTGATTCATGAGTTATTAAGATTTGTGTATAATTATTGAAGAAACCCTCGTCGTTCTTCATATTCAATTCCAAAAACGCATCAACTGCATGAGATATATATAGATTCTACAGTCGGCGTTTTAGATTTACAATGATATTATCTTTACTAAATATTTATACATAGTGAATGTTGATTTTCACTCAATTGCCAAATTTTGAAAATCACTTTAATGTTCGTAGTGAAGTAACTACTTTTTATACAAATTACAACAAAAGAAACAGTTCGTTTTATCAAATTATTTCTTCATGCTTGCTTGGGTGAAACTTAAATAAAATTTATGCGATTATTTGAATTAAACTATTTCGGATCTATTTTTTCCGAAGGGCGTCGCCGACTCACCGGGCTGGAGGGCCCCGTCGTCGAAAAAAGTATTCGAGCCTATTTGTTCAAACAGTTTAAGATGGCAAAACAGCGCTGAATATGTGCCGTCTAAAAAATAATTCAATTCAAACCTATTTGTTGAAACAGGTTAAAGTCGTAAAAATCCACCACTCATATGTAGAGCGAGTCTCTAGCGATCCTTATTGCTAGATAATTCGACCCTTGTAGAACCTCACAAAAACAAAAGTCGACGGAAAAAAGAAATGCGAAACTGTTAATTGCTTAACCAATAAGTTTTACCACTGTTTTAGCGAGTAAGTCTCGACAGATGCCTCTCGCTCCAGAATTCGGCCGAAATCTATTTGTTAAAAAAAAATTAATCGCATACTTTACCACTCTTCTATGGAGCGAGTCTCTAGCGATTTCCATTCTAGAGGATTCGATACTCGCAGAACCTCCCGAAGATAAAAGTCGACACAGAGAGAAATGCTGAATTATTAATTGTTTAAACAACACATTTCACATTTTACAATACATTTTAGCGAGTGAGTCTCCAGCGATTTCGTTCGCTCGAGAATTTGGCCGATATTGAATAAATCGAAGGCAAACAGCATCGAAAATAAACATACTGCTCAAACCTATTTGTTTAAACGATTTAAAATCGCGTTATTTTACCGCTCGTGTATAGAGCGAGTCTCTAGAGATTTCTATTGCTAGAGTATTCGACCCTTGTAGAACCTCCCGAAAACAAAAGCCGCCGGAGAGAAGAAATGCTAAACTGTTAATTGTTTAACCAATAAGTTTCACCATCCTTTCAGCGAGTGCGTCTTGAATGATTCCGCGCGTTCGAGAATTTGGCCGAAATCAAATTTATTGAAGATAAATGACATAAAAAATATACACGCTGCTCAAACCTATTTGTTTAAAAAAAAAATGAATCGCATACTTTACCGCTCTTCTATAGAGCGAATCTCCAGCGATTTCCATTGCCAGAGGATTCGATTCTCGCAGAACCTCCCGAAGACAAAAGTCGACGGAGAGAGAAATGCTGAATGCTTTTAGCGACTGAGTCTCCAGCGATTCCGTTCGCTCGAGAATTTGACCGATATTGAATCTAAATATACTATTATTATTACTATCACTATTATTTACTATTATTACTATTAAATATATTATTACTATAAAATATATTATTACTATAAAATATATTTATTTATATATTACTATTATTACTATTAAATATACTATTGACTAAAAATCGAATATTGATCGAAAATATACATACTGCTTAAGCCTATTTGTTCAAACAATTTAAAATCGCGTTATTCTACCGCTCTTCTATACAGCGAGTCTCTAGCGATCTCGATTGCTGGAGAATTCAGATGAAATCGAATTCAGCAACGATACGCGTCGTTCAGAAGATGAGTGTAACATAAACTCATTTGTTTAAACAATTCAATAAAATTGTTTAATGTCACTACGTTTTGACAGAGCGCGTTCTTAATGATAATGCTATCTAGAAATTCCGATCGAAATCGAATTTCTCACCGTAGTGAGAAAAACGATGGAGCTATGTTGCTTAAACAATATATTATAGAATATCGACTCTTTTTCGTAGAGCGGGCCTCTCCAGCAACGTCGTTTGCTGAAAATGTTTATAATTCTTTAATCGGGGTGGAATTGCCAGACGCGTTTATATGCAGGGTGTATAAAAATTATGTGTCACCACGCCGCCTGGTGGTTCTCCGAGTCACGTTCGGCGAAGATCATCCCCCAACATGGACCCGCAAAATTTACCTTGACCCCAAAACTCGATGTCAAACTTTTTATTGGCTTGAAAAATTATGATAAATCAGAGGAACAGAAGTCAGAAAGGAACCATGGGTCACAAATGAGCCCGTCACCTAGAAAATAAAAAATAAAATATTAAAAATTCGGGAATATGACTTTCCCGGATCGTGGATAGGAGAAACACAACAATAGCGAGTTAAGCACCAAAATAAAGGCCTCCATCACTCAGCCAGGGCATTTCGAATGGTTTAGTCGTGTCTCTATGTTGCGTTGTGTCTGACGGCTTATTCGTGTCTCTGTCTCTCTGTCCAATCGTGTCTGACTATCTTGGTTGTTTAACTGTCTGGTCGTGTCTCTAGGTATTATCGTCTGTTACTGTCTGGCCGTGTCTAGCTGCCTTGTCATTTGATCGTCTGGTCGTGTTATCTTGGTCGTATCGCGTGTGACCATGGATCGTTACCGACGTCACCATCGTGGTCGTTTGCGAGATGCACAAGACCAACTCCTTATGATTCGCACTATTGATGAGGCTTTTGGAAGTTATTTTCGAGCTCGCGAAATTTATGGAGAGGTGCAATTCCGGATCGGCGTGAATTTCAACGTCTTGATGAGCGCTGTAATGACCAGGAAAGGTTTGCCATCCAGGGCGCTGGACATCGGAGAGCAGGACGTCCTCGAGTCCATTGGAAGATCGCGTAGCGTGTTATTATTCTTGCACGGGCCTTTCCCGCCATGGGCTTCCGCCGAATAGCCGCTCGCGTTGGTGTAGCGCATATGACAGTTGGTCGCATAATTCGCGAGGAGGGCCTGCGAACGTATCGTGTGCAATATGTCCAAGCACTGCACCCTGGGGGACAATCAAGTTCGTTGGAATTTTTGCCGCTGGATGCTTCGGAAATTGCAAAGAGACCCTCGATTTCTTGAGCATGTCCTGTTCATTGATGAGGCGAGCTGCTCGAGCACCGGCATTGTGGATAGGCAAAATATTTGCATCTGGGCCGACAGGAACCCTCATGCGATAATGCAACGAGTCCACCAGGGTCGATTCAGCGTCAATGTTTGGCGGGTATCGTTGGTAACAACATCATTGGTCCGGTCCATCTTCCGTCGCGGTTGAATGGTCGAAATTATATGGTTTTTCTGCAGCGCGATTGAATCCATCGCTTACGAGAAATTGTTCCGCGGCAGAATCGCCAAGGCCTTTTCTTTACGCACGATGGCGCCCTACCACATTTTGGTCGGCAAGTTCGTGCTTTTCTTCATGAAGCCTTTGGAACGCGATGTATAGGCCATCAGCCTGCGCCACATTTATGGCCACCACGTTCTCCAGATCTTAATCCTTCGGATTTTTTCTTGTGGGGTGCGCTAAAAGCCATCGTTTATAGATCTGGCAGAGCGATCAGAACGCCAGTGGATCTGAGACGCCGGTTACATGATGGAATGGCCCAGTTGAGACGAAACCGACAACTCTTGGCCAGAGTTCGGACCAATTTAGAGGAAAGGCTGCGAGCACGTCTGCGTAATGGAGGTCGGCATGTGGACGCTGGAGAACAAGCCCGTATGCTACGAGCCATTGGTATACACAGATTAGTTGTTTACCTTCAACGCCACCGCCAACGTCGTGGCTCGCGATAAAATCGATCAGGCGATAATTAAAAAAGACGGCAGCGAGGGTTTGGAGTCGGTAAATACCCTGGGAGTAACGAACCATGGAGACATGATCGCTACCTGATCTCACATGCGCACATGCACGCACGCACGCACGCACGCACGCACGCACGCACGCACGCACGCACGCACGCACGCACGCACGCACGCACACACACACACACACTTAAGGAGTCTGAAACCCCTACGTGGCGCGTCCCCAGGTGGCGGATAGGAGGAGGCCCTCTACATAAATATGGACATCGACGTAGAAATATCTATATAGATGTAGATATACATATAGAGATATCTATCTGGATATAGATATGGACTGTGACGGGGATATTTTTTCTAACCGGAAACGGGAACTCAATTCGAGATCTGGTGCGAGAAATCCGTCACCTTCGGCCGTTCCTCTCGTGCACGTGCATCCGCAGTACCCGGGGCGCCAGAGACTTTTCGTCGCCGGACGTCTCAACTGGACTAAACTGGGGTCGGGGGGATCCAACCCGACCCACCAAGCGGAGACTGAAGCTTTCCTTGATTTTTGGTCTCCCGGAATCCTAATCGGGTTCGGAGACTGGAGCTCTCCTCGATTTTTAATTGCCGGAATCGTCTAACCGGACTAAACTGGATGCACTTACACGGGAAAGAACGGTTGCGGTAAAGCACGGCCGCTCAGACTGTGGGTTATGGTAGAGGGGTCGGGATTCACCGGGCAGTAGAGTGAACAATCACGGGATCTGTCACTTTCGCGACACCGAAAACGTCACTAATAAAATAAGGGGAGATTACGGTATCTTTGATTGAATAAAATAAGGGGAGATTACGGTATCTTTGATTGAATGATATAGCCTGCATTTTATGGTTGGGTTATGAAAAATGGGCCAAAAAATACGAAAACGAAGAATAACTTTTTTCATTTTAAGCCTTAGTTTCGGATTTACAGCGCTCCGAAGAAGAAAAAAATGTACTTTTTCGATTTTCGATTTTCAGCAATAATATATGAAGCATGCATAAATGGTAACAGATTTTAACGAATCTACATTACGATACTTCGGGCTATCAATTTTTAGTACAGGCAGTCACAAATTAACTCCTCAAATAACAAATCAGTAATTTAATTTTCAAGCATATGCCGGAAAAATGAAATTAAGAGCACCTAAGACTAATCAACGTTGAACGGTATCGTACACATATCGAAAGTGTTCCAGACCCACCCAACGATTCCACACACACATCGAAGGTGCTCCACACCCACCCAACGATTCCACGCACACATCGAAGGTGCTCCAGACCCACCCAACGATTCCACACACACATCGAAGGTGCTCCAGACCCACCCAACGATTCCACACACACATCGAAGGTGCTCCAGACCCACCCAACGATTCCACACACACATCAAAGGTGCTCCAGACCCACCCAACGATTCCACACACACATCGAAGGTGCTCCAGACCCACCCAACGATTCCACACACATCGAAGGTGCTCCAGACCCACTCAACGATTCCACGCACACATCGAAGGTGCTCCAGACCCACCCAACGATTCCACGCACACATCGACGGTGCTCCAGACCCACCCAACGATTCCACACACACATCGAAGGTGCTCCAGACCCACCCAACGATTCCACACATACATCGAAGGTGCTCCAGACCCACCCAATGATTCCACACACACATCGAAGGTGCTCCAAACTCACTTAACGTTTACGCATATACATGAAAAGTGCTCCACGCCCACGTGTGTGTTTGTGGTAGTAGTGGCGTTTACCGTATGTATTACATGTTTGTATATACATGATTGAGCAAATTACCGATTTTCAAAATTCAATATCTCAAAAAATATTGCGTTACGTCAAAATTCCTTTTCATAGGGTCTCTTATATCGTCAAAAAGAAGGTATGTGCCAAATTTGAAGCCAATCGGAGGTAATAGTTTTTCGGAAGTTTATCGTAATTTTTAAAGGATTTTTTTCATAGAGAAAATAAAAGATACAACAAAAAATGATGTTGAAATATATGTGCAGCCAAATTTTAACACCCTCCTCTTCAATCGTTTAAAGCCGCATTTTCGAGTTTCATCACCCTGCGAAAAAGTCGCATTTTCTATCGAATATGGACGCTGCATGGTCAAAATTGGGAACCACAAACATAATAATGCTTCGACTTTCTACCCCCTGTTTCACCCCTTTAAACGCCGAATTTCAATTTTTGTCACTCTTGAAAAAAGTCTTATTTTGGGCCAAATATCAATAAACCAGGGTCAAATAAAAGCGCAAAGGATATCGTTATCGTGCCTAAAATAAAATAATGTTTCATTTTATAGTGCGGGAACCGGTGGATTAATCACCCGGGAACTTTTTGCGTAGACGAAACTTAATCGCAAACACGAAATGCACGCGGAAACGTCACACGACCGAGAACGAGCGAGCACGACGGCGTGCCTCTAACACGAGAACGAGAGCGCGACGTCACGGGCGCGAGAGAGACACGACACGTCTCTCCATCGCGACGTCTGATCGACAACTCTCACGACATCCGAAAAATCGGGAGCGATCGCGATTTGGGAGACAACCGTCTCACGCGAAGATTCGTTAGCAACTCTGTACCTCGCGCGACCAAGGCCGGCGTGCGAGGGATTATGCGAGAGCGAGACAGAGCGCGTTGACAGCAAAAATGTCAACACGCTCGCGGCACCGGACCATGCGAAATCGCCGGTTCAAGCGAGAACTTTATCTCGTATAATATCGAGAGCTGAAATATTATTTCGGGAGCTGGAATATTCTGATAGAATATTCCTTTCGGAATCTATATTTTCTGCCCGAGTTACCCCGCAAACGGAATGGTAACAAATCGGGACCTTTTCTCATCGGTAACATGGAGGCTCTCGGAGATCGCATCCCCGGGTCACCGTGCCAAAGCGGGCAAAGCTTCTCTCCAGAAGCGCAGCGCGGACATCTCCAGCCTCCGCCCGTAACCCAAACGGCCCGCTCTCCAGCATGATGCACCACTACGGTGGGGCGCCGGCGTTTCAGCCGGGCGTGCATCGATTCCCCGAGAGGCCTCACTGGGTGCATCCCTCGGTCGGGATTGCTCAGTAAGTTGAGCCACACGCCGCTCGACCGAGTTCCGCACGCCAACCTAACCAAGACGAAAACACAGCCCAAAACCTCAAACGTAACAAGACAAACATACTACAGAAAAGACCCTTAACACAAACGGATGGGTCACAACCCGGGCATCGTGAGCATACATCGATCATCGGTAGCATTTCTGTGACGTGTTTAAAAAAATCACGTCACAGGATATGGACATGTCTATATAGATTGTGACAGGAAATCTTGTCGAGATGGCCCTCGACCTGGCGATCTATCGGGACTCTCCGAGAGCTTTTGAGTTTGGTTCTCCCCTCCCCCTTCGTGGCGTTAATTACGTCTACCTTGTCGCATATCGACCAATCAGAGATGAAGTTTGGCAAAAACTTGGCCTTATATTTCGAAGGGAAGGGGGAAACCGAGAAGCGTGGGCGCCCACGGGGACGTTGCTCAAGACTCCCTGTGCAGGTCCTGTGGTGTCATGACGTGTCCTTGTCTGATTGTAATTTTGTTGTGTGTGATTTTGCGTCGCGAATCTCGAGGAGTCCCTGTTGGCGAAATGTGCGAGGAAATCGTCCTCGAAGCTTTGGAAAGCAATTGTGAGCGCGGGATCGGCGGAGGCTCACCTACGTCTGTCGATGACCACCTCCGCCTATGCTGCGCCGTAAGATTAGTACGAGTGGCAGTTGGACGGGAAATTTGTACGGAGAACAATTAAAATTTGTGGAATACTGTGCATCAGAACGTGAGTAAGAAATAAATTTGCATGTTCCTTCTCGCGCATATGGATTTTCTTTAATCGCGCAGCTTCAAAACTGGGTCCCCAACTGTTCCTCCCCTGAGTCCACATTACCTTAAATCATATTATTGTTTCGAGATGCTAGGCTAGCTAAAACTAGCTGGCGCCTAATCATACAAGTATTTAATAAAATTAAAACCAAGAGCCCTGTCAGTCACTGACCCCGGCCGCGGCAGGTGAAGGCTTCCGAATAAGCAAAGAAAGCCAAAAAAAAAAGAAAAAGGCAGCCGGTCTCAAGATATACAGGGTGGGAGGCAATTAACATACCTCCCGTGGACCAAACAGACACGGGGAACAAACCAATAAAGGATGTACCGATTAGGGTGTAGGGGTACGGAACCCCAGTACCGGCGCTTCCAGGGAGTGAGCATGCGGGCTCCCGGGCGTCGTCATCGAACAAAGGCAGCACCATGGAGGTTGGCCACTTGGCCTCCATGGCGCACAATGTTCCAAGTGAAGAAAGGGAAAAGGAAGATGGAAACCAAAAGGAGATTATGAAGTTGGTAGAGAGGCACGGAAAGATGCTGGAGAGCCTAGCTTCTTTTATTCAGCAGAAGAAAAACCTCCACAAAGAGATCCAGCGGTGGGTTCCTATGCTTACCAGTACTTGAAAAGGTATAGAGGACCTGGTATCGTTGTAATGATTATATTTTTTAGAATTTACAAATTCGATACAACAATATTTTTTATTTTATTTTAATTTCAACATTACTATGTTTTTATGACTATGCAAAACATATACATTTTACGTCATTGTTGACTGCCAATCATGTGACAATTCGATATTAGGATCATGTACGTACACTATTTTTCTTGGGGAGTGCGCGAAGAGATCGAGAGAGGTGACGAAAGGTTGATGCGCACTTTTCCTGGACGAAGCCTTATGCAGTTCGCGCTGACGTACCTTCCGTTGGTTATCGGCCAAATTCCCAGGTACATGCGACAGATAGGCTCTCCTTTTGTGCCGATTGCCGTTTTTTCCGGGACCAGGTGTGGGTGCATTCGCACCTCCACGTAGTTTACACCGCCGGTTTGTTTTTTTGAGCTTGAAGCCTAATTCCTTTATGGCTTGATGACGGCCGTAATTTTTGTAACCGGTGTCGATTGATAAGGACTCGCGTTACTCAGGAGACCACGTCCCCGACACCTTTTCTCTTTACTCTCCTTGGATCTCGATTAATGATTTTCGTTTCGCACGCTCTCTGTCGAACGCTCTCATCCCCACGCCGTCACTTTCTCTCCCTCCATATTAACTCCCTCTTCACGGGCACAGCATACATCGACACGTTACAATATCCCCCTTTGTTTGTGGGTATATGATACCAATATGAATACAAACAAGATAACTATTTTCGTTAATTAATCCATCGCTAAAAGGACACGTCATTTCATTACAAATTTCGTCACTTATATCTATCTTATGCATGATTTAACAATTTATTTCCGTACTCACATAACACACTCAAACATTAATTACTCCACGTCACTTGAACTGGGCACGTCCGGCGGTACCGGGGGTTTGCAAGCGGGATAAATATATTTTTTCAAATTTAGTCATTCGAGGCACTCTTAACAGTATGAAATCCCCCTCATTAATCTCAACCCGTGATATCTTTTTCTGATTTTGACATCTTTTTAAGAAATTTCTGTTTTATCTTCTCATGAGCTCGCATGACGACGATATCACGGTCGATAGGGTCTCCTTCGGGAAACTTAATAATTCGCTGAACTTCATGCGTGACTTTCTGACCAAAATGTACTTCGCAAGGTGCGTATCCTGTACTATGATGCGCCGTGCTATTTATCAGCCCTTCGATTGTTATGACGCATTTAGTCCACCTTGTATGACGATCTGAACATAACATACGTAACAGTCGGCCTAATTCCCGCATAACGCGCTCAGCTGGGTTCGATTGTGGATGACACACCGAGGAAAAACAAGCTTTAATTCCCTCCTTTTCTAATGCAACGTGCCACTTGTTGGAAGAGAACTGCGTACCATTGTCAGATAAGATCTTTGTGGGTTTTCCCAAACGCGGTACATACCTTTCTAAAATCGCTTTGAGCGCCGATTGCGTGGTAAGGTTCCGCAAAGGATACAAATACACGTACTTAGAGAAAACATCGAGAGCAACCAATATGTACCCATTTGTATGGCCCATACAAATATATTGCTACTAGGGCACCTGGCTTACTCGCTCCTACCTGATGGAAACGTCCTACCATTGCCAAATTCGTTGGCTTAACCCATTGACACAAATCGCAGTGTTTTACATACCCTTTGATCTCTGAGGCCATGCTTGGCCAATAGTACCAATTTTGTATATGTTTAATAGTCCTATAGACGCCAGCGTGTCCGACCTTATGATGTTCGTTTTCAATTATTCGTTCCGAAAGTTGCCTCGACACAACTATTTGCCAACTTCCACGAGCCGCATCCTTACGAAACAGCAGGTCTTCATGCACAACATGATATTTAGCGCCGATTTTTATTTCATTTTTTTCGAAAATTCTTTGGATTCGCGGGTCTTCTTTTTGGAGGACTGACAGGCTTCCCAACTCGCTATCATAATTAAAATCGCTTTTGATCGTTTCCACAGCCACTAATATATCATGTCGGTCAGGGACTTCTGGGAGCGCAATATACGACCCAAGGCTCGCTGTTAATAATTTATCCGGGTTTTCTTCGAGAAATTGACACTCCGGGTTACGACTAAAAAAATCGGCAACAGTATTATCCTTCCCCTTGCAATAACTAACCTTAAAGTCGTACTGTTGCAACAATAATGCCCATCTTTGTAATCTAAGACTCTGAAACTGTGACGTATGTAAAAATGTAAGACCCTGGTGGTCTGTTAATATCTTATATTTCGTGCCCAATAAAGACGTTCTAAATTTCATGACCGAATCAACAATAGCCAGCAACTCTTTCTCGGTTGTTGTATATCGTTTTTTTGCATCAGTGAGGCAACGACTGACCAACGAAACTATATATGAATGATTCTGCGCATCTGTCTGGTATAGCACACCGCTTATTCCATTGTCACACCCATCAGTTTGCAACTTGTATGTTGAACCCGGAATCACGTAACTCAACGCTACACAGTTCGCAAAACTGTGCTTCAACTCCTGAAAACCTTTGGCATGACTGTCCTTCCAATACCAGATCGCATTCTTTCGCAATAGTTCGCGAAAGGGTTCTACAAGGCTGGCATACGTTACACTGAATTGTCTATAGAAATTACATATCCCCAGGAATTTTTGCAGCTGTCTTTTCTTAGTCGGTGCTTTGAAATTGGTTATTTTTTCAATCTTGTCTGGGTCGGGTACAATACCTTCAAGTGAAATGACAAAACCCAAGAACTGAATTGACGTGCTGCAAAACATCGACTTTTCAACGCGCAATGTAAAATTATATTTCAGTAATCTGCCAAATATCATGTCCAAATGGCTGCTCATCGAAACCATTAGATGATATCAGCAGATCATCGATATAGGAAGTGAGGAAATCGTAAAATTCAAGTCCAAGTGCGAGATTTAACGCTCGAATAAAACCGCTCCCGGCTGTCTTGATACCGAATGGAACTCGACAAAATTTGTATAGAGATGTATCGTATAAAAATGCTGTATAAGGTCTTGATTCTCGCGCTATAGGGATTTGCCAATATCCGTGAGCGAGGTCTACCGATGACATTAATTTCACCCCGTGAAACCGTTGCAATAGTTCGCTAATCTTGGGTGATGATTTGTGATCTGATTCTCCAAAATAATCCGAATAACCGAACACCTCCGTCCTTTTTCTTCACAACATGTAGCGGGTTGCAATATTGACTTACGGATTCTCGCATCGCTAAAGGCACCGAATAAGATCGTTTCACGAAAGGCTTATGCTCTATTAAGGCGATCCTCTAGTTTCTCGGCTGTTTTTTTACGGCTTTTTCAATAATTTTTTATGGGCGAAGCATCGTAATAATCAATCTCATCGTTTTTGCATAATCTTTATTAACATTTAAATAAGCTTTACAATTTTTTTGAAGTCAAAATATATAATAGAATAAACGTTATAGTGGCCGACAGGAAGACATCAAGTAAAAGAGGTGCTTGACGGTGACCAAGATTGCGGCTGTTCTGCTTATCTGAAATCAAAAGACCAAATGGCATTTTAATCTTCATATTTAAGACTAGCGATTGAACTAGAGTGAATTCTAAATTACAAAAATTGACTTTTTTATACACTTTTGAAAATTACATTCTATTTTTTACTCATTTTTTCTTAAGTTTTTCGCTCGTACAAACTATCGAAGCAATCATGATAATCCTAGTTCAATCGCTGGCTTATAACATATTAAAGATGCTGTATAAATTTGAACAAGATCGGTGCAGTAGTTCCTGAAATATCGTGGTCACCGTTTCGAAAAATGGTGTTTCGAGAAAAACGCGTTTGAAAGTATACCTGCTCCGTATACCTGCTCCGTTCCAGGGCCGTAACTTGTGAACCACTTCAAATATCGAAAAATCCTTTGGCACACATTTTCTACACATGTTGTAAATGTGATTTATGGAAAAAAAATCGATTTTTTCGACCCGAGAAACTAGAGGACCGCCTTAATCGTAATTTGTGAGTATATACATTGGTCCCTTCGGGTTTTTCGATAAACAATTTTTTATATTTACGTAACATTCGAATAATTTGGTCTCTTTGTTCCGAATCTAATCCCTGTAGGTTACGCGCGACCTCCTGCAGGCCATCGTGGAAGCTTTGATGACACTCGTCCATCCCGATATTGCGCAATTCATATACTATGTCATCCCGCGTTTCTCGGGATATGCCCTTCATTTCATCCCGTTCACATATCCACGAAATATCATCGTTATCTTCCCAACTAAACTCACGAGTACAGTTCTCGTTTTTCTCTTTATCACTTGAGCAATTCAATTTTTTATAATTTTCTGGTTCTTCTTTATCCTCATAACTAATGATAGTCGATTCATCACTTTCGGTAAGCGAAGGTTTCTCCGACATCTGCACATGACCGTAATTGGAAAACTCTGGGTTCTGTTTCTCAGACGTAACGAAAGAATCGATGTTATTTTTGGTGCTCGAGTTTTTATTGCTAACATTTGCTCATTGTGACAATTCATAGATGGTTCATCGGCCTTGAGATTCAAGACTGTCTCCGACATCTGCGCACGATTATCACAAACAAAATTTGTTTATTCTTCGACTGGAATTGAACGGACAAAACATAAACATAAACCGCGCGATTCGTTCTGACAGTGACCACCCTCCCAAACGGCTCACAGTGGAAAGAGACTAGATTTTTCGGGACTCCGATCCTTTAATTGATATTTCGACCATACGCTAGTCTAACACAGCTTCGTTTTTTATGAGCCAGTCATGACTAAAAATTATTTGTTCACACAACTTTGGGACAACTAAAAATGCTGTTTGGCACACGACATCCCCAACCTTCACATCAATCAAGATTTATCGGTTTATGTGTGTTGCCTTTGCCTCGATTGCCATTACGACGTAAACGTTAACCACGGGCAACACACAAATATTATAAATAGCTGATAATCCTTTCCAGAAACCCTCCGATACATACGTCATTTGACTTACGGTATCAATCAACGCAGATACTTGAAAATCACATACTACTCTTTTTATCGACAAACATTTCGCCGTTGTATTATCCATCGTATTTATCTCTGGACCCGTTTTTAGAGCGTCGTATACTGGTTTGAATTATTATTGTTGGTGTTCCTATCTGTATCGTTCAAGTTTTTGCCCATTGCGAGATTCGGCGGGGGAAACCGTGTATCGAGAAGATTATGATTCGGATTATTTGTCCTCGGCATCTGTGGGCCTTGATAGTGATTCTGACCACATCCTCGTGTATACGGCGTATACGTGTTCCGTCTATTGAAATTTCGGTTATAATTCGAACCCTGCCTATTGTAATCCAGTCGTATTTTCTATATTTTCCTCTGATGTGAAAGTCTCCTGGGTATTTATTGCTTTCCCATCCGTAATTTTTTCTTTCAGGCTCACGTTCCCTCAATACGCCATCCAATCGAGACAACGCTTGCGCTACCAACTCTACGTTATATTCTACGGGCGCTAACGCCTCGCGTACGCAATTCGGAAATTGCTGCATAATCGAGAAAATTATTTCATACGAGGTGAGCTCGGGCTCAAAATGTTTTGCGGCTCGCATTTGTTTGTATAAATATTCTTGCATATTTCCGTCACTGATTCGATAACGTCGAGAAAGCCATTGATTTTTCAATTTCACGCGAATCGGGATGGAATGGAATTCGCTTAAGAAGGCCTCTCGGAATGCGCGATAATTCCTAAATATTTGTGTACCCGAATTCATCCATATTTTTGCCCGTCCCTCTAATAAATTTTCTGTGACAATGATTTTATGTTCTTCTTTGACATTTTTAAAATGAAAATATTTTTCCACGTCCGTTAAAAATTCATTTGGATTATTGCTATTTTCATCACTGAATTTAAGCGGTTTGACGTCTAATTGTAGATATTGCAAATGATTTATTACCCCGCTTACAACACGATCTTCGGTATCCCCCTGATCCCGCGTTGTTCCTCGTCGAGTTGTTTTTCCCTCGTATGGCCAGCTGGTGGGATTGCGTCGCGTGCAGCTTCAATTTCGGAACGGAAGAAGAACGCTGTTCTTCTTTCAGACGTGCCCATTCCAATTGAAGTCTTGATTCCCCCTCGACAATATCCTCGTCATTATTGTCCATGTTTGGCTCGAAATTCTTCGACGTTTCTGCTTTTGTTTGTGGTGAGCAAACGACGGTCATAAGTATGTCGGATATAAAAAACAATGTTAAAATTTATAATTTGGAGTTCGTGACGACCGGGGTCGTGCCTTTAGTTGGGCGCCATTTGTAACGATTATATTTTTTACAATTTACAAATTCGATACGACAATATTTTTTATTTTATTTTAATTTCAACATTACTATGTTTTTATGACTATTTAAAATATATACATTTTACATCATTTTTGACTGCCAATCATGTGACAATTCGATATTAGGATCATGTACGTACACTATTTTTCTTGGGGAGCGCGCGAAGAGATCAAGAGAGGTGATGAAAGGTTGATGCTCACTTTTCCTGGAAGACGCCGTGTGCAGTCCGCGCTGACGTTCCTTTCGTTGGTTATCGGCCAAATTCCCAGGTACAGGCAACGGGTGGGCTCTCCTTTTGTGCCGATTGCCGTTATTTCCGGGGCCAGGTGTGGGTGCATTCGCACCTCCACGTGGTATACACCGCCGGTTTGTTTTTTTTTGCTTGAAGCCCAATTGCTCAATGGCTTGATGACGGCCGTAATTTTTGTAACCGGCGTCGATTGATAAGATCTCGCGTTACTCAGGAGACCACGTCCCCGACACCTCTTCTCTTTACTCTCCTTGGATCTCGATTAATGATTTTCGTTTCGCACGCTTTCTCTCGAACTCATCCCCACGCCCTCACTCTCTCTCCCTCCATATTAACTCCCTGTTCGCGGGCCAACATACCTTAATTGTACCTTAATGCAGGTACAAAGCCCACTTTTGGTAAAGGTGAAGCCTCCTCTGTAGTGGACCTCACTTTTGTGAGTAGTAGCCTAGCGAGAGGCAACTAGTGCCACTGGGTAGTCAGTGATATCTACACACACAGTTATCATCAAGCGATTCTCTGGGAGATTCGCGGAGATTTCAGCAGAACAGCGAAGGCACCGAAAACAAACGAGAAGGGCTGGAAAACAAAAATATTTGATACGGACTTGTTTCATGAAACTTTTGACACCAGTCCCCTTGCAGCGGAAAGTGCAACCGAGAAGGTCGAGGTGGTCATGCAGAGGGTCACCGAAGCATGCGATGCCACAACGCCACGGAAACGTGATGTTGACTTCCGACTGGTGGTACACTGGTGGAGCGAACAAATTGCCGGCCTCCGAAGGGAGTGTCATCAAACTCGCCGCCTAGCGCAATGAGCTCGAGGCAAACGCTCACTCCCTGATTTGGAAGAACAGCACAGGAAGGCGCGCTTGAAGCTTAAAAAGGCTATCAAGCAGAGTAAAGGTGAAAGCTGGGGCGAACTGCTTAGCGAGGTGGAAGATGCTCCCTGGGGCAGGCCGTACAAAGTGGTAAGGACTCGGCTGAAAAGCCAACCAATGCCATTGCCTGCGGTCGCAGCCCTGCTGGAAGAGATTGTTATACATCTGTTTTCTGAGCAACCCGAGGAGGACGTCGATGAGGACATCCCACCCATTACTGAAGAAGAGCTTCTCACGGCGATTGCCAGGGTGGGCAACAATAAAGCCCCGGCATGGATGGGATACCGAACATCGCACTCAAGGCAGCGATCAAGTTGGCACCGGCAATATGCCTGGGCATGTACAATGCGTGTCTTAAGGAAGGAATTTTCCCGGACAAGTGGAAGTGGCAGAAACTGGTGCTCCTCCCGAAAAGGAAGAAGCCACCGGACAAACCTTCATCCTACCGTCCGCTCTGTCTGCCGGATACCGCCGGAAAGATCTTCGAGGGCATCATCCATAACAGGATTGAGAAGGTCGTGGACCCTCTATTGGCGGAGGGCTAGTTTGGCTTCAGAAAGGAGCGCTCTACTCTGGATGCCATTAACACAATGGTGAAGCAGACGCAGGAGTCGACTGCGGGGAAACGATGGACAAGCGGGTCCAAGAAGTACTGCGCAGTTGTCGCTCTTGGCGTCAAAAACGCTTTCAACTCGGTGATCTAGAAATGTATCATGGATGCCCTAAAAACATTAGGTGTACCATGGAACCTACGGAAAATAGTGACGAGTTACCTATGTAATAGGTGGCTCATGTACGACACAGAGGATGGACCGAAGACGCATAGGGTGACTGGAGGAGTTCCTCTGGGCTCTGTACTTGGACCGTTTCTGTGGATCATCATATACAATTATCTGCTGCTATTACAATTGCCGAAAAGAGTGTCCATCGTAGCGTTCGCAGATGACGCGGCGCTGATTGTCATCGCCAAATTCCTGGCGAAGCTTTCGCCAAGATAAAGGAATGGATGTATTCTGTTGGACCGCAGCTGGCAGCCCACAAAACAGAAGTACTCCTCGTATCTAGCAGGAAGGTGATGGAACCGGTAAGGCTCAGGGTTGGAAACGCCGAAATCACATCTCAACCGTTTATTCGGTATCTGGGTGTGATTCTCGACGCGAGGCTGAACTTTAAAGAGTAAACCGAGCAGATCAGCAGGAAGGCCTCTGTGGTGGCCACTACATTGGCGCGGCTCATGCCTAATGTCGGTGGCCCCAGACAGAAGAGGAGGAAACTGCTATCATCCGTGACGATCTCAGCGCTCACCTATGGCGTATCCATATGGGCTGATGCTCTGAAAATCCAGGAGTACCGCAGAAAGGCTGCAGCAACGTATCGCGTCAGCGCCTTGAGGGAAGCCTGTGCATTTCGCACTGTCTCCGAGGACGCTATCAACGTTATCGCGGGAATGCTGCCCATTGAGGTGCTCGCCGAGGAGTGTAGATCGATGTACTAGCAGAGAGGAGCTAGAAACCCCAGTTATGCAAGGACAGAAGCGAGAGCAACCAGTTTCAACCGGTCACAGACGATGTGGGATGCCTCTACCAAGGGAAGGTGGACACACCGACTAATCCCGAAGGTGGAGATATGGGTGAACCGCCCACATGGGGAGCTCAACTATTATCTCACCCAAGTGATCTCAGGACAGGGCTGTTTCCGGGCTTATCTCTATAAGTTTAATTATGAAGATTCCCCGGACTGCCTAGCATGTCTAGCGGTCGAGGAGAACGCTCAACATGTATTGGTCCAATGTCCACGTTTCAGTGCCTTCCGCGCGATAGTCGAGGATCAGCTGGAGACACGCATCACACCGGACAACCTGGTGGAGTTGATGCTGAAGTCAGCAGACGCATGGACAGCGGTATCGGTTTATGCTACCGCAGTAATGAAGGAGTTGCGACGTACAGAACGCGCGAGGAAGAAGACGACGCTGGAAGACCAGGTAGTCATAGATGAAATAAGCGACACTGACCCCTAAACTACTCATACCATCTCAAGTGGAACGGGGGATGTAAGGTCGTCTGACAACACTGCAGGAAGAGCTACGGCTAAGGCCTCTCCCACGATGTAATACCTAGTGGTCGTCCCGCGGGAGAATTTGTAAGGCCACAGAGGAACAGGGGTTTTTAGTCGGGGCAAGCCCGACACATGGCAATTATTTGCTACGGTGCGGAGGCATTTTCCCACTGAACCTCTTAAAAAATGAAAAAAAAAAACACACACACACACACGACTCTTGAAGGTGTGACAACAGTGGCCTCAAAAGTTCTTGTCATTTACCATGTGCCTATCCGTCCACCTCCTCGTGGTGAGGTTCGGAGAACGGTGAAGTTCTTTTTTTTTTCAAATAATAGAATCCACTGGCTAAATGATAGAGGACTTTATTTTGGTGCTTAACTCGCTATTGTTGTGTTTCTCCTATCCACGATGCGGGAAACTCATATTTCCGAATTTTTGATATCGTATTTTTTGTTTTTTTGGGTGACAGGCTCATTTGCTACCCATGGTTCCTTTCTGACTTTTGTTCCTCGCATTTAGTAGAATTTTTGAAGCAAATAAAAAAAATTGACATTGAGTTTTGGGGGCAAGGTAAATTTTGGGGTGTGATCTTCGCCGAACGTGAGTCGGAGAATCACCTGGCGGCGTGGTGACACATACTTTTTATACACCCTGTACATATATGTATGCATGTGTGTACGTGAATTGTTCATTCACATAATTATTAATTAATTGCATCGCTCTTTCGCGAGAGGAATGATCGGGCAACCATTTTTTCCGGACACTGCACGCAGAGCAGATTCACGCCTCATGCTTGGTCTCAAACATAGAAGCGTCCCATGGTCGTCTAAGACTCGGTGTGTGTATCGACCCATCGATACATACACATAGAGCTAATGTTTTCGTTGCGACCGAACCGCGTGTGAAAAGGTCACTTCTTTCTTTCTGCACGTGGCCAGCGTAACGAATACACACACGCGCAGCAACCGTCACCGTATATTTTCGATGTCATTTATCTTTAATAAATTTGATATCGGCCAAATTCTCGAGCGAGCGGAATCGCTCAAGACTCACTCGCTAAAAGAGTAGTGAAACTTATTGGTTAAACAATTAACAGTTTAGCATTTCTTCTCTCCGTCGACTTTTGTTTTCAGAAGGTTCTACAAGGATCGAATACTCTAGCAATATAAATCGCTAGAGACTCGCTCTATACACAAGCGGTAAAATAACTCGATTTTAAATTGTTTAATCAAATAGGTTTGAGCAGTATGTATATTTTCGACGCCGTTTGTCTACGATGAATTCAATATTGGCCAAATTCTCGAGCGGACGGAATCGCTGGAGAGTCACTCGTTAAAATGTATTGTAAAATGTGAAATGTATTGTTTTAACAATTAATAATTCAGCATTTCTCTCTCCGTCGACTTCTGTCTTCGGGAGGTTCTTCGAGGATCGAATCCTCTAGCAATGAAAATCGCCAGAGACTCGCTCCATAGAAGAGCGGCAAAGTATGCGATTCAATTTTTATTTAAACAAATAGGTTTGAGCAGCGTGTATATTTTCCATGTCATTTATCTTCAATAAATTCGATTTCGGCCGAATTCTCGAGCGAAAGGAAACGCTCGAGGCCACTCGCTAAAAGAGTAGTGAAACTTATTGGTCAAGGGGCGATTTTTTTTGAGGATTTTATAAAAGACATGGATATAAAAGTTGTTGGGCTTGAGACATAAAGTCTTGAAATACATTTAAAAAAAAAATGTATTCATTTTTATTCATTTTTAAGTACAAAAACTATAGTTTAACGTAACGCCTCAAAAATGGGTGGGCTAGGTAGCTCCATCACAACTCGGCAACGGCTTGTCTGAAACAAAAAAATCAAAGTCCATTAGATTCAGGATGACACCAGCTACAAAATGATCCTCGAATATAAAGTTTTATCAGCAAATAAAAAAATGGCAGATGAAAAACGAAAAAAGTAATAAAAAACGCGTTTTTTTCTGCAGTTGTTCGCAAAAAAAAGAGTAAAAATAAAAATTTAAAAACCACTGAGGGTCATTTTGTTGCGAATCATGTTTACAATATGTGGTTCAAATTTCAAGAGAATCGGTTTATTAGTTCTAGAGATACGACGGAGCTAGATTTTGAAAACGTTGTTTCGAGAAAAACGCGTTTGAAGTTTATACTATGAAAGTCTTACCTAAACTCAATCGGCAATTCCTACATCCTACAAAATCCCTTCTGATTGCTCGTCATCGTCGATTTCTTCAAGTCTTGCTTACTTTCGTTTGGTTCTGGTCTCTTTTGAGCACTCAGAACTGCGGCGGTTTGCAGAGCGTACACACTCGTCATCGCGTTTGTCGGCGAATCCGATGGCGATCGGGCCAAATTTGACGCCAATTATTTCCATCATTTTAAGCACTGGACGAAATCCTTCATTTAAGATACACGCGGAAACT
The DNA here is from genome assembly GCA_944452715.1 of Ophion slaviceki. Lineage (NCBI taxonomy): Eukaryota > Metazoa > Arthropoda > Insecta > Hymenoptera > Ichneumonidae > Ophion > Ophion slaviceki. The sequence goes on along the minus strand of OX101784.1, from coordinate 12,866,320 downwards.
TTGCAGGCAATGTCGACGATTTTTTTGCCGTTGAACATGTGTTTAGGTGCCATATTCCATGCGCAGTTGTTAAAACTTTCATTATTGTTTTGCATATGGCCACCTTAACACCTTTCGAGCAGTTCTGTTTTGGTGAGATCCTCGTAAATAGGTTTTAAAACTTCCTGTACTTCCTCAGAAAGAGCAGGAGGATGTTTGTAATGTTGATGAAGTGCCTTAGCTTTGAGGTACTTCCACCATTCCCGAGTCGACATTTTCAGCCTATTTTAAAGGCCTTTGATCCTATGTCAGCCTTACTTGAGTCTGTTTACTGCTAGAAGTCCTACTATGGGCTCCTAACATGCTCTTTCTTTGCTGCTTACCTCCTGCATAGGCCTGGATATTCCTACCTAACCTAGCTGAAGTCGTTGCAGCTCCTTTTTTGATTGCGTTTGGACCCATCGCGCATTTGGCTGTTTCGACGAAACAAGGGTGGGGTTGGTCGCATTCAAAAGAGAGGGTCTGATAGTTTTCAGTAACCATCATGCGTTGGACTAGGTAGGACCGCGCGTTCGACGTAGAGGCGTATTTTTCCAATGGCTTTTCCATTATCTCCACCTAGCAAACCTTTCGCATTCGCTTCAAACTTGCCCCTGCAGCTCCAGCAACTCTCCAAAGTGGAAGAAATGGATCTTGGGCAAACAGTTACAATATTTTTGATAGGAATTTCCCTCACGTATGCATATATACGCGAATCCCTATAGCAGGCACGCATGCATACGTATAGGTACTAGTATACATGTGTTGGTGCATGCTTAGGCGTGTATGTGCGCGCATATATACGTGTTTCTACGCATGCGCGTATTCAGGCATAGGTATTTCTATATGCGTAATAGAGTGTATGCGTGTGCGAGTATACGTGTGCCAATCGACGTCCTCCTTAGCGCCTGCAAGTGGAGAAAAGGGAAATTTATTCCCATTCTAGGCCCTAAGTTGGAGCTCATTTTACATTGAATACGAAGCTACTTTACTGCCTTTATTTTCTACCACTGTGAGGATCTGGAGGGGCAAAATAGGCTGAAAATTTCGACTCGGGTTCTATCGAGCAGTTGTGATGTTTCGGCTTGACATCGGTCGAAATTTTGTAGTAATACCCTGCCCATATTTCTTTGCGCATACCTTCAATAGAATTCAAATTCCTTCGAATAGCTAAGCCGTTATTTTCAGATCAACTTGATCGTCAAAGTTTGTGTTTTTGCTTTTGACACTTTTTTTTACTGTAGCCTTTTTTTTCTTCAGTACTACAGTTTTTTTCGATGCGGCTTTTTTCAGTGTAACGTTTTTCGATGCGATTTTTTCCTCTTCTGATTCCTTTAGAGCTTTTTTTCTGGATCAAAGATTTTCTTACTTCATTTGCACGTTTGAAAACGCGTTTGGCGACATGTAAAACACACTCGAATTTTTTGACAACGAACTCTTCACCATAGGGAAAACAATTAAGCAGCATTCTGAAAGTCTTTGAGTCGCAATCACCTATGTAGAATCCATATCGCACAGCAAATCTTTCTACCGGTTGTAAAAACATCTCTACTATGCCATCTACCTCCATTTTGCCAGCACTTCCTGAGTGATTTGCTGTACAATGAGGTTTATGCTTCTCAGACCAGGTGATAAAATCTAATGTGTTTTCGTTACCTTTCCATTTTTCAAACCTTTACAGAGACTTGATCGTATTTCAACGTCAGCGATTTTTCCAGTAAATCAAAGAATAAGTGAAACTATACCAATTCGAGAAGAGAAGCCTCTTTTTCCCACGATCCGTCACCAGAAACTGTCAAAACGTCCTCGGGAAGTCCTTTTTCCTTTTGCACATTTCTTTCTTCTTTAACAGCTTTGCGCGTCACTAAATCGAAAACGGTTTTTACTGCTATGGCAATGCTGTCAACGATTTGATAGTAAACATTCTTGTGTAACCCGTAGCTTAAGTCCATTTGACCACAAAATAAGTTGATTCCAGCTAAACCAATGCCCATTAAACGCATCAGAAACACGAGGCGACGATTCACTTCGTAACCACTTCTGATCATCGGGCACGAGTTAATGTACTTTTCGCCACACGCACAACTGAAACACACTTTAAAACCCAAACCTCGGTCTCCATATTTAGAAAATAAAATTTCTCCATTGCAAACTTTACACTTCCAGTAGTTTGACAACGTTGAAAACACGAGAAGAAAGCTTATGATACTGCAACCGGCAGCTGGATCCGTGTGTACGTCGAAACTCTGATCCTTCGAAGTTGCCAGTTTTTCAGCTGAATTGCTTCCAAAATCTGCAGTTTTATCCGAGTATTGATTCCCTGAAAACTTCCGCTTCCTGGTTCTCCTTGGATAAGCTTCGTTCTTTTTACCCATGATGCACAACCCGATGTTACTCCTACGCAGTCTAAGCGAATACTGATGTTGAAATAACGGTAGAGGTGTTTCAATATTCGTTTTTGCTCCTAAAACTTACTTATAACTGCGGTTATATTTCAAGAAGGACTAAAATATAGCTGGATTTTACGTTTTATAATGAGAAGCAGCTGTTTAGTGAACAATAGCGAGGGAAGAGGATAAGAGGATTACGTCTACCTGAGCGCGCTCGGCCGTTGGGTCGGCCGAGCGCGCTCAGGTAGACGAAATGAGGTCCTGACATTCAGGTAAAAAAAATACTTAGAGAGCTCGGATTTTTAATAAAATTTTGACACAATATTTCTGAATGTATGTACTTTCGAAAACAGCAAAAAAAGATCGATTTTTTTTAATGTTCAAAGTGGACTGGCCCCTTAAACAATTAACAGTTTAGCATTTCTTCTCTCCGTCGACTTTTGTTTTCGGCAGGTTCTACAAGGGTCGAGCTCTCTAGCAATAAGGATCGCTGGAGACTCGCTCTACATATGAGCGGTGGAATTTTACGACTTTAAACTGTTTGAACAATTAGGTTTGAATGGAATCATTTTTTAGACAACAGCTATCCAGCGCAGTTTTGCGGTTTTAAACTGTTTGGACAAATAGGCCTCGCCTCCCCGACAAATAGACCTCGCCTCGAATACTTTTTTCGAGGGCGGGGTCCTCCAGCCCGGTGAGCCGACGACCCCCTTCAGAAAAAAATAGATCCGAAATAGTTGAATTCAAATAATCGCACAAATTTTATTTAAGCTTCACCCAAGCAATCATAAAGAAATAATTTGATAAAACGAACTGTTCCCTTTGTCGTAATTTGTATTTATAAAAAGTAGCTACTTCACTACGAACATTAACCCTTTAATTGCCATTGCAGCAAATTTGCTACGTTCACTTTGACCCCGTCGGTGAAAGCGTAAGGACGGACACAAGCTACTTCACAGTTCTATCAATCTATGCTAGATGCAGCTACAAATGCCGGGCTAGCTTGAAATTTGAACGTAAACATATGAATTATGTTAATATGGCAATTTAATCTGCTGGGCGTTTTTGTCCAAAAAGTAAGTAAATGGACATTCTTGAAATATTTTTTAATAGAATTGTGTAAAGTAAGCTTGACTGGACAAACTTGGCTTTGAAGATTTTTGACTGATTTTGAATAATAGTTCGAACCGAGCGGGTGAAAATTTTAGTAGCAAATTTACTACAGTCCGAAAATACTACTTTCCAGGCCCTTATCGACAAAATTATGGTTGGGTATTCATTTTTAACCCTTTTTTAGCTATACTACCACAGGAAATGATTTTGAGTCATCCAGAAATAGGCGTGGCCGTTAAAGGGTTAAATATATTTTCTCATTTGGCAATTGAGTGAAAATCAACTATGACTATGTATAAATACTTAATAGAGATAATATCATTGTAAATCTAAAACTTTGATTTGCAAAAAATTTAAACATTTTTACAGTTAGAACATGTACAGTTTCTATTTGGCAGTAACTAAAATAAAGAAAATGTAAATTTAAGAGAATGGCATTTGCAGAGAAAAAAACAACATTTTCCGCGAAATATCTGGAACATTTGGATTTAAAAAAAAATCTAAGTTCTCTAAAACAATTCTCGTCAAGTAGAAGGTGGTAATATTATCGATATTACTGCCAAGTTTAAACTCAATTGGCTTAATAGTTTTTGAATAAACCTGCCCAACAATTTCGAAAATGCAGTTTTGAGAAAAACACGTTTGAAGTTTACATAGAAATTGAGTTAAATTGCACCAGGTAGAATATTTGCGCCAGAAATAGCAATATTTCTTCATGTTCAAGTTTTGAATTGGAAACGCGCGCCCAGTTTTACCGCGGAAAGTTGACAGCTTTCCATACAGAATGTCAGTTCAGGGGGGAAGTTTTCAAATATCTTCGTTAATTTTAAGGATATTTTCATAAAAATTGGTATAAAACTAGATGAATATATACTTCATAAAATGAGTATAAACCCGATCCTTTCATAATTCGTTATATCTATTAAAAGAAATTGCAATGATTGACGACAAAGCAACCGTTACGCAATGGAATAGAGGGGGGGGGGGGTTCAGGTCAGGCGTTACGGTCCTGTTTAGTGAGGGGGGGGGGGGTAAAAATTTGGAAATTTGGCGTTTCGTAATTTGTGTACGCCGCCTAATAGTCTTTTTGGAAATATTATTCGCATTTTGTTTTATTTCATGTAATTCGGCTCCCTTGAAAATATTCCACCTCCAGTTGAATACATCACGGTTCAAAATGACTCTCAACACAACGAAAATAATTTTAATCATTTAAAAAAATCTTTGGCTATTTTGTCCGAAAATCTTTAAATATACACACATTACTTGTTATAAATGAGAATAAAATGTTTATAATTGGCTCGAAAAATGCATGCGTTTGATTAACAAAAAGTGTTGATTTTGTATTGTATAGCAACATTTCTCCATAGTATAAGAAGAATGATTTAAAACGGAAATGTACATTATAATATTTATCTCATTTTACTCCTCTAAGCTCTCCTGGGCCGGGCGTTCTTATTCAGAAACTTGCGCGCGAAATAACTCGACCTCGGTGTTCGAGTCGGAGTGGGGGAAGCGCTCGAGCGAAAAAAAAGGGGAGGCGTTATTATTGGGGGGTTGGACTGTACTTGGCGTGCATTTTTCTTCCACTGTACACTGACTGATTGAGGTAAGTGCTGGGTTGGTTGTGTACAGAACTATATGGCTTTGCAATACAGTTCTTTGCAGTACAGAACTATATGGCTTTGCAATACAGTTCTGTAGACAACATTGTATGATTTATGATATTTGGCAAGCACATGTAAGTTTTTGGCCCTCGATACTCTCGAACGGCCCACATATACAGCTCGAACAGACCATACGAGAACCACGGAGTTGCCGAAATGCATCCCCACCACTTTGAGGGTTTGGCCTTGTGACCGATTAATCGGCATGGAAAATGCCATCTTTAATGGAAGTTGGAACCTTTCAAATTGAAACAACTCTATCAGCACCAAATTACGTCTGTGGAAAGAGCTATTATACATTCTGATACTAAAAACCTACACGATTCTCCTGTTTTATTTGTGAAAAGCTTTTGCAAGGATTGAACTGGTTCTTCCAATTTAGGACCGGCTCCTTTCCCTCTAGAACAATACATCTAAGCGGTTTATCCGTTCCATTTCAACGCTCCGCAACATTTGCACTCTTTACTCATCCTTTCCATTTTTATAAGCCTGTGACTGCCGTAGTCTGAAGTCGGATTGTATTCGAACGCAACGTGTTCAAAAACGACTTACGTACTCATAGTGAACGTTTGCCGCCACTGTGCTAGCCTTTCAGCAACAACACGTCGGCGAACTCCAGCTTCCTCGACAGTCTCAGCAGCCTAATGTCATGCTACATAATTTGCTGCTTACGCTGATGGTCAGACTGCTCCGTCGTTTCAGCAGCTCTCAAGCTGGCTTGCCGCTCATGTTGCTCTTGTTTGCCAGATTGCGATTGTTGCAACATCTCAGCAGCCCGATGGGACGCGTTTTTTGTCGCCGATGGTTCGACGGCTTCGTCGTTTCTGCTGCTCTGCGAGCCGATTAATGTCTTCCCTGCTCATTCCTTCTAAGCTCTGCTTGAAATGACGTTTCTTGCCTTCTGGTTACCTTCATAGTTCGAGTTTTATAAAAACTTTTTCACAGATTACACTTTTACCGGCATTTTTTAATACTAGGCTGTCCCCACGCGTAATCAATATTATATTTTGCTTCCACAGGATGGCAAGATCTTATGAAAAATACCTGAGGTGACCAACTCGAAAAATTCTCAAAAAATTACCTGAGATGACCACAGCTAATTAAAAAAAGTACCTGAGATAACTGCTGAGACTCTGGGTAGAAGTGGTGATACGGCCAGAACAGATGTAGCGTAAGAGTAGGCAAAAAAGTGCGTCGAGTCCACTTTCACGCGCGAATTCTCACTTGTTCGTCGTACTTTATTCTTTATCACTGTTTGGGATCCGGAGATCGATACAAAAATATCGATACAAACACCTCAACAAATGTTCTTGGCGAAATCCTTCGCTGACGCGGTGCGCGTCAGGCGACCGTTTCCCGCGACGTCGTGCGAGAGCACTGATAATTCCGCAAGTTGAAGCGAGAAGATTGAGATGTCCGAACGACTCGAGCTCAACGTAACAGAGTTGAGACGAAAGCGAACCTTTTTTTCACCCGTCCTTTGCACTATCTTTTCCCGACAAAAAAGAGGAAAGGTACCGAGCATGTAGATACGAACCGTTTCGAATTCAATTTCCACAGTTTTTCGACTTTTGCCTGCTTTTTTCAAGTTTTCTTTTTACAGATCGATACCTTTACACGCCACACGAACGTAGTGTCACCATCATTTGTTTGATAGATTATTCCATAGCATACTGTATATGTGTACGAAATTTCAAGCTGATATTTGAGAAGGTTCGGATCGTGATAAAAAATGTTTCAAATGAAAGTTCTTTCGCTTGACGAGGGGAAAAAACACAGGAACGACAATTTGACCTTGGGTCGAACAATTATAGATACCCAAAAATCTCTAAAACGGCTTTTCAGATCCCGTCGAAACTTTGCCAAACGATGTTATTTCTGAATTTGAGAAAAAAAATGTAGATTGGCTTATCATAAGCCAAACTACGTATTTTTTCTCAAATTCAGAAAATTTGAGAGGCAGACAGCTGTTCGTCTATTTATTTGACGTTGTTTGGCAAAGTTTCGACGGGATCTGAAGAGCCGTTTCAGAGATTTTTTGGGAACTATAATTGTTCTACCATACCGACCGCGATAAGGTGTCATTCTGTCTTAAAGGTATACTGACTTTCATCTATAATCAAGTAAAAATATATCCCAGTACACTGCCAAAATTTCAAGGACTAGTTACCAAAGTTAAAAAAAAATTACGACTCTAAAAATTGTCTCCTTTATACGGCGGTTTTTGGAGATAACGCGCTCGCCACATTTCTATATAATAATTGATACACTAAATAACTCTAGATTCCTGATGTTAACTGCTTACGCGTGTAGAAATGTCTAAAGATTTCGTAACGACAATAAAAACAGGGGTCACCGAATGTTTAACGAAAATATTAACAATGAAACTTCGAAAAATGTAACTAGCAGAATTTTCGTAGCCGTGACGTTTCAGAGAAAATATAAAAATGTCTAAATCTACTAAATCTGCGCGGAACTTTTTTTTCCAGTTGACCGCTGCGTGTAATAATTGATTGTAATTTATTTTTTATGAACCATCACTGTGATTTACCAGTGATTCAGAAGGGCCCTGCTTTCGCCCCCTCAAAATACGGCCCTCCGCGAAAGAAGTACCTCAGAGGTGTGGAGGCCCTGGGGCAACGAAGAAGTGGAAGTACCCTAATTAACTTTCGAACAAGACATAAATTTGATTTATCGTGCTTTCAATAATTTATCGCGAAAAACAAGATTCTTCCAAACAACATAATTTGTTTGAAGTTAAGGGAGGAGACGTTTCGTAACATCAGCTGAAGTCGATTACCACTATAATGTTTTACCATTTTTTCATGTGAATGAATTAATTTTTTAGTGTGTAATTGTATACTGTACATTAGACATGAGTTGACCTTACCAATTTATAATTTTTTCTTTTTTCATGTATACAATTTTAAAGTAAACTAATTTTAAATAAATGGCATATTCTAGCCAGTGTAAGTGCTAGTGCTAGTAAACGCTAGTTACTAAACTTTCATAAACGCTTTTTAGCAGTTGTAAAAAACAATATGAGAAAACAATATTTCTATCGGGATACCGCGCCAAATTTTAATTAATAAATTATCGGCTTAATCTACATGGCATTTAAAAAATTATAATCCATGGATAATATTCATTTATAGAGAATTCATCGTGTTTTGTGTTTTTCATCATTTTTTTTATTGAAATATGCTTTGAAATATATATATTTTTTAAGCGCTTCATGAAAGTGTGACAACTTTTTTTCTTTGTCAGATCTGGGGGGTGATTTTTTCACTGAGTGTTTCATACCATTCGTTAGCGGATTTTACCTAAAAATTTGAACTGTGGATGCCCTGAGTGCTTCAGCTTCTAATGCGCCCCTCCTCCCCCCCCCCCCCCCTAAATCCGACTCTGTAAATCTTTACACCTTAGCTCGAGAGCTTTTAAAAACATTATGTTTAGGTAAATTTTATTGAGTACTTTTCAGTAAGGTGACTTAAAAGATACAGTACCGCTGGTGTGTCATAACTGAAAAAGTTATTGATATAAAAATACGCATCCATAGTGAATGGCTTTCGATGCGCGAAAAAAACCACGACTGAAATGAGAAAATCTGAAAAAGTTGTTTTTGCAAGATTTTGCTACACATTAATTGAGATCCTCACCTAAAGAATTGACTTGCAAAATTTTATGCATGTAGACTTGACACTGTAGAAGCTGTAAGGTTGTAACGGAACGACGGATGGACATGACAAAGTTACAAGTCTGGAAAGAGTTTGTCTATGCTTTTTTTCTTCATGCCTCGGCGGGACCTAGTCATCCGTCAGGTTGCATGAGTCTTGAGTGGGTCAGAAACGCCATGGCTACTTATTCCAGAGTCAGGGAATAAAACACGAGAGAAAGGTCCCAGGCGCTCAGCGATGGACAGCAAGTTCCTTAGACCTCGAGGCAAACGGTCGCGATCATCGTCGAAAGACCTGCATATACTTCTCAATCTATTAATCTACCAAGCACTGTAATATTCTTCTACGCAAAGGGATCGTATCAATTAGTATCATCGTTACAAAATCTTACGGAGTTTCGAGACCGTTCCGTGACTGCAAAAGTGAGCGTGAAAATACAATGAGTTTTCTGCAGAGTGCCAACCTCTTGCGAATAAAGTGGCATACACACAGAAATTAATATTGGGCAACATCCAACGCATAGTATTGTCGAAAAAAATTTCGACAACTGGGAAATTTAACTAGCGAAACAATTTTTAGTTGTCAACAGTTAATTGTTTAAAATTTATTTACATAATATTTATTACAATTTCCAAAGTTATTTAAAATTTAAGAATTATTTTTGGAATTAAAGAGATATATATCGAAATTTGATTCAAGACAAAATAACCGATCAACAGCGCCAGTTTCTGTCATTAGCACGACTGACTATCGCTAAAACATCGTCGGTTGTAATACTATGTATGTTTTAAGCACCAATGTCAATTCTGAAATACCCGCTAATTGATGCTTGACTGTGGGTGGCTTTTTCGACAGAGCCAATTAACGCAGTGTTGCCACGTTTAACTTACAAGTTTCATTAATGTCCGAAAACATATCCTGCGCGTTCAGAATTCTCATACTTTTTCGAGTATTATTAATGAACGAAGTAGAGAAACCATCGGTCGGTGAGATAAATTTCAATGGAATCCGAATACTTCGATTTTAGTCGCGAAACTGCTTAATCCTCTAGTTCTTATTATTTTTTTTCTACACGAGGGTTTCCTTTAAGTACGGAGCATAAAAAACGGACGTACGGAAAAACGGCCTTGAACTAGTCGAACGATGAAAGTTTCTAGTTTTTCATAATCCGCTTTTTTCATATCGCGAATTGTAAGAGTAGCCGCGATATTAATTAATTAAGCTCGAAAATTTGCTCTTAGAATTGCACATGCTTTGAAAGTAGGACACGCGCACTTGAACATTTTTTCTTCCGTTCCTCCCCGACTAAAGGCGCGTGCGAAAATTATGTAACGCAATTTGGAGGAGGGAGGGGGTCCGCCTAGGCGTTACGGTCCTACATCCGTGATGTGAGGGGGAGGCCAAGGTTTGCGTTACGCCACGATTTTAGAACTGCCAGAAATAGAAAAATGTCTACATGTTCAAGTTAAAAATTTAAAACTCGCGCGCAATTTTGCTGCGAAAAGTTGACAGCTTTCCATACGAAATGTCAGTTAAGGGGGGAAGTCGCTGTGTAAGAACTTGCACAGTAGCTTTCCCACTTTGCCCAAGCAAAATTTGATTTTTTCAAAAATAATTCTTGAAAGTACCTTTATTCAAAAATATGTTGGCAACATTTTTAGTCACAAGTCCGGAAATTGCCGGACTTACAGTCACTTTAGTGAGATCAGGTAACGCCACTCGTTAGTGGCCTCAGTCCCTACAGGTGTGCCATCGTTCACAGAACATAAAGTGCAGGCTCTTACTTTTTTGTGAAATATAATGAAGATGAAGAACCGTCATATCGCCCGGGACTAGATATTTTAATGTAAGTATCAATATTCTAGAAAATATAACTTTATATCAAGAGAAACGGAATGAAAACTTCGAACGCGATTTTCTCGAAACTACTTTTTCCGGCCTTTTCGGTTAATAATTACTATTTTGAAGACTACTTGAATACACCAAAAAGGTCTTGAAAATAGAAAAAAAATTGCAAACTGTCGGCATTTAAAAAAAAACCACAATAAAAAAACGGCTACGCATAACGATAGCTACATTTGTATATATATCGATACATTTTTACTTTTTATTTACAGATAATCTTTCACAAAAATATCGATGGGACAACGAAGAGAATTTTTCTTTCGCTGTCAAATCAAGACATATATCTTGGTTAATTAAAAAGATTTTTTTCATAAAAATTGGTATAAAACTAGATGAATATATACTTAATAAATTTAGTATACACCCTATCCTTTCATAATTAGTTATGTTTATAAAAACAAATCGCAATTATTGACGACAAAGCACCCGATACATAAGGGATAGAGGCAGGGGGCGTCCAGCCGGGCGTTATGGTTCTCGTACGTGAGGGAAGGGGGGGGGGGTCAAAGTTGGGGAAGTACGCGTTACATAATTTGTGTATGCCCCCTAATCTGCAACAATTGTAGCGTCGCGACTGCCTGGTCCGATGGCAGAAAAAAAAGAAACAAAAAACCTCGCGTATAAATAAAATTAATCGCAGGACAGTTGGTTATTAAGTGAGCGATAAACAAGCGAAACATCGTCGCCGATAATTTTTACGACGAGAAATGCGACAACGAGGAGTAAAAAACGTAGACGGAGAAGAAGCGGAAGAAAAAAGTGTGTCGGCGACACGAGTCGTGTGGTATCGGTATTTGCGCGATCGCTATTTTACGCCTAAGAAAATGTCCCACATAAGGTGGCCAAGACGCATCACGAAGAAGTGCAACTCTGTCTAGTCCGATTAAAATTTACAGTTTTCTCATACGCACACACACTCAAATAGCTCCCCCCCCCTCACACACTTTCTCTCTCTCCCTCTCACTGCATCTCTGATCCTTACATATGCTAATATTTACATTTAGATTGCGCGGCTCTTAATCGAAGTGACGCCATGCGGTAATATAACTGGCGCCGTGGCGCTAAACCGTCGCGCCCGATCGCCCTCACACGCGCGTCCTCTACTTACCCCCTTCCTCATGTCGCTCTCTTCTGCTCCGTTCTGTTATTCTCATTCAATGTAAATTTTGCAATATATTTATATGTACTATAGGTATGTATATATACGCCCACATACAGAGTGCATCAAAATATACTTTTTTTGCATCGCTCCAACATAAATATATATTACAGTCATGCAAAAAAATCGCCCGTTAGGTAAGACCTACAGGTCTACCTTAAAAAGTGGCATGAGTAATTTTCAGGCGCTTTTCTTGATTTTTTCTTTGAATAATGATTTTACGCGTGTTAAATTTTTTTAAGTGTTGTAAAATACTTATCCAGCGAATATCATTATATTAAAGTTAACATCATCTGAATGCAACGAAATCTCAATTTTTATGCATTGTGTACACTGTTTTTTGCCGATGTGGGCTACTGAAATCGCTCTATCTCTCCTTAGGACCCTCATTGAAGATTGACAAACCGAATCAGCATAAAAGATGATTTGGTTTGATGAAAAGATTATATGATTTTCCTGACAAAAAAAAAATAATATAGCTCGAGCGTTTGTTTTTTTTTTTAACGAAAACAGCGGGTCGTCCGTGAGGAACCAAAAATTGTAGTGACGATCTTAAAAAGGATCGCGCGGAACGCCGCACTGAGAAAATAATCTCGAGGGTTGGTATGTACAATTGTTATTCTAGGTTGAAAAATATAGGAGCGGGGAGGAGGGAATTGTATTCTTTTAATGCAGATTTTCCCGACAACGACATTGCATTGCGACGTGATTGCATGCAGAAATGCATCTAGGGCGTCACGATGGAAGAAGAATGAGAGAAAGAGAGAGAGAGAGAGAGAGAGAGAGAGAGAGAGAGAGAGAAGCGATATCGGGATCCGGCGGGTTTGGTGGCGTGATAGCTGAATAGCATGTTCGTATACGCTTGAACCTAACGCTTGACTCATTTTTCCAGATAATTTTCTCATCATATTGTGTTGAATGTTTTTCTCCGCGCGGGTCGTTAAAGTTTATCCAGAGGAACACGATGAGAAAGAGAGAGAGAGCGAAGAAGGAAGGCAGAGAGAGGTGAAAAGCGAGATTTCATTTCACAAACTATGCTTTAAAACATTTGGTGGTTTAAAACAACTCAAAT